>JAJEJO010002751.1:104615-256585 GCA_020662805.1 Glaucomys volans
AATTTAAGCATAAGGAAGCTAAAAGATGTATACATAACACAAGTTTTATCATTCCTAAAGTTGGAAGCTATTGTAACAAATAGAAATTTGACCTTTAAAATAAATTTCAAAAAAAAAAAAAAAAATCAAGATTTTTTTTTTGGTACTAGGGATTGAACCCAGGGGCACTTTACCACTGAGTTACCCTTTCAGCCCTTTTTAATTTTTATTTTGAGACTCTAAGTTTTTGAGGCTGGCTGTGAACTTGAGATTCTCCTGCTTCAGCCTCCCAAGTTGCTGGGATTACAGGTATGCACCACCACGCCTGGCAGGATGTTCTGTTAAAAAATTTTTTTTTCTAAAGACCTAGCTCCCCCTCCCCTCAAAAAGAAGTACAGAGTCATGATAAAACTTACTCTTCAGCAATCTGAAATTCCTCACCAGAAGATGCTGTAAGTTGAGATTTTCAAATGGGCATAGTAAAAGACCCTCAGAGGGTTGGCAATAGAAAAAGGAGGAAGAGCTGGGTCAGATTCCAGGCCCAGACACAATCCTTTGCTAGCACTGCTGCCACTTCCAAAAGCTCCCTTCTGTGATGTCGCGTAGCTTCTCCAGCATTCCTTTTCCTCTCCCTGTTCTGGTGGTTCTCCAGGAAGTTTCATCTGAAACTCTTCCCACAGCTACTGACTTTTGTGCCACTGTTTCTTTGCCCTTTACCTGTGTTCTGCAGGGATCTCGTGACCAGTTCGGTAGATGTGAGACTGTAATGCCGTTCTGCTGGCATAGGGACAGCCGCATGTGCACTGGAAGGTCTTGCCACAGTCCTCCGCGTGCCTTTTCAAGTCCCACTCAGTACCATAGGAGTTGCTGCACTTGCTGCATTTATGCTTCTTCTCGGCATGCATTTTCATAAAGTGCTAGAGAACAAAGGAGGAAGGGGATGAGGAACGGCCACTGCGCCAAGCACCACGGACATCAACACACCCAGCTCAACAGTGACCTCACAGGTATAAAACAGAGCAGTCCAACTCAAGAAAAAAGCAGGTGACTGCAGTTTATCATCAGCCTCTTCTTAGGGCTTTAGCTTCATGCAGAGAGGAGACTGCTTTGGAAAGGATCCAGGGCACTGGCCTTGAGACTGACCTACGAAGAAGTGCTGCAGGGCAGGGAAAACACATGTCTTGAGATGCGCTCCTCAGGACACCCTCCAGCAGTCCCTGAGGAAACATTTCAGAGCCTTTTTCCAGGCCCACATTCCTCTTTCCCTAGTGGCTGGGCCCCTCCCTCATAAGATAGATGCTCCTGAAATTCTTTTCCTAGATTCTGCAGGTGGTTCCTCCTCTGGGAGGACAGTGGCTTTGTGTCTTTGCCCTATGCCCCTGGAGGCAGATTCACCTCGGAGAACTCAAGCACAAATGCTCTTGCTCTCTGTTGGACAGGCCTCCTTCTCTCATCCTCTCCAAACCCACTCTGGGCACGTTCCCTCCAGGACAAGCCTCGTTTCTGTCCACGGCAATTACACCCACCCTCAATCACTGTACCGCCTGGGAGGTACTTGGGCAGTGGCTTTCACCAGGGCTTATTCTCAATTCTCTGGTGATGTCTGCTAAGTGAGTAGAATGCATACCAGGTTTATACCGTCTGTATATCATCCTCAAAGAAATATACTGAGTTGAATACCTGTTTGACAAGAGAAAACTGAGAAAATGGTCTGTCGGGACCTCTAGGACATCCTTCAATTGGACAACAGTAGAATTTTGGTGTGGTTTTCAAATCTTTTCTTATTGTTGGATTTACTATGCCATCCTGCAAAAGAAAAATAATTATTTAAAAAAAAAAAACCAAAACTCCAACAAAACAGGTTGGCTGTACAAGTAAGAGAATAAGTGAAAATGGGCACAACTATTCTTTTCAGGGAGCTAAAAATTTTTAAAAATTGGATTGTGGTGATCGTTTTACAAGTCTATAAATCTACTTAAATAATTGAGTTAGTTACTTAAAATGGTTATACTTTATGGTGTATAAATTATAGCTCAATAAATCTGTAAATATAAACTTGACTTCTCTCTATTCTTTTCAAACTCTTCTAAACTTAAAATCCATGCCCTAGCAGCTAGCTTCTGTTTGCAAATGTAATCACACTTACTTGACACTTACTTGACTCAGGTCAAGATCTGGGTGTCACCTTTGGTCTTCTCTATTATTCTACACCAAGATTCCTTGTCTGAGTCCCTGAAAAAAACTTCCTCTGACTAGGACCTGGGGGCCCTCCTATTCGATGGCATTGTGTCTTTCACACTGCCCCCTAAAGTACCAAATGCTAGTTGACACTATGACACAATTGCTGTATCAGGCTTAGTTCTAAGCACTTTCTACCTATTAACTCACTTAATTCTTTTTTTTTTTTTTTTTTTTTTGCAGTACTGGGATTGAATCCAGGGGTGCTTACCACTGAGCTCTATTCCCAACCCTTCTTTTTTGAGAGAGGGTCTTGCTAAGTTGCTGAGGCTGGCCTTGAACTTGTCGATTCCCTGCCATTTTCAAACACTGTCCTACTTGGCCTAATGCTCTGCCCACCTCCAGTTCCACTCACTAAGTCTACTCTTGAATGAGTCTCCTTCTTTGAAGGAACAATTTGAGCACCACACCCTTCTCCTCCCTTCAGATGGAGAACAGGTGGCACTGGAGAGGGCTGGGTTTGTGCTGTTTCTGATACTGACTTGCGTGATCTTGGGAAGTTAATTAACCCGAGTCAGTGTTGACTCTTTTCTAAAACAGAACAGACCTACTTTTCAGGATAACCTGTAGCTGAGGTGTCTGGATTAGCGTGGGCCTAGCCCACCTCACATGCTCCATACTGTTCAGTTCCTTGTTCTGTCACCACCCTGAAGATCTTTCTCATAATTCCAAGGTAACATCTAAGCTACCTGTCATTTTTTCTATAGTTCCTGGCTCCCACACTAAGCCTCTTAAGGGCAGAAATTTAACACACCTCTGGGTGCCGTCTTCCGACTTACAGAAGACAGCAGGCCACTTGCTGCATGCAGCGCACTCAGGCAGGGCTGTGGTCCCCACCCTGAGAACTGCCAGTGCCTGGACTCAGCCCCAGGTCTTCTGAGGTGACTGGTCTTGGGTGGGGACTGGAACCCCTATTTGGTTTTATAATTTTGCTGGATGACTCCAGTATGCAGCCTAGGATAAGAACTACTGCTGAAGTTGTAAGTCTGGAGTTCTGGAACTGGACTGCTGTGGTTTCAGTTCTCTACCTTGCCACTGCTGTGACCTTGAGCAAATTCAACTGGCTTGGTCTCTTTCTCTACAAAACGGGAGTAATCACACTGCCTATTTGGGGGTTGCTGTGGGGACTGAACTAACACGTAAAGGCTTAGAACAGTGTCCACCACATACTCAGCTCCTGGGCGCTGGCGGAGGAGGCTTTCCTTTCTTCCCTTGCTGTATGCCAACCAAGTCAACACCAGTACACTAAAGTGGTACTTTAGCTATTCAACTGGTCAAGATCCAAACTGCCTGTGCTTTTGTTGGACACCAGCATCTGGGGGCTTTAATGACAACTGACATTGTCCCTCATCACCAACTTCATTGCACTCACAAATTCATCTAGTGGTTTTTAAAAAAATTTGTTTTGTTTTTAATTTTTTAATTTGTTTCAATTAGTTATACATGACAGTAGAATGTACTTTGATAAATCATATATAATGGAGTATAATTTCTCATTTTTCTGGCTGTACATGATGTACAATTCCACCAGTTGTATAGTTACATATGTACATGGGGTAATAATGTCTGATTCATTCAACTGTCCTTCCCATCCCATACCCCTTCCCCTCCCTTCTAGAGTTACTTTAGTGTTTTGTTTTTATGGAAATCTTTTAATGATCTTTTTCCATCTAGTGTTGTCAGTGTGTTTGAGTAGGTAAAATAAAACCAGAGGGAACATTTGTTAAGACTCTAGTATCCTTCCGTTGTTGACCTTATCAGACTCTCTTAGCCAGTTCATACTCCAGCTCCTAGGCTGTCACATGTTCCACACCCTGCTGACTGGCTCACTTCACAACTCCTGATACAGGGTCAGAGACGCAAGGCAACCCTTCTCTTAACTTTTCAAGCTTCCTCCTGTGTCCACAGCAAACTCACCCTCCTCAAGCACCATTCCACCTTCCAGACGTTCCTTTCTCACAGCTCCTGGTTCAAGTCCTCTGACTCTGGACTGTGTTATTAACCTCTAAATAATCTGTCTTTTTCATTCAGACTTTGCCAGATTCATCTCTCTTAAAATTTGGCTTTACCAAATCATGCCATTACCTCAAATCATGCTATTACCTCACCCAAACATTTCTAACAGCCCAACAACACAACCCAAGTCCAGATTTCTCTAGTCTAGGACATTCAAAGTCTCTGACTATACCGTTTCAAGGTCCCTTCTCTTATTATTCTTTTATTGCTTTGGAACCAAAGTGTTTCCGATTTTTAAATATTTGCATAGACTTTACCAGTTAAGCATATCTAATCTGAAAACCTGAAATGTTCCAAAATCTGAAACTTTTTGAACATCATTTTGGTACTCAAAAGTTTTCTGATTTCAAGGCATTTCAGATTTAGGATGCTTGAGCTGTAATTAAAATTTCACAAACCTTTTCATTGGCAGGGATTTATTTGTGTCTTCTTTGCATTTGGGAGTATTCTGAACAAAGTAAACTTTCAATAAAAACTGTGGCATTGTAATGAACATATTCAAGTGGCCACCTAAGCCAGAACTTTACCTTGTGGGAATGAGATCACTAAAGACAGTCATATTAGATATTAATGACCCCTCACTGCCATTTAACAGGCCACAGTAATCTCCTAACACTGCACATGTTCCTGAGCTTTTTTTCGGGGGGCAACTCCTCGGCTCCCCCATCACAGCAGTCCACCTGGCTTTTGGACCTTCTTCCCATTCTGGTCCAGAAACAGTTCTTGGGTAGCTTGGAAAGACAAGAAATAGCAACAGCACAATCAAACAAGAACCGCAGTGAGAAAGTGGTGTTTACATATAAACCACTTTATATATAACTTACCAGACATGGTACCGTATCTTTTATGTGCGTGACTGAAAAAAAAGTCCACAAAAATACTTAATGTAGAAATATTTTAAGTGACAGAATTTGAAAATATCTACGAGAGGCAACAACCCAAAAACAAGATGGAAAAAAATATGCATACGAAAGAAAAGGCAAAAGGAGGGGCACAGTTGTAGAGGGTAAAAGAGAAAGCTCGTAAGGACTGCAGCAAACACTGTCCAGCACCTGACCACCTTTACAGAAAGCATCCAAGAAGGAACCCAGTTTGCTTCGTCATCTTATTCTAAATTGAAAACCAGTAGTGTTTGCAAAATATGGTCTACAGAGCAAGTTGGAATCTTGCCTTTCTTTTTAAAAAGAATTTTCTGGCACATTAAAAGCAAGCTTTTAGACTGAGCATAATATCCTCTGGGCCATGTTTTAAAAATATAATGTTGTTCCATAAGTGGTTCTTTAAGTATCCTCCTGTCCCCTTCACTGCTTTCAAACACAAGGAACAAAAGAATCTCTAGTAGTCAAGTAAGACCTATTCACTCCCACTCTTCCTTTTCCTGGATCATTTTAGCTTCCATCCCAAATCATCATAGCTTCCATTTCTCTATGAATTCCTCTGCGAGCAAGGCTGGACTAGGATATTTTCAGACTTCCTTACAGGAAGGACATAGAATATGACCATGTTCATCCATCCATCTATCTATCTATCTATCTATCTATCTATCTATCTATCTATCTATATCTTAAAGACTCACACAAACCCCAAAAGCAGCAAATATTTTGCAGCTTACAAGTCAACTCCCCCATTCTCCCCCATCATCCTTCAGAAGGGTTTTTACATTTACATTACAAAAGGAATATTAAAATAAGAACCATACAATGAATGGAGTAGGGAACAAAACATTATCATAACTTGGAAAATAAAAACTCAGGAAAGAAATTAGAATGATGCAAGTAGTATAACCAAAATGATGAAAATTTCACCGAATATCAGAAAGCAGACCAATGAGATGTCCTTAGAATATGTTCACACCAGAAAGGGGTTGCATGAACCTGATGAAGGACACTCCAAAAGCTACAGAGAACTTCCTGGGCAGCCCATGTCCCCAGGCTTCTCTGTTGCCCCCCTCGCCTCCCAAATACTTTGATAACATCAAGTATCAAGAATAAAGCATGAAGAGTTTTCCAGGCTTACCCAGGCTAAAGGTTCAGACTTGCCACTCTGGGGCACCACAATACAGCTATGACTCCTGTCACATTGGCTACTTTCATTAAAGAAAATGGACCCCTTTCCACCAAGATAGTGGATGTCCAGGGGCTGCAGGCACCATGGTTAGAAAGGTAAAGACCAGGTGCAGCAGTGCGCACCTGTAATCCCAGCCACTTGGGAGGCTGCAGCAGGAGCTCAAGTTTGAGGGAGACCTTGACTCAAAAGAAAAAGGGATGGGGATGTAGCTTGGTGCTTGCTTGCCATGTGTGAGGCCCTGGGTTCCATCTCCAGTACTAAAACAAACAGCAGAAGAATATAAGAAAGTAAGCTGCTTGCTAAGAAAAAAAAGGCCAGTGATGGTTCTGAAAGGGAGTTTAATTCTTGGTTAAAAAGGTGCTCCAGTGACTTAGGCAGAAATCTTTGAAATGTTCATCTTTCATTGCTTTCAACATTTAAGTTTAGAAAGAGATCCTGAGTATACTCTTCAGGTAAGAGGAAGCTGAAAAATGAATGACTACAACGGAATGACTTCACCCAGGTTCTAGAAAAGGGAGAATACCGGTAGTTTGAAATACTGAAGTCCAAGGGAGGGTTTGACTATCAAAATTGGTTCCAACAAACTCAGGCCTATTTTATGTTACATATTGGTCTCTTGTGGATTCCTACCGTTTACTTTAAAAAACGTAATCAGAAATAGACTTAATGCATACTATCAAACTAGTCCTGAAGGCTAAATGGTATCTTTACGTTAAACAGAGGCTTAACTACACCTTGAAAGTTACAGAGTTCCCAATAGCAATTCTAGAGAAAAGAAAAATATGAATTGTTAAGAAATGCTGGCTAGAGTAACTTCAGTCAACACAAGGGAGCATCCTAGACAGACTGGCAGCTTCACTCCATGCTCAGAGACACACTGTCCCCAGCCAGGGGACAATAGTGAAGGTGGGTCACAGCATGTATAAGAGCAACAGAGAACCTAGGCATCAGGCTAGAGAACCCCAACAAAGGATGGTTAAGAAAGGATTTAGTTAAAATTTAGTATGAAAGAGAAAACAGTAGATTGAAGGCCATTCCCAGAGTTGCACTTGTGTGCTGGGGGAAACGCAAACCTCTTCTTCAGAACACCACTACCTGCCTGCAGGTTTTCCTCAGCATACACCCGCCCGCATTACCTGCCTGACCTTCCCACCAGAACGCTGCCCTATCTTTGGTTCAGAGGTCACCTTTCCCGGGCAACACATTTACCTGTTCCACTACAGACTACAACCTCAAAATACCTGCTGATCTTATCAGGAGCCGGATTCTAACGAGGTTTCCTAAGATGATTTACCTGAAGCTCAGACAACACTTGGGTAATCGAGTCAACTCAGACGCTGGAAAGCTATATACATATACTCAAAATTGCTTACAGTGCTTTAGGCGTCCCTATTATGTCACTGATGACATGACTGTAATGACAGAAATTATGACTTAATAGGTTGGGGTGGGGCCAGACATCTGGGGTTTTAATAAGCTTTCCATAGAGTGTACCAAAGGTTGAAAATCACGCCCCCTTTTACATAATGTGGGTTGCGCAGACCTCACATTCGTTGTGCCTCCTAACGAAGATCCGCGGGAGTCTCCCTGGGGTCTCTAAGCAGAAACTTGCAAGTGACGGTACTGAGGGTCCAACCTGCAACAGCTGCTTTCCAACCACCCGGCAGCACCCACCGCGGCATCGCCGGAGGCGCAGAGCATGCGGCAGCACCTGTTTCTCATCCTCAGAACCCGGACGAGGCGCCCTCGCCAGGCGCGGCCGGGCGAAGCCACGCGAGGCAGCGCCGGGGCGGGAGCAGGGAGCCCGCCGCCGCCCCCGCCCGGCCCCCGCGGCCACCCCGCGCCCCCAGGCCGCTTTGTCGGGCCGCCGCGCCGCGCGGCGCTCACCTGGAGGCGGTGGCTCTTGACCAGGTGCATGTTGAGCGCCGGGCTGTTGGGCAGGATCTTGCCGCAGCCGCGCACGGTGCACAGGATGTTGGTCCGCACCGCCCGCGACAGCTCGCTCACCGACGGCTGGATCAGCTCGCGCGCGGGCGGCGCCGGGGCCGCGGGCTGCTGCCGCGCCGCTGCGGGCCGCGGCCGGCTGCCCCTCAGCCGGGACCCCAGGGGTCCCCACGGGCCCGAGGCGGCGGCGGCGGCGGCTCCCCGCGCGGCCTCCGGGACGGGAGGAGCGCCCGCCGCCAGAGCCGCGGGCCCCGCCGCCGCCGCCGCCTCCGAGGCCGCCATGGCTCCCGCACGGCGCCCGACCCGCTCGCAGGCCCCGCCTCCACCGCAGCCACTTCCGGCAGGGGGCGGGGCCGCCGGGCTCATTAGAATCCGGTGGGTCGGCGGACGCGGCGCCACCTAGCGGCGGCTGAGAACGCGTCCCCCAGGGAGCCGACCCCAGGCGAGACTGGAGGGGAAAGCTTCAAGCAAGCAGGTAAAAGGTGTTGGTCCCGCTGATGGTTTGGTTCTTCGCTTCCCTAGGAACTTGGTTCCAGGCAGTTAGGTGGAGAGAAGAAAGAGCAATGCGTGCGGGAGCTCTGATTCCTAAAGATCACAGAGAACCCAAAAGTTACTGCACGAGAGGCAGTCACCCTAACTTCTACTGTGGTTCATTGAGGCTTACCACGAACCAGGCTCTGGGGGTTGCACTTTCCTCTTAGTATCTCATTGTGCCCTGGAAACACCAGAAATAGTTGTGTATTCTGTCTCCATTGTGCAAAAAGTAAATTTAGGCTTAGAGAAATTAAGTAACTTGCCAGGTGCCCTGGCGCATAGCTGAAATCCCAGCGACTCATGAGGATTCCAAATTTGAGGCCAGCCTCAACAATTAGTAAGACCCTCAGCCACTTAGTGAGATGCCGTCTGAAAGTAAAAATAAGGGCAGGGAATGTAGCTTAGTGGTAGAGTGCCCCTAGGTTCCAATCTCCAGTACCCAAAAAGAAAGAAAAAGGGGAAAAAAGTTAAGTACCGAGGGCCCAAGGTCACACACTAGGGATGAAATGAATTGCAGCTAAAAAGGTTCAATCCTTTTGAGGCATTTATATTTACTTGACCATATTTTACTTGCTGAAATTCCATTACTCTCTAGGAGACAGGGTAGCTCAGTACATGGAGACCTACCTAGAAAGACCAGGAATCCTGTAAACAGGAATATGTGGTGATGGTAGACAAAAGGGAGGGGTGAGGACTGCAGTGAAATTGGAAATACATACATCCTTTAAAAAGGGTGGTGGCTGCCAAGCATCTATGGTATTGCTAGTTGTATGTGAGAAAACTCCAACATTTTTATATTAGCAACTATTAGTTTTCTACTGCTATTCTTGAAGGACCACAACATTGGTATTTAACAAATGAAACATCTTACAGCTCTAGAGATCAGAAGTCTGAAATGGGTCTAAGATTTTAGCAGTGCTGGATCCTTCTGGAGGCTCTGGGGGAGAATGATTGCTTACCTTTCCCAGCTCCTCGAGGTGGTCTGCATTCCTTAACATATGGCTCCTTCCTCTCACACCAAAATCAGTGACTTGAGTCTGTCCCATCACATCACACTGACTTCAGTAGTCAGATCTTCGTGACTTTTATTCTTTTTTTTTTGGAACCAGGGATTGAACCCAGGGGCACTCGGCCACTGAGCCACATCCCCAGCCCTATTTTGTATTTTATTTAGAGACAGGGTCTCACCGAGTTGCTTAGCGTCTTGCCTGTGCTGAGGCTGACTTTGAACCCACGATCCTCCTGCCTCAGCCTCCCGAGCCACTGGGATTACAGGCGTGTCCCACCACACCCGGCAAGAACTTTTATTCTTTTTCCACCTTTTCTTTTCACTTTTTTTTGTGGTGCAGGTGTTGAACGTAGGGTCTCATGCATGCTAGGCAATCATCTGCTGTGCTACATTCCACTCTTGGGGACCGTTTTGATCACATTGGGCCCATCTACGTATACAGGGCAATTCTCCCAATTGAAAGTCCCTTTGGCTCATAAGGTAACATCTGGATTCCAGGGATTATGATGTGGATGTTCTAAGTGGGGAAACGGGTGCTAGAGTGCTGGCTGCTGAGTATGACTGCCAGGTATTTGCTTCACTAAAACAAGATCAGTAATGCTGTCTGCTTTGAGATCATGAAAATAAGATGATGGGATATTCAGCACAATGCTTGACACTTAGTAAGTGCTCGATGAGCATTAGTTATTTATTCATTTTTGGAGAACTTACTGAAAGTCCAGTCAGTTGACTGCAGAGGTCCTTGGCTCTGCACTTACTGCTGCATCTGTGTCCAAGCAGCATTTGAAGGGTGACCATCAAGTGCGTAACAGGTGAGTTGGGTAAGCCCTCTCGACTCTTTCTTAAGCCGGAACCTATCTGGATGCAGTCTCAAGGGATTCCACTGTAGGTAGATAACACGACTAGTGTCTTTCTTGTTCAGACTGTAGATTCACATTCCAACCAAGCACCAGGGAGAGACGTGAGCCCATGGGCAAACACCCCAGGAATCAGTGCTTCTGCTGATCTAGCCCAGGCGCTCAGCACTGGGTAGAATACCTACTTAGCGTGCACTCACGGGGAAAGATGCCCTAAACCATGACTGTGCTCCAAGGGAAACCAGAATCATTAAGCCCAAACAGGCGTGATGCCTCTTGGGGATAACTGAAATATCTGGCACTTCTAAATTACATCTGAAAGCTACATTTTCCTACTTAAGATGTCCGACAGCCTATAGACAATATGACATTATAAAGTATTATTTAGGCCCCTTTTTCTATTTTTATATTCTGTATATTTACACTTTTTGATTTTTATCAAAAGTAACAGATGGGGACTGGAGTTGTGGCTCACTGGTAGAGCACTTGCCTAGCACATGTGAGGCACTGGGTTTGATCCTCAGCACCACACAAAAAAATAAATAAAATCATTGTGTCCCATCTACAACTAAAAATATATATATGTATACATATGTGTGTGTCTGTTCATATATATATGAACACACACACATATATATATAAAGAGTAGCAGATGGGCCATTTTTTAAGTGTCTTTACTCGCAGACTGGTATTTTCTTTCCTACTTTGGCCACTGGCAAACTCCATGGTTACTTTTCATTCTTCCTGCAACTGGAGAGGCACTCATACATTCTTATGTAGTAGTCTTAGTTTAGTTGTATTTTGTTCTCCTTTCTTGTGCTCCTATTTGCCCAGATTTCCTCATCTTTTAATTCTATAATTGTAGCATCATATGTTTGTATAACATGAAATATTGTCTGGATCAAGACAGGGAATAGATTTTAAAATGTTATTACAAAAGCATGTCATTTAGTCATGGTCATGAAGGATTTTCATCAAAAGTGAAATACCAGTTTTTCAGTATCTTTATTCACAAATCAGTATTATAATGGTCAGTTGGGATGTTACACATATAATAAAATACATTATGAAAAGTATCATATTTACAATGAAATGATTATTTTATATAAGTGAGTCATTGGATATATAACTTCCAATAGTAATAACTTTGTGGACCCAACTTTACTCTCTGAATGGACTAATTTTAGATTCCTATAAGTTTTGAGTTGGGTATAGTTCCCTGGTGTTCCTTTCAAGTGATCAAGGCTTAAAAGAAAATCCCTAGAAACCAACAATTGGCACCAGACCTCCCTGGATCGAGTAGAGGCAGGAGTGGGAAAAGGGCACCAGCTATGATGCCAACAGGATCAGCTTGGCTTCAGGGCATTCTGCGCTCAAGGTCAATCCAGAGCCCTGTAAGTACACTGTCACCTCTCAAATGCCCACAAATGCAACATTTGGCAGGAAAAGTGGGAACAGAGGCACAAAGAGGAACAAATCAGTCCCTACAATTATATGAACACTTCTCCATTTTCAATAACAAGGATTAATTTCTAAAGTGCAAGCTTACAGCCAGAAGCTGTCCTGCTAGCCAGGACATGGGCACCAGTACCAAGGGAGTCACTGGCTTACAAAAGCACATATATCTTATTTGTCTCTGATTTTAAAATAATTCATTCTCTTGTTTGGTATGCAAGTGAGCAGTGGAGAAAGTGGTGCATCTGCAATACCTGAAATACAAATAAAATAAAAAGTTATAATAATCACAGGAGCAAAGATTTGAGTCAGTTTAAAAATGATCAAGATTAGAGGGTGGAGTATGGTCTCTCCCCTCTCAATATAATTCAGCAAGAGAGGATCAAAGGCAGGTCTGTTGTTAATTAGTCTAGCCTGTAAAACAAAAGTACACTGATCACTCACCGGCCGGCGCTAAGGATTTCAATGCTTCCAAAAGATGTGGGCTAGAGAACTTTATTAGGCACCGGAGGGGTTCTTTCCTCTCAGCCAAGATGCCCCCATTTAAGTCACTTTTGAACTTTGTTACAAGCTGTTAATAAATATATTTATAAATGACAATTATCAGTTGAAATGATAAAAGAATGAAATCAGATTATACATTTTATTAATTATTGTCATCAAGACAGTAATTAATGGAGGTGCAGACCATTTACTTTGCTAACTGCAGACCTAAGGGCACCAGCATGCGTAGGGATACCCCAGCATGCACAGTGCCTGGTGCAGAGGTGCGGCACGTCGCTTCCACCTGCACGCGCCCTGCAGTTTGTATTCTTAATGGAAAATTAGTGCTATTTTTTTGAATGCACCATTTCAACACAAAAATGTCACACCTCTTGAGTCACCACTTTAATTTCTTCTCAAGGAAGATGTAAAACGTGTAGAAGTAAGCAGCACAGTACGGGTCCCATGTGCACATCACCCAGGTGAATCAATCAGTGATCAACTTGTGTCCAGTCTGGTTCATCTATTAGCTCATCTTCCATTTCCCACTGACCATGCCCACTGCATTGGTTTGATGCAAATCCGAGACACTATAGAATTCTATCTGTACATTAATTAAGCATGTATCTAAGAGATCGAAAGAAGTCTTTTTAAAAATTGAACTGCGGGCTGGGGTTGTGGCTCAGTGGTAGAGCGCTTGCCTCGCCTGTGTGAGGCACTGGGTTCAATCCTCAGCACCACATAAAATAAACAAAATGAAGGTATTGTGTCCACCTACAACTAAAAAATTAAAACAACAAAAAAATGGAACCTCAATACCATTGCCATACCAAAACAATGAAAATTCTTAATATTTGGATATTTGATATCCAAATATTGAAGTAGCTACCTCAATAGGTACTTGGTTCTTATATGCTGTTTCAATTTCTTCATTTAAAGTGATTTTTAGTATTTAGAGATAATATGCTACAATATTTGGGCGATGAATAATGTATGCAACAAATTCAAGTGGTTCAGAATAGAGAGAGAGTGTGACAAAATATAACAGTTGGTGAATTAAAATGAAGGAGAAATGGATATTCACTGTAGTATTCCTACCATTTTTCTGTTTTTCAAACCAGTAGCATGTAGAATAAATGTGCACCTAGACTTATAGAACAGAGCCACTCTAAGATGTGTGCAAACAGAAGTTTGTGAATCAAATCTTTATATTCCAGACCAGCTGCTCTTCAACTTTAGTGTGCAGAATCAGTAGAGGGTTTGTGAAAACATTGCAGGGCCCCACTTCCCCTAACCCAGGAGAGCTGGGGTGGTGCCAAGAGTCTACACTGCTCACCCATTCCCAGGTGATGCTGATCCTGCCAGTCCAGGGACCACACATTGAGAACCCCACTGTCCTGGATTACAATCTGTTTAAAGGATGCTGGTTAAGACCTGCTGTTGAGGGAACCCTACTTGAAAGGTTTCAATCTTGTACTAAAAACAAATCAAACCAAATAGGTTTGGGCCTAAGTGAGTAGGTTCAAAGCAGATTCTAAGTGTGTCCTGCAGGTGAAGGAAGGCCAAACAGAAATATGTTTTTTGGAGGGTTTGGGGGGTTGAAGGTGGTACAAGTATGAGCAGGGACTCAAATTAGAGTGATTACAATAGAAACCTTAAGTTTTCCTACTGGTGGCAACAGGCTTGCACTAAGCACCATAGCCCCCTCCCTGGCCTTCCTGGTAGGCAGCAATACACTTCTGGAATAAGCTACATTTGCAGTATCACTATGTGAGCCAGCAAGTCTACATAATGAGTTGTTTATTCACTCTCTTTTTTAGCAAGTATTTATGAGCACCATTGTGCTAAGTACTGTTCTGGGTGTGGATGGGCTAGAAGGTATAACCTAGTCCCCCCATAGAGATCATAGCCACTTATGCGTACCTGAATTAATATATAAGAGAAAAGGCAAACCCAGAATTTCCAAAGGTTTCCTTTGTGAACAGGGGAGCTTACAAAAAAGGTCTATTTAACTTAGAAATTTATTATACAAAATTGAGATGATCAATGAAAATTAAACATTTAAATTTGTTTTTCTCCACTTCAGTATTTTTTCTCTTTAACAAAATGCTAATAAGTTGCAGTAATGTTTATGGGAACATCCTACCTTATATTGTGCAAATTCTAGTTGTGGTTGAGGGTAGTCTCCAAAAGTTTCTTGAGTTACTCTTTGGACTCTCTCTTTTTCTACTGTGTTTTCATGAATGATCCTTGAATCCACTACAGGTGGAAGATTTTAAATTGAAACAGCCATTAGGAATATACTTCATCCTTAGAGTCTCCTCTTTACATTCCTAATTTTTCAAGCTATTCGTATAACTTAAAATAATGTTTCCTATTCCTTTTCTTGATTATAATAAATTCTTATTATGTAGAACACTTGGAAATTACAGGCTGATAAAAGAGAATAAAAATACCAGTAATTCTACCACCAAGAAATACTGTTAATATTTTAGCATATTTATTTATTTATTTTTTGAACCAGGGATTGAACTCAGGGACACTCGGCCACTGAGTCACATCCCCAGCCGTATTTTGTACTTTATTTAGAGACAGGGTCTCACTGAGTTACTTAGGGCCTCGCTAAGTTGCTGAGGCTGGCTTTGAACTCGTGATCCTCCTGACTCAGCCTCTCGAGTCGCTTGGATTACAGGCGTGCGCCACCACGCCTGGCTATTTTAGCATATTTTTACCTAGCTCTTTTCACAATGAATAAAAAGGTGTGTGCCTGTGTGTATGCATATGTATTTTTTTAAAACTGGGATTATAAAATACACTTTTGTATCCTGCTTTTTTGTTAGCATGAAATCAATGGCACTTCCTATGCCACTGGAAAGTTATAAAAATGTTGGTTCACAACAGCTATATTATTTCTCTTTATTACTAAACCACTGCTAGCAGATGGGAAAGTAATCACTTTTTACAACTTTATATTACACCCAGGCACTTTTGTGAACTTTGGGATCCACCTTTATAGCTACATATTCTGTTCTGTTGGGTTTTCCAGGGAGACTCAGGCCATCTATGAGTAGCAACACAGTCACTACTGACATTCTCGAACCAGCAGGTCCAGTGCACTGGGATTGTGGGCTCTGGTGATTCGGGCCTGGGATTCACTTCTGGCTCTGCACTTCTGCCTGGGAGACTTTGCCTGGAATTTCTAAGATGTTCTGAAACCCAAGTTCCCTGATGAATAGCACTTGCTGGTGGGACTACTGTGGAGGCTGAGGAAATAACACAGATAAGCATCTTGGTGTGGTGCTGGGCATGAAAGAAAAGCTCAACAACTATTAGCCAGCTGTTGTTTCTGTTATTAGATGCCATTCTAGGAAATTCATAAGGAGACATATGGTAGCTTGGCTTTCTTCTTCCAACAAATATTTAATTTTCAGTTTTTCTGAAAGCAGTAAATAGTTTTGAATCAGAATCTGAGTACATGTGTCATTACTGAGTAACAAAAATCTGAAAGGGGAATAATGCACTTCCAAATTTCAGTTTCATCTGAAAAGACACATACCATTTACATCTAGTCCCAGGCATCTTTCCTGTAGAGGTGTTGTAGAGTTGTGATTTTCAAAGGTCTAGAGAGAGAGAGAGAGAGAGAGAAAAAAGAATGTTTATCTAATTTTAAACTTTACAACATTTATTAATTGGATTTAATATGTGAAGGTACACTAAATATTTTTTTTCCAACAAAAGGAGATCTGAGGCCACTTCCTGGCTGAGCTAAGCACTGCTCCTAAAACAGAATGCTGGTGGAGAGTCTGCTGGGGCCTGCAGCCTGGCTGCCTTGTTTGAGGAACTCTGTCTTCGTTACCATAAAAGTGGTACTGGAAGAAGTATAGGTGTGAGTGTAGAAATTAAGGATTCAGAGAACTGTTTGCAACATACGTTTCAGCTTTCCAACTCTATCTTCATAACCCTAACAAATTCACTGAGATCCCTTTTGGAAAAATAACTGTCCTACCGTAAGTCTGAATCTCTAGAACCTCTTCTCCCATCTTTCCCCACTGAAGCCACTGTTTTTATAATTAATATTTGAGTATTTCCTAGGAATGCAACTGTCATAGCAGAACAATTGGTATCAATTTTGCTGGGGGGTTGGAGGAGCAGGGGCGGCTGGGAGAGACGATTATTATTTAACTTCTTCACATCGTATTTTCTTCCTTAAAGAGCAATTTGCAGAGCCATCACTTCTTTCTACGAAGACCAGATCAGAACACACAAGGAGAGCAGCTGTAAGGGCTCAAAGACACACAGAGCATTGACCATCCCCCTACACACCAGCAAACATTTGCCACACACAAAAGAAAACCCTAGAGCCTGTGAGTAAGGACAGATCCATCTTTGTCATTAAAGAACAACCACATATTTAAATAGTTTTAACAAATAAATCAATGTGGGACTCAATGAACCCATGGTTTCCCTTTAATTTCAACCCATGTCATCTACTTAACTGGCAAAACAAAAATTATATTTCTATTTTGCATAACAGTAATATATTTGGCTTCAAAAGACAGCATCAAGTTACTCTAAAGAGAAAATAAATTCTAATTGGAATAGCTGATTTGGAAACTGGGATCTATAACAGACTTCAGTGACAAATGAGTGACATAAAACATGATACAATTATAAAGATAGTGAGAAATTATTGTTTTTGTTCCTGTTAACTCATTGAAAAGTTCTCCATTTCATTAACTTGTAAAGCAGCTGCACAGTGATTCTAACTCCTGTTTACAAGGTGATTCAACTTTAAAAATGGAGTTGCTGATTGGCTCACCTGATTATACTGGTTAAAAACAATAGCCTTGAGGGAGTCCAGGTGTCGGCTTCTCAGGTCCATTTTCACAATCTGATGGTGTTTGCTAGCAACTGTCAGTGCCTTGGATAGAAAATGAGCAATGGTATTACGATTACTGTTGCTGTGTTTATAATATTTGTCAAGGTTAAAAATAAATACAGAGGCTGCAATCAGTGTATAGTTTCCACTCAAGAGTGAAAACCTATGGCCTGTTACTCATCTTAAATAAGAAGGTAGTCACTGGCATTAAAGATTCTCATACAGGCAGTCAGTTTTAGAGAAGTTGATCCTGTTTAAAGTTATAATATGTTCAGACTAAAGAATGAAAAATACTCAAAAGTTCTAGAATATTAGTCATCCAATGCTACAAGAGATTCTCATGCAAAAATAAATATATGTATGTATTAGGAGAAACATTGAAGAAAAATCTGTGTATTAAATGCAATTTATAAGAGCTTCCTATCATTTGGGAAACAAGTTAGAAGAATGAAACAATTACTTGAGTAAAGGTAATTTACCTGGAACTAGAGGGTAGAGATAAGTTTGTCTTAAGATACATATTAAGAATGAACATTATCCTTTAAATTACTTGTAGCAGGGTGCACTCACCTGGCTTTAAGTGGATGATTGTCCATTATGTATCATGAATGAAGAAACCCCAAATGTAAAGAAGTAGAGTTAAGTGATAGAAGGAATAAGCAAGCAGCAGCCTGTCTACCATCCAATAAACCACCAAGGATCCTAAGCGATGGGCAATGCCCTCAGGATCCTATGGCTTGTGTGGTCCGTGACACTCTAGTGGGTAGTGGGTAGTACTCCACTCAGCTCTGCCAGACACAGGGGAGCAAGGAGACAAGCAGCCAGGGTGATGAAGATGCTCCTTCCAACCAGATGAAGTGGGAGCTCTGGAACAATGGGAGGTGCTATGGTAGTTATGAGTGCTAAGAAGGGTAGTAGCAGATGCCAGGCCAATTTAGGGATGGCTCATTTTGGGGAAAGATGCTAGAAAGTCTGTGATATGCAAAGCAGAACCAGAAAGAGTGGCAGGCTCTAGACAACAGCTGCATTTTAGGTCACAACAATCTTCTTATGCAACAAAATGTGGGGAAAATGGTTATGAATGTCAATAAAATCCTTAAAGTCATAAAAAAACATAAAAAAATCACTATGTAATCATGTGGAAATTTTCTGTTAAGTTTAAATGCAGATTACAGAACCACAGGTGCCATCCTGGCTTTTGTGATAAAGCATCTTTTGAAATGAAACAGAAAACTAATGGTAGTTATTTTGGAATAATGGGAATTAAGGACATATGAAGTTTTAAAGACTAACTTTTCAGAGATTTATGTTGACTGCATTTGTTTTTTACATTAAGCATGTATTACTTCTAGATGATCCAAACTAATACCAGATGCCACATTTCCACCTGTAGATAAGAATGTTTTCCTGTTCCTTATTTTAGAACAGAATTAAATATGGTATTCTACATCAAATGCTTACTGAGTCGTTTAAACCCATAAAGACCTTGGGATAAGGATGATAAAAGGTTACAGCTGATAGTAACTTCTTCCATACCTGACCCAGAAGGGGCATAATGCTCTTCAGCAGGGAGGAGGTGAAGACGTAGGGAGTCTGGGGGTAATGCAGCACATACGTGGGTTTGTACTGGTTTGGCTTTGTACACTGTGTTCCCCAGGCAATTCGGATCCAGACTGCATTCTCCTCAGCATCTCTGAAGCTGACTGTCACCTTATTGAGAAAAGATTTCTTAAGTTTCTTGCTTAAATCACATGTGGTACTAACTACAGGTGCTTTTAAGGAGCAAATAATGTTACTAATTTTGATGCGGGCTGCTGCCAGGTGCAGTCGTGCATGCCTATAGTCCCAGTGACTTGGGAAGCTGAGGCAGGAAGATTAAGTTAGAGATCTGCCCCAGCCATTTAGTGAGACTGTCTCGAATCTGAAAAAAGGCTAGGGGTGTAGGTCAGTGGTAGAATGCCTTTGGGTTCAATCCCTGTTCCTGAAAAAAAAAGAAAAAACTTTTATGAGACAGACGTGGTAAATTTTTCTCCTATTTCTTAGCAAAGTGTTTGGGAATCTTTGGGAAAACATGTTTGTTTTAGAAAGACATATTTATGTCTTGCAAAGGCTTTTAGAAGAAAATATTTCTTCAAAACCTGCAATAAGGGTATGACAATACAATTTTTTCCCTTCTTCCTTCCTTTTCTGGGGACAGAATCTTCCTTCCTTTTTGTGATGCTGGGGACAGAATCCAGGGCCTCATGCATGCCAGGCAAGCTCTACCACTGAGCTACACCCCCAGTCTGACATTACTATTTTTCTATGTTTTCTTGGGGTTGTCCTCCAAGTATTCCTCCACATATAAGAGTTTATAAAGGCAACTTTACAAATGGGACAGCTGTTTTATACTGAAACCTTTTTAGCATCTAGCCCAGACCTAGTGCACACTATAAAATTGAATAGTAAGATTTCTATGTAGTAATGGCTCTTACACATTTAGCTCAGAAGCTCAAAAGTACTTAAAGGAAAGTTAAATGACAAGAATACAGGAAGTTCTACTTGGGTTTCAGGTGTGGGTAAATAAACTTGGAAATAAGACTGCCAGCTGGACTGGAATTTTGTTTTTTGGGTACTGGGGATTGAACTCAGGGGCACTCAACCAGTGAGCCACATTCCAGCCCTATTTTGTATTTTATTTAGAGACAGGGTCTCACTGAGTTGCTTAGCACTTTGCTTTTGCTGAGGCTGGCTTTGAATTCACAAACCTCCTGCCTCAGCCTCCTGAGCTGCTGGGATAACAGGCGTGTGCCATGGCGCCCTGGCTGGACTGGAATTTAATATTCTGCTCCTAGGTCATCAGTTTGCTCCAGTCAACTTCCACTTGGGCTGAGCCTGGAAAGGAGGAACTGGAGACAGGTACACTTGGCTTGCCTGCCCTATTTCTTCCCTCTCAGATCTTACTCCAGGAAAAACAGGTGGTTATGTGGTGGCTGCCAGTACTAGCAAACTGCCCATTTGAATCTAGCTGCTTTTCTAAATCCCCTGGGTGCAGCAGACAAGGAATTCTCCCATCTGGGGTGTGCAGGTGCAAACCTGGCTTCCCCTGGTGAGCAGTGCAGAGGTTGTCCCTGTTGGGGGCTCCGTGGACCTCTATTAGCTAGAATAGAAGGGGGTCTTACTCTGGATAGCTTCTTTGCTTCCCATTACAAAAGCGACAATGTCTGTAAAATCAAGGGTGCTCCAGAGCCATTAGCCACGCATGGGATTATTCAATAGAAATTCATTAAAGTTACACAAGACTAAATGGTCAGTTACTCAGCCATGTTAGCCGTATGCTGGGTGCCTAGCAGCTCTGGGGAGCTCCCAGCTTCTGCACTGGACCTGCTGGCTGACAGATTTCACCACTGCAGAGTTCTTTTAGGTGGCACTGCTCCAAAATAAACTTTATATGGATTAAACTTACTTTGAACAGAAACAAATCCTAATTATCAATTCAAACCAACCTAGATAATGCAGTTCAGTTCCATCATTTATTCTTAGATCATCTGTGATTCCCACACAAATCTACTCCACAGAATGCTCCAGAGAAAGAAGCAGTAGGCTCTGAATGCACAGGTGAGAGGAATTTAAGAAACACCTAAAGAGTTTGTTTTGATACAGAGTAAACAGTATGGATTATGACTAATTCAGTTTCTTACAAATAAAGCAACCCAAGATGGTAGCACACTTTTAAGTGCACAGATATCATTAAATTGAATTTTAGGGATATTCAGATGAATTTTATTCTTACATTTTTTAATGCTCTCTGAAGAATTTTCTTAAATGAACATTTGAATTGTTCCATGTCAAAAAGGTCAACATCTTCATCTGTCAAAGTGAAAAGAAAAATTGAGAGAGTGACAATGTCTTCAATAAAACATTTGCAAAGGACCCCAGAGCTAAGCACCTTGTGCAGACTCAGAGCGAGAGTGATCAGATCACACAGGTGCTTCCACTGCCCCGACACAGCACCACTGGGTGTAAGAGTAGCAGTCACCTCATTTCAAAAGAAAATGGAGAGAACACACTGCTGTTCATTTTAAACTGTTGAGCTATCAAATACAAATGTCCGATTTAAAATAGAAAACATTACCTGGTTTTTTACTCATCTGAAAAACATCCCAAACTTTTTGGTGCCGATGAAGTTGAGTATCTGAGAAAAGAAGGGCTTATTAGTATCGAATCTGTGGACTTTGAACTTATAAATATGTATTTTAAACTATACAACTGAAGGAAAAAATAGTAATTCACAAATTGAGTGATTCTTATCCAAAATAAACTTTATATGGATTAAATTTACTTTAAACAGAAACAAATCCTAATTAACAATTCAAACCAACCTAGATAATACAGTTCAGTTCCATCACTTATTCTTAGCTCTGTGATTCCCACACAAATCTACGCGACAGAAGGCAGCACTTCTCTGCATGACAGGAACGGACTCACCCTGCCTCAGTTCATTCCAGGGGACTCACACTACCTATCACATCACACACTCAGGTGCTCCTCTGTGCACTCCCTCTCTCCCCAGCTGCATTCTCACGGAAATGAGGGCCTCACTCTCACTCTGCTCTCAGGTCTAAGCGCTAGGGCATAAAGCCTTCAGTGTGCATCTGAGGAGGAAGGGATGCACGTGCCAAGGTCCTCTTCAGGAGGTGTAAACTTGGAGAAATGACCTAGGGAGTCAGCACGCTCACCCTGGCCCGTCCCTGCACTGGCCTCCTGGTGTCCACTCAGACCAGGCCTTCTTTGTCCCACACAGAGTGTGTGGGCCCCAGTGCTCCTGGGCACCATTTTGCAGTGCTTCTGGCACTTGCTGCTTTTCTCCCCCTTTCTTGGGTTTGGCATCTTTTCTCTTTTGGGTGCCTGGGCATCCCTGTCGCCCGCCCTCCCCTCCCATTTTGGCAACGGGCCTAACTATTTCCACTGATGACCTGCTTTGTCTAAAGCAGGCATACTGTGGTGCCTGCTCAAGAGATAGCACCCGAAGGTCTTTCTTTTTTCTAGGACGTTTTTCCTAGTTTCTGTGGTTGAGATGGTCTGCAAGTTGTTCTCTGAATAAGGTGGGTGTAACAATAACAGGAATAACAATTCTTTGTTAATAATGCCATTAAGCATCAGTATCTAAAGGTTCATGCAATGAAAGGCAAGGACTTAAAAACAAAGGAAGGCATTTCTTATTTGAAAGAGAACACATGTGAGATTAGTCCATGGCCTTTGTGACAAACGTGGGCCACCTGCGGATGAAACTGCCAGGCTTAGGGGGCTCTGCTCTCCTCGAGCCCTACACACTCCCCACAGGCTGCCTTCAGTTTTAGTCCTTGCCCCACCCCACCCTCTCCATCCCCTCCCCACCACTTCACCCAGGCCAGGGTCCTCTCCTCGCTTGGACCTCTCCAAAAGACTCCCACAGGCACTTCCCATCCTCTCTTGTCTCTGTGCTGCACCAACTCTTCCTGCTCATAATCGTTCACAGACTTTGCATCACTCTTAGGGTACAGACCGAAGTGCTTCCAATGGCCTCTCAGTCTCTCATTAACAGACTCCCCTCCCTGCACCCTCGAGCCCAGCTGGACCCTTCTCCTGCAGGACTGAGCTTTCTACTACCCACCTCTCTGCTCCTAGGTATAGTCCCTGTTCCTACCCTTTCCCCTTGTTCCTTAACCTCCATGCTCACCTTTGCCTGGTTAGTGCCAACTTATCCTCTGGATCACAGCTCAAATGCTGTCACCTCAGGAAGTGTCCCTAAACCCCTGCAGAGAGCTGGCCCCACTGTGCTCTCATAAACCCAGTACGTACTTGAGTGAACTGCTCACCCTCTCTTCAACTGATGGTGGCATCCAAGGGAGTAAGAGCCACCTGTTCTACTGACCACTGCCTAACATACTTTCTGGCATGTGCACAGTAGCAGCTTAATATTTGAATAAATGCATGAGAAATGAGAAGTATGTGGATACATCATTTGTGACTTAGAATGCAAGTGCTGGAAATGAGACAGACAAAATCAGAGGCAGGTATTCTAAATAGATTCAGTTACGTCACAGTTGAAGCAAAGTGTTAAGAGTTCATATGATACACTTCCATGTCATGGAACACAGTTAATATATGATAACTAACCAGGAAATACCAGGCTGTTCTAAGTACTTGTTGTGTGCTCGTATTTAATCCTCACTGCAACCTTACGTGACATTATCATCGCTATTCAGATTCGTCAGGTGGAAATACTGAGGCACGGGGGTATTAGCCACCTTCGCTGGTGCTCATAGAAAGGCAATGATGGAGCCATGAAACCAATGAAGAAATATAGCCCTAGGGTCATGTTCTTAGCCCCACATTGTGTCCTGCTGGTAAGGAGAAAAACATACCTCTCAAAACAAAATCCAAGAAACAGAAGGGAAGAAAAGGTGAGAAGCTACACTGCAATAACAAATTCTCAGAAATATATTTTCAAATTCTGTAATAATATAAAGTCCAACAGAGATTCTTGCTTATGATGGGCCAGTTTCTGTGCCAGGAGTTCACACATTATCTCACTGACTTCCTGCAGTCCTGGGAACGAGCATGTACTACTCGTCTCCATTTACTTAAAAGTCTGAGGTTTAGAGACGTGACACAACTTGGCAGAGGACACAAGACAAGAAAGTGGCAGAGCTGGGTCTGGACAACAGGTTCCCCTGACTCTAGAATGTGCATCCATATGAACAGAACCGCCTCTGATAAAACTGGTCGGGTGTAAATACAAATCACGAAAACTTACAAATGATGTCTAAAAGGGCTGCGTCGTCGACACTTCCACACTTCTCCTGGAAAAAAGAAATGGCTTAGGAAGTATGGTAGGCTTGGTGCTACCCCCTAAGGCACACTTTGGGACTGGATGGAACAGACGTAGCATGCCTGCAGCACTCCGCTGGCAACCTGTCTCCCACCCCTTTCTCTGTTAACCAACAGACACACCTCTGATTCCTGCCGAGGACCAAGCACTTACAACTATTCTCCCAGAATTTATTTCCTATCCTTTAAAAATATATGTTTTGGGTTGTAGATGGATACAATACCTTTATTTTTTATTTTTATGCAGTGCTGAGGATGGAACCCAGCGCCTCACATGTGCTAGGCAAGTGCTCTACCACTGAGCCACGACCCCAGACCCTCCCCATCACTGTTAACTTTTTGTTCATTTGTTTATTTTTGGTGCCTTGATTTGGATTTTTAAAAATCAACTTTATTAAGGTATAATTAACATAATGCTGAACTGTGCAAATTTAAGCTTAAAAATTTGTCAATTTGGACTTATGGATATACCCACAAAAGCATCATCACAGTGTAGACACAGAACACAACCACCAGCCCTCCATATTTTTTCACTCCCCTCCCCGTTTTCTCGTGTCTTTCTTGTCGTCCCCTTCCACCCTTCTCAGTCCTCCCCTCTCTCGCTTCAACCCCTGGTTGAGACCACCGCTGATCTGTCACTACAGACGTGTTTCCGTCTTCTGGAGTGCTGAAGAATGCTAACACGTCTGCACTCGACTGTGTGTGGTACTGGGGATCAAACCAGTGGCGCTCTACCACTAGGCTACATGCTCAGTCCTTTTTATTCTTTGAGACAGGGTCTCACTAAGTTGCCCAAACTGGTCTCAAATTTGGGATCCTCCTGCCCCAGCCTCCTGAGTAGCTGGGGTTACAGGTGTGTGCCACTGCGTCCAGCTTTGTGTGGCTTCTTTTATTCAGCATAGTTATTTTGATGCCTAACCATATCTGTGCATCTGTGAACGGTTCATGTCTTTCTTACTGCTGAGCAGTATTCTGCTGCATGGATAGATCACAATTTGCTGGTCTACTTATCTGCTAATGGACATCTGAGTTGTTTCCAGATTTTGGCTATTATGAACAATGCTATGAACATGACGTATCTTTGCATGGACATGTTTTCATTTCTCTTGAGTAAATGCCTACGAGTGGAATGGCCGAATCTATGGTAGACATTCACTTTAACTTTTAAAGAAACTGCCAAACTGATTTCCAAGCTGGCTGTTCCATTTTCACTCCCACCAACAGTGTGACAGTTCTAGTTTGTCCATGACTCAGCTACCACTAAAGGTATGATCCATTTTAAATTCTAGCAATTCTAATATGTTGGGATATCTTGGGGTTTTAATTTGCATTTTTCTAAAGGCTAATGATTTTAAAACAATTTTATTTTAGTTGTCAATGGACCATTATTCATTTATATGCAGTTCTGAGAACTGAACCCAGTGCCTCACACTGAGCCACAACCTGAACATCTTTTCATCTGCTATGTGCCATCCGTAAATCTTCAAAGGAAGTGTGTGTTGAATTAAGTCTTTTGCCTATTTAAAAATTTTTCTTATTTTTGAGTCCTGAGAATTTTTTCCCCCCAGTGCTGGGGACTGAACCTAAGGCCTCATGCATGTGAAGAGAGTACTCTATCACTGAGCCACCCACCCAGCTGGAACCTTGAGGATGTTTTTTTTATATGTTTTTTTTTTATATGTTTTTTATCAGATGATGTGGAAAATAGTTTCCACCAGTCTGTGGCTTATCTTTAGCTCTTAACAATACTGTTCAAAGAAAAAGTAGTTAATTTTGGGAAAGGGTAGTCTGTCAATTTTTTTCTTTTCTGGTATTGTATCTAAGAAATCTTTGACTAGTCTAATGGCACAGATTTTCCTCCTGTTTTCTTCTACATGTTTTATAATTTTAGGTATTATGTTTGGGTCTTGGATCCATTTCAGATGATGTGGGAGATGGACTAAAGGTCTTTTTTCTTTTAAATATATGAATATCCAACTCCTGCAGCACCATTTATTGAAAGAAAGATTATCCTTTCTTCACAGAATTACTCTTTTTAAACTGATCAACAGCACTTTAATCATAAGTTCTTGGTAATGTTTTAGTCTAAATTTTTCATGAATGTAACTAGTTATAGGTACAAGTTAAATAACACTACTTTAGAAGTTTGCAAATCTATAAACCAAGAGTTAATTTGTTTTTATTCAGTTAATGGGTTACATTACTAGATCCTTGTCTTTTTGTTGGGGGGTTGGGGAGAAGTCCTCTTAATGAAGTAATTGAGTTACTATGATACTACACTAAATGTGTGCACAGAATTGAGAGACATTTAAAATGTCATATAATTATTTCTACTTTAAAATCACTAAATTCAAATATCCCTTACCCCAAGTAATCATTAATATGTATTAATACGTCATTGTATGTTTGATGCTATTCCAGGCATGGACATAAGATCTGTCCTTTATTGTATAAATTAGATCCACAGAATTACTCTTTGAACCTTTGTAAAAAATCAGTTAACAACAAAAAAATAAAGATGACCTAAGAGTAGAAGCTGATGGCTCAGGGACTGGGAAAAAGGGGCTGGTCTAGGGGTAGAGAGAATGGGAAAGGGTAGAAGGGAGTGGGGACAGGATCAGGGCACACCACGTGCCTGTGCAGGATTCACAGTGAAGCACATTAATGCACAGAATTCCTGTCTGCAATCACAGTAATAAAGTCAAATGTGCATGTGAATCTACTTCTGAGCTCCATTTTATTGCTCAGATCTATTTGTATGCAGGCCAATACCACCTGTCCTAGTGCAGGCTTTGTATGTCATCTTGAATTCAGGTAGTCTGAGCCCTCCAACTTTTATCTTTTTCAAATCTGTTTTAGTTATCCTGGGTCTTTTGCTTTTACATACAGATTTCAGAATCAGCTTGTCAATTTCTATAAAAAAGTCTGCATAATTCTGATTGGGACTGCAGTGGATTCTCAAACCAATCTGGGGAAAACTGACATCTTAACAACATCAAGTTTTCTGACTTATGGTCTTTCATTTATTTAGGGCTTCTTTATTTTAGCCTTGTTTTATAGGTTTGGTATATAGGTTCTGTACATCTTTTGTTAGATAAATCCCTAAGTATTTCATACTTTTGATGCTACCATAAATACAAATGTATCTTTGAATTCTAATATCTAACTATTATAGATTAATTATGTTTCTATATACATTTTTATATATAGATACATAATTAATTTTTGTATATTGTTCTGGTATCATGCAGCCTTACTAAACCCATTAGTTCTAGTACCTTTGCATTTTTGCAAATTCTGTTGCACTTTTTACATAGATGGCCATGTCACCTTTGAATAAAAATAGTTTTACTTTCCAATCTAGATGGCTTTTATTTTTTTGCTTGATTACACCAGCAAGAACTTCCAACACAACACTAAATAGAAGTGGTGAAGTGGAAGTCTGTCCTTATTCCTGAGGAACACAAGCCAGGCAAAGTGGTACATGCCTGTAATCCCAGTGACTTGGAGGCTGGGGCAGGAGTATCCCAAATTTGAGGCCACCTTCAGCGACTTAGTGAGACCCTGTCTCAACATAAAAATAAAAAACTGGAAGAGTACCCCAGGTTCAATACCCAGCACTGCAAAAAAAAAAAAAAAAAAAAAAGAGTGAGCGAGCAAGCATGCATGCATTTAGTCTCTTACATCAGGGAGGTTGTTAGTTGTTGGCTTTTTGTAGATCTCTTTTATCAGTTTGAGAGAACTGTTTCTATTTCCAACTTGTTAAATTTTCTGAGGGAATGGATGTTGGACTTTTGTCAAATACTTTTCCTGCAGCTATCATGAAGATCATGTACATTTGTAACTTATTACTAAGATAAGTATAGTGATTTATCTTCAAATGTTAAACCAACCTTGCATTCTTAAGATGAATTTGATTTGGTCATGTGTTCTCCTTTCAGTGTTGGCTATGATCTGCTAACCTTTTTTTTGAGAATTGCATCTGGGTTTTTAAGAGACACTGACCTGTGGTTTCCTTTCTAGTAATGTTGTTCTCTGGTCATAGCGTCAGGGGAATGCTGGCCCTCCAGAATGAGTCGGGAAGTATTCCCTTCTCTTTACTTTTCTGAAAGAGCATGTAGAATTTAAAGTAGGTTTCTATTTTCTCTGCTCTACTAGTTATTACTTGTTCTGTTTTCCAGCATCCTAAATTTTGTTGACATCTCTTAGCTCCTGAGGTCTCCTTTTCTCTCTGACCTTGGGGATTTATGCTTCAAAAATAATAAATCTAGCTGGGCACAGTGGTGTACGCCTGTAATCCCAGCACTTGGGAGGCTGAGGCAGGAGGATCATGAGTTCAAAGCCAGCCTCAGCAACCTAGCAAGGCCCTAAGCAACTCAGTGAGACCCTGTCTCTAAATAAAATACAAAATAGGGCTGGGGATGTGGCTCAGTGGTGAAGTGCCCCTGGGTTCAATTCCCAGTACCAAAAAAACAAAAACAAAAACAAAAAAACTTTCTTAGTGATTTGTAAACATTCTTTTAAGTTTAAAAATCAGTTTCTTCACTTCTAGACTAAGGAAAGGAAGACAGAAAGGAGTAGCATGCTGTTGTCCCGGGTTGATTCTTTTTTCCATATGTGAGGCAAGGGCTGCGTGTTTGAGCTGCAGCCCCTGCCCTGAGGCTGACTTTTAGACACTGTTACCTCACACAGCAGAACCAAGTCCTGAACCAGACATTCCTTTCTCTGTC
This sequence comes from Glaucomys volans, assembly GCA_020662805.1. Classification (NCBI taxonomy): domain Eukaryota; kingdom Metazoa; phylum Chordata; class Mammalia; order Rodentia; family Sciuridae; genus Glaucomys; species Glaucomys volans. The sequence continues at coordinate 133,659 of JAJEJO010002751.1, forward strand.
GGAAGTTTACGGTCTGCAGTTGTTTTTCAGATAAAAAATCCCAGGCTTTTAAGATTGTCATCATTTCATACATGGGAATTTTCAAGATGGTTCTCCTGAAAAACTCGGCAACAGTTTCATCCATCTCTTTGGCACTTTACCAAAACAAAAACAAAAGAGCACAATAAACTATTAATCAAATATAGAATACTAACTAAACTGGGTTTTTCAGTATCATATTTTTAGTCAGGATTTTGCTTTGGAGCTCAAATACCCAAATGTTTTCTTCCTTTTAGTCATTCTGCAAACAAAGGATTTAATAATTTTCTAAAGTTACATATTTAAATATACTTTATAGAGTTTTAAAAAAATTAGTGCTGGTATGGTTTGTACAGGGATCGTTCCCCATGGGTTCATATCCTGCAAGTTTGGTCCCCAAGGTAACAGTAACGAGAGGTGGAGAATCTTCAAGAGGTGAAGGCCTCGTGTAAGGTACATTGGTCACCGGGCGTATGCCTTCAGAAAGGATTAATGTCCTCTCAAGGCAGTGGCCCAGGTCTCAAGCTGGATGAGTTCCCTCAAAAGTGGGTTGTTGGAAAGTGAGTCTGGCTTTCCCCTTGCTCTTCTGCCTCCTATCTAGCCATGTCACCTCTCTTCTGCATGTGCTGCTTTCCTCTAACACGTGCTGCTGCCATGAAGCCTTCCACCGTGTTGTGATGCAGCCAAGTACCTCTCACCAAAGGCCATCCAATTTTGGACTTTCAATCTCTAATCTGTGAGTTAAACCTCTTTTTTTAAAAAATAGGCAGTCTCAGATATTTTGTTATAGCAACACAAAAGACCAACACAAGTACTATCCCTCCTTTCTTGGTTAGAGTACTTTGATCTTCTGATGCAAGATAAGTAAATCATTCCTTCATTCACTGACTCATGTAACTCATTTCTGAGCACTATATGCTAGGAATTTCTCGGCATGGGGATAGTTGTATCTTTAGCCAGAAAAAAACCCCCATGGAACATCCATTCTATTGAGCAAAGAGACAAGAGAAACATCACAAAAGGTGTTAAAAGAGAGATTCTGTGGAGAAAATAGTGAGGTGTGAAAAAGGGGTAGAGAGAGAATTAGGCTACAGAGGTGACATTTGAGGCAATCCTTAGAGAACAGGGATAGAGTCATGCAGTGGAAGAAGGAAGAACAAATGCAAAAGGCCTGGGAACTTCAAGGAACAGTGTGGACAGAATCAGGACCATGAAAAGAGTCTGACTTGTTGACTTGTCTAGATACAGGGCCCTCCTCCCTTAAAGTCAAGACTAGACTCTTCATCATGATCTCTGAAGATCCTGTATTGTCTAGTCTTGCTTCCTTAGCTTTCTGAGCTCCAGCTACACTGGCCTCTTAGTTCCTACAAGACAGAATAAGCCCTCTGGAGATGTCTCATTGTACTTGCAATTATCCCTGCCTAGAAGGATCTTTCAGTACAGATTCATATTCGCGTGATTTCCTGTTGTAATTCGGGCATGTTAGCTTCCCTGTGCTGTAACAAATACCTGAGATAAACACCTTAAAAGAAGGAAAGGTTGGTTTTGGCCCAGTTTCACTCCATGGGCTTGGCAGGGTGCTCTGGGTCTGGGGCAGCACAGCACATCATGAAGTATTTGGCAGAGATCTTCTCAGCTCATGGTGGCTGGGAAGCAAATGGGTCCCAGGCCCCAATAAAGGCACACCCCAGTGACCTACCTTGTGTTTACTGGGCACCCCAGCTCCTGAAGATACCACCTCCTCCCAGCAGGGCCACAGGCAGGCAACCAAGCCTTTAGCACATGGCCCTGTGGGGGCCATTTAAGATCCATAGCATGATATCAGGTCTCAGTTTGGAGGGCTTAGCTTCAGACTTATTTTGAGGAGCCAATCAAAATTATTTCCCCATCTCCACTGCTTATTGTGTTTACAGAACTACCCGAAATTAGTTAAATTATTTTATTGTGCCCACAATATTTTATTATGCTCCAGGGCACTATACCTGTTTATTCTTAGCAATACCCTTAAAATGTACGACGGCTTCCATCCAGTAAGTCTAGTCAGCCCAAGAACCATCTCACATGCACTTGATAAACACTTGTGGAACAAACAACTAGACACTCTCCCTAATTAACATGCCTGAGAATATAACCTGGGAAGGACTAGGGTTCAACAGCTGGTGAAATATCAAACCAGCTTCCCCTGTTCAGAACACTTGGGAGGGTTGTTAAAAATGAGGATGCCTGGGCTCCACCAAATTGAACTGGTGGAGGGCACATGTAATGAAGGATGGAGACTTATCATTTTATAAGAAGCACATCGGATGATTCTTAATCCTAGGTGGTTTGCAGAACGCCATCCTGAAGAAGTCTGGTAAAATGATCACACAATTATCACCAGCCAACTTTACAAACTTTCCCCCTGTGACGACCTTTGAAATGTTAACTTCCTAGCGCTTTTCGAACCATGCCCGACATCCAGCAGGTACTCAGGTGTGTTTGTTTGATAAACGGATCTCAGAGCGATCTCGTGACACTCCTGTAGTCATACACTGCTGCGACAGAGCGCACAGATGCAGGACGAGAGGCTGCAGGAACAAAAACCACGGAAGCGGAAGGGACCCAAACACCAAAACCAAGTCTCGTCTCTGGGTACCGAGGAAACCTAAGGCAGAAGGCAGCGTCTTCCGCCACGTGATCCTGGGCGCGGCTCTGCGTAAGGCCCCGCCCCACGGCGGGCGGATGTGACGTACCCCGCCCTCTTCCATCCCCGCCGGACCAAAGGCCCCACCTCCTGCCCAAAAGCCAGCACCAAACCCGCGCTTTGGGACGTGCGGCGGCCGGGAAAAGCCTCCCCCCAAGGTCTGGGGTCTGGCTTACCCGAGGCTCCAACCACCCTCCGGCCCGATCTCAGGCCGCCAGGGCTCTCCTACTGACCCACATCTCCAGCAGTCCCCTCAACAGCGGTGCCCGCCGAGGTGCCTTCAAAGCCACCAATAGCAGTTCCCGCCGCCTACTGGCTCCGCCCCCGAAGCGCAGATTTCGTCCTGCGCCTGGGGTACGGGGACCCACAAGGGCCGCGACGGAAATGAGGCTGGCCGAGCCCGGGACACTCTTCCCGGGAGAGGAGGTTGTGGAAGTACAGGTGGCTTGGCCTCGAAGCCCGCCTCGTCGGCTGGGTGGCCCCGCGGATGCTGTGGTGCTGGCAGGCGCGCTTTCCGTCCCCCTGGGCCCCGCGGAATGGGCCGGTCTGGGCCGCCTGCGCATGCGCCCAGGCCACTGCGGGGGGCGGGGCGCGGGCGGCTCGCGGCTGGGCGTTCGCTTCCGGCGGGGCCGCTCTGCGTGCCCTGAGCTGCCGGCTTTCGCGTCGCCGTCTCCGTGAGACTTGGGGTTCGGCCGCGCGTCGGTGAGTCCTGGGGGAGCGAGCGGGTCTGAGGAGAACCCCGACCGGGCCTCGCAGTGGTTGCGCGTGCGGGGAGGCCGTGGCGCCCCCGTCGCTCGCGTGGCCTGCCCTCCGTGGTGCCTCGGCGGCCGGGCAGGGAGGACCGAAGGGAGCCGTCGGCCGGGCAGTTCTCGGGGGTGGGTCTGGTGCGTCCTGAGGGCTCTGCCTCCGCGGGTGCTGGGACAGGCCGCGGCCCCCAGCAGCCCGTGGGTGTCACGCGCCCCTGGCCCCCGGCGTCTGCCCCAACTCGCGGTCCTGGTGACCTTGGCGGGCCCTCGGCTCCCCAGCCTCGGCCGCCTCATCTGCATGGCGGGTGTCTTCCCTCGCGTCGGCTCCAGAAGCGCAGTCCCCAGCAGTCTGAAAGGGCGAGGGCCTGGTAAACGTCTTTACTATTGCCATTTGAGCCTCGTAGGGCGCATGGCAGCTGCAGAGGTGCCCCAGTCCGACTCGTGGGGTCAGAACGGGCAAGATCTGCATCGTCACCTTCGTCGAGGAAAGTAGACCTTCACATCTCCTTTACTGGCTTCAGAGACTGCAGCGTTGTCTTCCCAGTAGACGTGTTGTGTAGTAGTCTCAAGTAAATGGAGAACTTGGAAACCTTCGTTTAAAACTAATGTGTGTGCAAGTTCGCAGCAGCGAGGCAGTTCCGCTGTGACACCTGCCTTAACAGGTGCGCTTGTTAACATTGCACTTAACATTGCACTTAACATTGCACTTGTTCAGTTGATTTAAAACGAGCCTCTATTTTGTGTATCCCGGTGTGAATTATTTCTCAATCTCTGATGAACATAAATTGAACATTCAACACGTCATTTTCTACGTGTATCTGTAGGAGTATCCTGTCACTAATCTGCACGTGCATAGGTTAATGTTTTCTTTGAAATCTTTCATGACTTGGCAGAGTGCTTCGCACCTAGTAAGTACTGATAGGTGATCAGGGAAAGTTACAATGAGGGCCCAGTCCTTGTGAAGTTATTTGGAAGAAGTCATAATAGTTAAGTCCTCCCCGTTCAGCCTCCTGGTTGCTGTCACTGGCAACATCTGGGAGTGATAGTTTAGACTTGGTTACTTTGCAGCAGTGATTAGAAGTGAGTAGTGTGGACATACTAGTGCTATGTCTGCTACCTCTGATGCAATATAGTTCACAGTTTGAAAAAGTTGGAAAGTACTCATTTAACTAGTATCAGGACTTTCTGAAATGTAGGCTTTTTAAAAAAATTCTTTTTTATTGGACCTTTAATTTATTTCTATGCGGTGCCTCACACATGCTAGGCAAGTCCTCTACCAGGAGCCACAGCCCCAGTCCCGAAATATAGGCTTTTAAAGTATACATTTTAGGAAACATTAAATGTTAGTTTTTTTCTGGAGAATAGATTCTTAAGACCCTGAAGAGGAAACTTTTCTGGTGTTGGTTTGCCTTTTCTTGTCTTGAAATAACATTAGAAATTGTAACTGTAGTATAAATTTATTCCTGGTGCAGCCACACAGTATCAAAATATTTCTAAAGAAAAAACAAGTGGCGTTAAAATATAGGGTTCCCCCCGTGATTATAGATCTGCCAAAGTCTGTTATTGGAGTACTTATCCCTTTTCTTTGTTCTAAAGTTTTTATTTATTTTCTAAAATTGTGCCACCTGGTGGTTGAAATTCATTCTCAGAGTACTCATTAGGAAAATTTTATCTCACAGTTGTAGTGGATGAAGGAGTAAATAAAGCTTTAATTTTTATGTCTTTACTGAGGGTATCCCACTGCTTCCACCCTTCCAGCCAACCCTCAAGGAAAAGTTAAAATTGCTTTGTTAGGGACTTGTTAGCCAGATAGCAAAATATCAGATTTTCACAATGGAAAAAAAATTTTTTTTGGACCCAATACCTTTATTTGGTTTATTTAGTTCTATGTGGTTCTGGTGAATGAACCCAGTGCCTCACGTGGGCTAGGCAAACACTCTACCACTGAGCCCCAGCACCACACCAAAAAATTCTTGTTTCATTAAACTATTTTAGTATCTTTGTGTTCATACTTGAGGAAGTGGGTAGGGCTGGGATGGGGAAGGAGGTGGCGTTGTGACAAGTTTATCCTTCTTTATAAAGACCAGTGTAAAGGTGGAACTGAAGTGTTGTGTTTATGTATTCCTTTTCAGTTTGTAAAAAATACTTAGAGTTATAGCAGTGTTATTAGAATAGACTTTTAAAAGTGATAACTGTCGGGTTGAAGTTTTGTGTTTAATACAGTTTGGATGGGATTTATCCCTCTCGCTGCAAACACCCGTGCACAGGGTCTCATTAAATGAATGTTCCCTTCATTTTGTTTCAACAGTGCTGTTGATGTTCATAATTACTTTGGCACTATCCTTTTGAAATTGTTTTCTGGTGTGTGTGTGTGTGTGTGTGTGTGTATGTGTATGTGATGCTGGGTATTGAATCCAGGGTCTTGCACCTGCTAAGCACACATTCCACCACTGAGCTACACCACCGGTCCTTCTGGATTCTTAGCCATAGCAAGTGTTTATTCTTTGGATGTACATTTTAGTTTTAGAAGTGGCTTGAAATAAGTTAATTGGGAACTTTTATTTGAGAAGAAGCTTAAGAATGTGATGAAGAATATACCCCATAACGTCCTTTGTTGTTGTAGCCAGTCTCTTTTGGGCACATTACGACAGATAAAGTGCAATTCCACATGGCCTGTTTTGTTGTTGGACTCCCATGAACACAACATCTGCTTTTGTAATTTCATCCTTTGGTTTCCAGTTTTGTCTTCAGACACATCACAGCGTAGATTCAGGTCAGTCTTTCTCATCATGTGACTGAAAAGTCAGATACACAAGTAGTTCTTTACATGTTCACCATTTCAGTACTTTACACTGTTCACCATTTCAAACACAAATATTGTTTTAAACCTGTGAGATACAGTTCAAGAGCTAATTCCTTTTTATGGAAGAAGAGACAGATCTCAAATTAGTAACCAAAATTATATAACTTAGGAAAGTGGAGTCCACAGCCTTTGTCCTAAATCTACATAATGTTTCCCTTCAAATCCAGTGACCTTTTTAATCAGGCTGTTTCTTACTTGTATCTCCTCTCTTTTGTGGGCTTCTCTGAGTTGGTAAGTGTTCTCTGTTTCATCAGTGGTTTTATGTTTAAATCTAATATCTGACCCGTTTCTAACAAGAGCATCCCTCCCCATGCCTGGTCCCAGTGTTCAGATTGTTGATATTCTGGGTGGGCTGACCAATGACAAGTATAGTAATGTTCTTTTTCTTGATCTACATAGGCCTTCTATCAGTAATAATACAGGAAAGAACCATATTAACTTTGGAATTTAGGCCTGGGACTGGTGCCTAGTGAACTTGTAGCCAACCAGAGGTTCTTTGGGAAACAGTTTTTTTTTTTTTTACCTAAATTTATTTCATTTACAAACTGCTGCAAAGGTGTGTCTTTCCTATTTTGAACATGGGAAAAATCTGTCAGGTTGAGAGAGGTGGGTAGTTAGCTGTCACTTACTGTATGACCTGGAACTTAGTTTTTCTATGAAAATGTGGGTAATGAATGTTTTGACCTACAATAAGATAGTTTATTTAAGATTCAGCTAAATTTAAAAGGGTACTTTCTTTCTGTGGTTGTTGGATTGTTAAGACTGTCTAGCACATTAAGTATTCAATGAATTATTTTCTAAACTAATAATGTCCATATCAGCTCATGGTTTTGAAGAAATTTTTAAAAATACAAATATGGAGTATGTATCTAGATTTCTGTTCATTTCATTAAAAAATACCTTGAGTTCAGAGTGTTTAATTAGAGTAGGAAGGCAACTACTGGAAAGTATCAGCACTTGCTCACCTGTGTTCTGAGAGAACAGTGCTGTTGTCACAGTCATAGTTATACTTTGTATATTACAAGAGGACAGCAGTACATCTGTGTTTGCACTGACGTTTAGGCAAAACCAGGTGACAGTGGGGTGGGTAGAGGGAAAAGGGAGGAAGAGAGTATCTAGCTAAAAAGATATGGTGGGAAAAAAGATGTGGAGGAAAGTGGGGAATGATTCGTAAAGCACAGAATTCATTAGATAAGGGTGAGCATTTAGAGTTTTAAGTAGTAACTCTTAGCAAGAAGAGTAGGAGAAGGAAACAAATCATTTAATTTTTATGAAATAGTCATCTAGGAGAATCCCTTAAATAAAAGAGTACAATTACTGTTTGTCAGTTAAAAATAAAACTTAAGCCCTATACAGTGGCACACCCAGTAACCCTAGTGACTCAGGTAGCTGAGGCAGGAGGGTCACAAGTTCAAAGCCATTCTCAGCAACAGCAAGGCGCTAAGCAACTCAGTGAGACCCTGTCCCTAAATAAAATACAAAATAGGACTGGGGATGTGGCTCAGTGGTCAAGTGCCCCTGAGTTCAATCCCCAGTAACAACAACAACAACAACAGAAAATTAAAGTAGAAGGGAAGCTTTCTTATCGGTACCTTGGCTGGATCCATAATAGCATACATGTTTTAAATAAATTTTTGTTAGGAAGAGAGGAGAATACATATTCTGTATTTTACTTATATCCTTACATACCATTATGTGTATTTATGCTTATATACAGTGTGCATGTATATATTAGCACCTAGCGTCTCCTCAAGTACAGATGCTCCTGGACTTCCAGTGGGTTTTGTTTAGATAAATCCATCGTAAGTTGAAAATGTAAGTAAAAATGGATGCATTTGCTGTACCTAGGCTTACATCATAGCTAGCCTAGCCTTTCTTAAATATGCTCAGAATACTTACACTAGCCTCCAGTTGGGCAAAATCATCTAACACAGAGCCTGTTTACAATCAAGTGTTGATTATCTCATGCACACACACAGATGGGTATTTTGCAGACCCGATGACATGCGAAAACCAAAGAACATCCCAAAACATGATGGCAACAGAATAAGTACACTGTAGAGTACAGTGGTTTCTCCTCGTGATCGTGTGATGGGGCTACGCTGGTTGCTACTGCCTGCATCAAGAATGAGTGTCAGGGTATTGTGCTGCTACTGTTAGCTCTGAGAAGAGCAGAATTGGAAGTACGGTTTCTGAATGTATCACCTTTGCACCATCGTAAGGTTAAGAAATCAGTAAGAACAGTTGTAGGAGACCATCTATATTTGCCAATTAAGGAGTTTATTTCTGTACATCAAAAGCTTGCTTCTGAACTGTAGATGCCTACATTTGAGGTCTAGTTGATAGAAATGTACAAAAACATTGTCAAATACATTTACAGACTAAAAGGTTAAAAAGATTTTTTAGGTGGCTAAATTAGTGTTTTTTCCTTTTAGAGAAAAATGAGGCAGAAACCAGAGAGCTATACATAAATGTAGGTACACAGTAGTACAATATTAGATGTCTTACGTTGCTGAACTACATATAATTTCAGTCTCCTGAGGCAATAAAATTTTTGTTATAAGACCTTGTAGTCAGTGCTAGGTAAACAAAATTTGAACTTGGTTGCCTTTCTGTTTTCCATTCAAATAAATTCTTAGCTGGGTGCAGTATCTTGATTTGTGACCTTCAGCTGTGATATGTGTGTGTGTGAGAGAGTATGTGTGAGAGAGTGTGTTGTAGTAGTTACTGAATGAAATAGTGATCTACTAATAAAGTTCCAGTCTGAAGTAGCTGTGCTGTAGTCCTTTGGAATTGTTTGTTCAAATATTTTTGTTGTTTTTGTATTTGTTGGGAGTTTTTCAGAACTTCTTTTAAATTAAAACTTTTTAAAATTTTCTTTGTATATTATTTTTCCACATTTTTTATTGGTGTGCTATGATTATACATAATCGTGAAATTTGTTGTTACATGCTGTACATGCTCCCCCAATCCTTTTCCTCTATTGGTCTTAGATTTTCATGAGATAAGCCCCCTCCCAACCTTTCTTTTTCTTTTTCCTCTTTAACTTCCACATGTGAGGGAAAAATGACCCTTGGCTTTCTGAGTTGGGTTGTGTTTAACATTAATGCTTTCAATTTTCATTCTCAGAACTTATTTTTAAAAATAGCTTTTATCGAGGCATAATTTTATGTTTCATAAAATTCACCCATTGTAAGATTTTAGATTTGTAGAATTGTGCAACCATTACCAAAATCCAGTTTTAGAACACTTTGATTACTCAAAGAGGTTCCTTTGTTCACATTTACAAATTAATCCTCATTCTCATCTTTAGTCCTAGGCAACCATTGATTTTGCCTTTTGTGTCTATAAATTTGCCTTTTCTATGTATTGCATATGAATGAACTCTTGCAATATGTAGTCTTTGGCATCTGGCTGCTTTCATTTGCCAGTGGGATTTTGAGGTCATCAGTGCTAGAGCATGTATCAGTTGTTCATTCCTTCTAATTGCAAAATAGCATCCCATTATGTAGATAGATCACATTTTGTTTATCCAGTTACCTGGACATTTGGATGTTTCCAGCTGTTAGGAATAATGCTGCTGTGAACGTGCACATTGATGTCTTTGGGTGAATTTATATTTTCATTTCTCTTGTGTGCAGTTTCTCCACGTCCTAACCAATGCTTGGCATTGTCTGACTTTTTGATTACAGACGGTCCCTGACTTAATGATGGTTCGACTTATGCGCTTTCAACTTTACAATGATGTGAAAGCAATACATAATCAGTAGAAACTGTTCATCGAATTTTGAATTTTGATCTTTTCCCTGACTGGCGATATGCAGCACAATACTCTCACTCAGTGGTGGGCAGCAGCTGCCAGCTATAGCTCCCAGACAGCCACGTGATCACAAGGGTAAACTTTGCAGTGTACTGTGTTGCCATCGCTTTTTGGATTTGTGTTTTGTGTTTTTGCATCCCATCATGTCTACAAAACGCCCGTCTCTGTCTCCTGCTTCTGGTGAAAAGAAGAAGAGAAAGGCAATTACTCTTGAGATGAAACTCAAAATAATTGCCCAGCATGAAGGTGGCAAGCCAGTAATGGTAATTGCACGGGAGTCAGGACTGTCACAGTCCACGATCTCAACCATCTTAAAGGATAAGAAGCGAATCAGCGATGCAGTGAAATCGTCAGCATCCGTTAAGTCCACTGTGATCACGAAGAAAAGAGCTGGGCCGATTGATGATATGGAAAAATTACTTGTCGAGTGGATAGACGAGCAGATACGAAAGCGTGCACCACTTAGTCTCCTGATGATCCAGGCTAAGGCAAGAAGTCTTTTCAATATGCTGAAAGAGCATGCTGATCCTACGTACACACAGATGTTTACAGCAAGTCATGGGTGGTTCCAGCGCTTCAAAAGGCGTCATAATTTTCACACTGTGAAGGTCAGTGGTGAGGCAGCAAGTGCCGATGTTGAATGTGCTGAAGCTTTTAAGGAAGAGCTGCATAGGATAATTGTGGATCAGAAATATGTACCAGAACAGATATTTAATGTTGATGAAACAAGCTTGTTCTGGAAGCGTCTGCCTGAGCGTACATACGTTCCTCAGGAGTCCAAGACAATACCAGGATTCAGAGACCATGTAACTGTGCTTTTGGGTGGAAATGTTGCAGGATTCAAATTAAAGCCTTTTCTCATCTACCACTCAGAGAATCCTAGAGCATTCAAGAATGTGAGCAAGCATACACTTCCTGTTTATTATCGCCACAATAAGAAAGCCTGGATGACTTCAGCATTGTTTGAAGACTGGTTTTTGAATTGTTTTATTCCACAGGCAAGAGAATATTGTAGGCAAAACAATATCCCATTCAGGATTCTTCTGATCTTAGATGATGCTCCAGGGCATCCTCCGCATATTGGGGCCATGCATCCTGATGTAAAGGTGTTATATTTGCCACTCAACACAACTACACTCATTCAACCAATGGACCAAGGTGCAATAGCTGCCTTCAAAGCACACTATTTACGCCAGACATTTGCTCAGGCTGTTGAAGCAACTGAATCTGGCCAAACACTCCAGGAATTTTGGAAAGGTTTTAACATTCTAAATGCTATTCAGAACATTGCTACAGCATGGGAAGAAGTCACACAGCAGTGCATGAACTGCATTTGGAAGAAAGTTTTGAAGACATATGTGAACACCTTCAAAGGCTTCAACAGAGGTCCTGCTGTTGATGATATGGTAAGTAACAACATAATAGCGCTTGGGAAGCACCTAAAATTAGACATCCATGAAGAGGATATTCATGAAATTGTCAGCATTAAGACTGAAGAGATTTCCTGTGAGGAACTAATTGAACCAGAGGAGGAAGGAAGTAAAGAAGTTAAAGCAGAGGAAGAAGTTATATGGAGGGCACCAAGAAAGTTCACAGCAAAGAAACTGGCAGAGGCATTTGCCACTATCAGCAGTGGCATGCGGATGTTAGAAGAAATGGACAGCAATTACGAGAGATATGCAAGAGCTGACAGGCAGATGCAGGATGCTCTTGCTTGCTATAGAGAAATATATGATGAAGAAAAGAAACAGACTGTACAGTCAAAACTTGATAGCTTCCTGAAAAACACTATGCCTGCTAAAACATCAACAGGTGTCAATGCTTCAGTGCCTTCCACCAGTTACTCTCAAGTCTTGTCAGAAGAGAAAGGAGTCAGTACCCCTGTTGCTATAGCATCCACGTCATCCAGCAGTTAACTTTAATTCAATGCATCAAACGTTCTTCAGGCCCAGTGTGTTTTCAGCTGTGTACATTAATGGTGAGTACTTCCAACTACTGTGTTTCACATTTCCAGTGCACTGTTCCATATTTACATGAGATATTCAACACTTTATAAAATAGGCTTTGTGTTAGATCATTTTGCCCAACTCTTGGTTAATGCAAGTGTTCTGAGCACTTTTCAGATAGTCTAGGCAAAGCTACGGTGTTCAGTAGGTTATTGTCTTAAATGCATTTTTGACTCATGGTATTTTTAGATTATAATAGGTCTATCTGGGTATAACCCTGCTGTTGAGGAGCATCTGTGTAGCTGATAGGAGTGGTGGTTTCTCTTTGTAATTTTGACTTGCATTTCCCTAAAGACTAATGGTGTTCAGCATCCTTTCAGGTGCTTAATTAACTATTCTTTTATTTTTGTGATGTATTCAAATCTTTTGTCCATTTTGGGGAGGGGCATCTGTTTTACAAATTGGATTCTTTGTCTTACTGAAATGTAAACATCTTTTCTGTGTTCTGTTATGCAAATATACTTTATCATATGTGATTTGCAAATATCTTCTAGTCTGTACCTTGTTTTTTAAGATAGATTTGATACTTTAGAGTAGGGATAAGTTCATAGCAAAGTTGAACTCAAAGTATGGAACTGCATGTAATATATCTCCTTTCCCCACTGAAGCACAGCTGTGAACACCCAAGCCATACTGGTACATTTATTATACTTGATGACATTAACACGTCATTATTGCCCAAAACAGGACTTACCTTTTCATTTTCTTCATGGTGTTTTTTGAAGTGCAGAAGATTGTGGTTTTGATGATATGTGAATTTTTTATTTTATGGTTTGTGCTTGTGATATATCAGAACTTTTTGCTCAGTCTAAGGTTAAAATTTTTTCCTGTTTTCTTTTTAAAATTATAATAATTGCCATCTTAACCATTTTTAAGCATATAGTTCATTGGTATTAAATATTTACTTGCCAGGTGTGGTGTGGTATGCCTCTGATCCCAACTATTCTGATGGCACAGTTAGGATCACAAGTTCCAGGTCAGCCTGAGCAATTTAGAGATAACCTGTCTGTTTTTTTTTTGTGTTTTTTTTTTTAAAGACTTGGGATGTAGTTCAAGAATAGAGTGCTTTTGGGTTCAGTCCCCAGCACCAAGAGAAACAAACACACTCATAATGTGTATCTATCACCATCATCTATCTCTGTAACTATTTTCTTTTCTTTTATTTATTTATTTATGGTACTGGGGATTGAACCCAGGACCTTGTGCACACAAGGTACGCACTCAACCACCCAAGCCCTATAACTCTATAAAACTAAGTCTATACCTATTAAACAGTAACTCCTCATTCGCTTCCCCCTGCTCTAGGCAAACACCGTTCTACTTTCTTTATGTATGAATTTCTTTCCTTTTTAAGGCTTAATAATATTCTATTGTGTGCATACCACATCATGCTTATCTATTCATCCGTCTGTGGACACTTAGGTTGCTTATTTTAACTCGGGACTAATGTGTTACATGGGTGTAAAAAGACCCTGCTTCAGTTCTTTTGGATATATATATAACCAGAAGTGAAATTGCTGGACCATATGGCAACTCTATTTTTAATGTTTGACTAGCCACCATACTGTTTTCTACTGCGTACTATTTTACATTCCTACAGATACTGCACAAAGCTTCCGTTTTCTCCATGTCTCTAATACTTCCTGTTTTCAGTGTAATAATTAATTTTTGCTCCATATGGGAAAAAAAAGTTTCATGTCTGCTTTTTGTTCTACTTCATTGTCTAGCCAGGTTTCTTAGCAGATGTTAAGAAGAAAGCAATCTGTATTAATTCATACTAATATGAGACTAATAATGGTCCTTTAGCCCTCTCAGGGGAGTATGTGTTTTAAATGAATTTATAAGCCAATTCTCTTAATAGGTTGAATTTCAGCTGAACAAAATGAGGAGTAATCAATTTAGGGAATCTGAGGAAAATATTTGAAGTCAGACTTGTTAATATAAATAAACCGTTTCTGCTTGAGCTCTTCTACCTATTTCTCTCTATGGTTCCTGCTTTTAGATGCAGGTTCTATAAACACTCCGGATAACTTGCTGTGTATGTTAAATCATTAGATAAGGAAGTGGAGGCTGACATTTAATAGTTTGCCTCAAGTCTCACTGCTGGTTAATGGTTGACATGTTCTTCTGATAAAGGTCATTTTGGATTCTTACTGAAAATACTTGTAAGTGGCATTCACAGATGTATTCATGCATATTCAAGACATTCTTGTATTCACAGGTTGCACTGCTGTGATCATCACCTCCCAAAGATGCATCCTGACTTATCTCCACATTTGCACACTGAAGAATGCAACATCTTGATTACCTTGCTTAAGGAATGTCACAAAAATGTAAGAGTTCAAAAAAATGACCATAAAGTACAAAGAAACTTAGGTCCAACACACTAATGTAAAATGTTATCTCCATTAATGTAAAGAAATGATAGTAGTTGGACTAAATGATAGTAGTTGGGTCTAAGCTTAGTAAAGATTAGCTACTGATGTGTGATTTTTTTTTTTTTTTTAACGAAACCACCTCCTTTTGTGGTTAGTAACATTAAAGCCATGATAGAGAACTTCTGAAACAGTGTGTAGTAGTTGGAATCCATGTTCTTACAATGAATTGTCTTTCCCATTCTTAATAATAGAACTGTTCAGCTCTGACTTCTGATCATGAAGGAATTTTCTAAGATTATCTGTTCCTTAATGGCTACCATTCTCTGTTTTATGGTAATTGAAACATTTTATATAATTAGATGTTAGTTACACTTAATTTATGATCAGTCTAATCTGACAGATTTAACTTTAGTGGAATGGAAGCAATTCTGTGGTTAGAACCAAATAGAGGGCTGGAGATTGTAGTCCAGGGGTGGAGTGCTTTGCCTGAGATGTGCAAGGCCCTGGGTTCAATATCTAGTACCACAAAAAAGAAAAGAGGAAGAAAGAAAAACAAGGAGCCCATACTTAGAATTCATTAAGTCAAGCCAATATTTTTATAGATGTTGAATATTTAGCTTTTTCCCTACATTTGATGCATGACATAGTTGTAGGAAATATTTATGCTTAACTTCGCATGGTGAATTATTTACTTTTCTCATGGTACTTATAAACTTCGGACATATCAAATTTAATAATAATACTTAAGTGAATAAAATTTAAAGACCATAAGTCAAATTTTAGAGACTAAGTAATACTTGGCCTGTGATGTCAGATTTTTACTGATTTAAAGAATGTTATTGATGACAGTATACTTTAGGTAAACTGTTTTCACCATACTTTTAGATCAAGTATTGGGAGCTGCCCTGCACTCTTCCTCAACTGACTTAGCTGATAATTGAGCCAGATTACATAACTGAAACACAACTTCCGATTTTTTATTTTTTGTACTGGGCATTGAACCTAGGGTGCTCTATCACTGAGCCACATCCCCAACCCTTTTTATTTTTTGAGACAGGCTTTCACTAAGTTCTTTAGGACCTCAGTAGGTTGCTGAGGCTGGTGCCTCAAACTTGTAATCCTCCTGCTTTAACCTTGTGAGTTGCTGGGATTATACGTATGTGCCACTGTGCCTGGCACAACTTCTGATTTTTTAAGTAAAAATATAATATGTTTACTTTTTAAAGAATAGGAACTATTTGTATTGACTTAATGTACAATATTTCAGCTCTGGATATAGTAAGTTATAGTAAGAGGAAAGCAGAGAGGGTCCACTGCCAGAAAGAGGCTTTGGAGCGAAAGAAACTTTGTAGAATAACAATTTAGTCTTGTTCTTAAGGATTTTGCTGATACAACCCTTTAAAAGTGTGTTGTGTTTTCGTAACATTAGGCATATGTGAAGAAATGCTGTTTCTTCGTATTTACTTCCTAGGTTAACCAGATTGAGGGCTTTAGTTTTTCTTGATTTTAAGTATTGTTTGGTACATGTTATTTGCATGTTGCTGTTTGGTCCATGACTTTTTAAACTGGAATAAAGTACTACATTTTTTTCCTTTCAAAAGGATTTCTTATAGTAAAGGTGATATTTCAGATCATTGGAACTAAAATTAGACTTTTAAAAAATTAACCTTTGAAGTACAATTTACATAACATAAAACAGCCATTTAAGTATACAGTTTGATGAATTTTGATCAACATAAACACCCATGCAACCGTTGTCACAGTTGAGGTAAACAAACATTTCTCTCATACTAGAGCTCCCTGTGCCATTTTGCAGTACCTGTTCCTCACCTCTGGCCCGGGAAACCCCTGAACTAGTTTTTGTTAATGTAGATTAGTTTTGCTGTCCTAAATTTTGTTATAAATGTACTCTACACTGTATGTTTTTATGTATTCCATATTTTTTGAGGCTAATAGTGCTTGTTGGTATGTCATTAATTCATTCATTTTTATTTCTGAGTGGTATTCCAGTGTATGAATATGTCAGTTTGCTGCCTATTGATGGACATTTAGGCTGTCTGCAGTTGTGCTGTTTTGAATAAAGCTGCTATGAACATTTGTATACAAATATTTGTGTGGATATCTTTTTATTTCTCCTGGGTAAATATCTGGAAATGGAATGCCTAGGTGGTGTGGTAAGTAAATATTTATAAGAAATTGCCAAACTTTTCCATTCAGTGCTATTTTATATTTCTACCTGCTCCCCATTCTCACCAGTACTTGATACTGTAAATATTTTTAATTTTTGCTAATCTGTGGGTATTATAGTAGTGTTTCCTGTTGGTTTTAAATTGTATTTCCCTGATGGCTAGTGATTTTGAGCATCTTTTCATGTGCTTGTTAGCCATTCATATCAAATCTTTTGCCCTTATTTAAGAATTTGTGTTACGATTGATTGGGCATGTCAGACCTTTGATAAGCGTATTATTGCCAGTACAGAGTTCTTGTATATCCCACACGTGGTGTCTCCTATGAACACACTAGGAAGGTACATTTATTGCAGTTAATGAACTAATATTGATATGTGATCCTTAACCAAAGTCATGCTTTATTCAAATTTACTCAAGTTAGGTGTTGTCCTGATTCCTGTTATAGGATTTCCTTCAGGACGCCAGGTTCCTGCCTTTATTGTAACTCCTCAAGACTTCTCTTTGCTATGGCGGCTTCTTTGTTTTTGATGACTTGATAGTGTGGAGGCTTACTGGTCAGGTATTTTAGGATGCTCCTCTGTTTGAACTTGCTTTTTATGTTTCTCATGGTTATACTCATGGCGTGAGTTGGGGAGGAAAAACCATGGCGGTCAGGTACCATTTTCAGCACACCTTGTGTTGAGGTTCTATATGTCCATGTGATTGATCTCTGTGATGTTGATCTGGATGGCCTTATTAAGGTGGTATTTGTCAGACTTCTCTACCTTACAGTTACTGTTCCCTACCTTCCATAACTCGAAAGAATTCACTGTGCACAGCCCATGTTGAGGGACTGGAAGTTAGGTCCTTCCCTCTTTGAAGGTGGAGTGTCCACATGAATGTTTGAGTTCTGGAGACCTGTGTCTTCTCCTCATTTATATTTACATCAGTATGGACTCATGCATATTTATCTTATAATCCAGTACCTCATTTGGTTGCTCACATTGTTTAGTTGGGAGTCTTTCAGTTGGGTCTTGGACTCTTTAAAACAAAGAGAAAAGTTCTGTGAACTGACAAGAAGTGACTTCCAGGATATATTGAGTGAAGAAAATTGAAGTGCAAGAGTGTTTATAGTATTCTAGCACTTGTTTAGAAAAGAAGAGCGAACAGATCCAGAAGAAAACTGCTTGGATCTCTTGTGTGAAAAAAGACAAGATATATCTGAAACTAATGAGATTTCATTATCTTCTGGGGGACAGGTGGGAGCAAGGTCAAGAGAATGGGGGAGTGACACTTTTGATGACGTCTCTTGTGTAATTCTTGGTTTTTCAATCTTCAGTGTTTCACATGTTCAATAAAAAAGGTGAGAAAAGATGGGAAGGAAACCAAAAAATGGAATACGATACCAAGTGAACCTAGCTTTTTTAAATGAGTTAACTAACTAAGGAATAAATGAACTAACCCAAGTACTTTGAACATAGGCTATATTCAGAAAGAGCTATTGTTGGTAAAGTTTGGGTTTTGCAGTGGATGGATTAGCAATTCTGAAATTGGCTGCTGTTTATTCCAGGGTTGAGCAAGTAAGGAAATATTGCAGATAATAGACAGTTTTCTCACAAACTCATGTCCTTTTCCCCACCACCTTGGTCAAACAACATCATCACCCTAAAGCCCTCTGCCCTGCCAGTCACACCCTGACAAGGATAACCAGCCATCGTAAGTCCTCACAGTAGAGTCAGTTCTGCCTAGGTTTGTACTTATGTAAGTGGAAATGCACCATATCTGGACGCCTATGTGAAATTAGTATTTGATAAAAGCTCAAAATTCTACCTGTTTCCTGCATTGTCCAAGAATATTAGACATGTTAAACAACTGAAATTTCAGTTTAATCACTGGAGTGAATGGAAATAGTTGTCTAAGATGTCATCCAGCCCTGAATCTGTGCTTCTGTAGTTTATTCTCTTCGTTGACTAAACCATCAATTTGAATGCTCCTTTCTCTGCTGGAATTCTACGGTGCTCTCTGGTCTTCTTGAAGTACAGTGCAGTTTTATCTCCACATGACCTAACTTGCTGTGCTTCTATCATTCTTCTGTGTTTTAAGGTTCTTCTATGGTCTTTGCAGCCAAATGTCATCCACAGGCTGCTTCAGATCTACTGGCCTATTTTGCCTACGTTTGTCAGCAAGACTTAGGTTATCTGCAGTTAAAATACACGATTTAGAACAGCTGTTTTCTTCAAAGCTCTTTGGAAGGCTTTAATGTTTTTTTTTTTCTGATTTATAAAAGTAATATGTAAGTAATACATGTCATTGGAGATAGTGTTTAAAAAAGCCTAAGAAAGCGCAAAGCAAATGAAACTTTTTTCTCCACCTCCCAGAAATAAGCTCATTAACGATTGGCTTTATCCATTTTTTTCTTCTTCTTTCTGTTAGCATTTTCAAATGCCCACATCTTTTCCATCCTGAGAAAATGAATACATAAAATCCCTTCGTAATCCCAGCTGTCTGGTAGCCTATATTTACTTTCCTCTGAGTGAGCTATTAAAATAATACTTTTTCTTGGGTTTGGCTTCTGCCCTCACTAGGGTGCTGGAGCGGCCAGGGTCGCCATTGGCTGCACTGTTGTTCATTTCACTTGACCTAGCAGTACTTTCCTCACTTGTTTGCTTCCTTATCAAAACACATTTCCCCAGGCTTCTACCATACTTTTGTCTTCTGTGGTTTTCCTTTTGTTTCTTTGGCCAGTCTTCAGTCTCCTTGGCAGTTTCCCCTCTATTCTTGCCCTGTTTCTCTGCCTACACCTTCCTGGAAAAATTCATTCACTCCCATGGTTTTAGAAACTAAAATCTCTAGCTCAGATTTTTTCTGCCCCCTGAATTGCAGGACTGTTTATTTCAACTCTACAGTGGACTTAACGGTTACACAAATAAACTCAACACGTCCAGACAAGCTCATCTTACCTCTTATTTAAAATCTCTGTCTCCGCAGCATTTACTTGTCCAAGCCAGAAACCAATGTTATCTTTCATTCCTCCATCAGCCTCACCTCTCACATGAACTCACCAGGTGGTGGCCTGTGCCCTCTGCTGATAGCTCCTCTATTGCTGTACCACCAACAAAGTCCATGCCAACAGTGTCTGATTAGGACGTCTCCTGTTTTGTCATCTCCATCTCAATCCACTTTCCATGCTGCATCTGGAGTGGTTTTTCAAAAATAAGTTTAATTATTGCTCTCCTTAAATGGCTCCCTTTGCCTGCAGAATAAGATCTAATTTTTTTGGTCTTGAGCTTCGAGATCTTTGTGAACCTGGCGATAGGTAGCTCTTGGATTCCTCCTCTCTCCCACGACTCCTCCTCACCTTCCTAGTGTTTTCCGCACGAGCTGGAGAATGCTGTTTCCTCTAAGCCTTTACCATTGCTCTGTCCTTTGTTCACCTTAGAGCATCTTTCACTGTCTCCACTTAACCATTTCCTCAGCCAGGTTTTATCATTCTTCAGGTTTTCTTCAGCTTGGTTGGGCCATTTCCTCTCCCTTTTCTCCTTTCCTGGCCTAGATTATCTTGACACAGTCACTGTACTTCATTGCACATACATATTGCATCTCCTGCTTCATGGCAGTTCTTTTGGTCTCAGGACTTCTTTACATTCTTGAACATTAGCCCCCAAAGAGCTTTTACTTATGTGGGTAACACCTGCCAATATTTACTGAATTATAAATTAGAGTTGAGAAATTTAAACTTACATGTTAAAACTAATTTTCATAAAAGTTTTATTACTCAAGATGGAAAAAAGTAAAAAGAATGACATTGCATGTGCATTTTTGCCATTATCTTTATGTCTGTATTAATAGAATACAGTAGGCTTCTCATATCTGCCTCTAGTCAATCTCTTGTGACATACTATATGGAGCCCCTGGACAAGTTCGGTACCCTTGTGAGAGGATAAGAGTGAAGAAAAAAAGGTCTTAGAATCCTTAGGAAAATAGTTCTGTACTTGTGTATCTCCAGAAAAGGTCTTGCAAGCTCCTTGGTGTCCCTGGACTACTCTTTCATGGCAGTTGCTTCATTTTTTTTCTTCCCTTTTCCTGTGTGCTGAGATACGGTCAGTTCGGTCCTTGTTCAGTGCCTGGGACATTGTTCTCCATGTTAAAGGCTCTCAGTTATCTCATGATTGACTCACTTATTTGATTGTTCAATTGATTTGATCTCTAGAAACAGACACCAGGCACCAGAGACATCTGACCTGTGTGTACAAGAGAATTGCAGTCACAGGCATTTTTGTACCAGTTTCACTGGGGCATTGGGCTTAACTTTTTTCACATGTTGTCACAAGAGTGTCATTCTTTGGGTTTAATGTTGAGGTGAAAGGAAGCAAATTAGTTTTTGTATGTGGGATGATATGAACAAATGTGCACTAAACTATGAAATATTATCTTGCATTCTACAGGTCTAATCTTTTTTGCTACATTATTATTATTAGAAGGAGTGAAAATGCATCATCTATTTGTTGCCAAAGAAGTAGTTTAAGAAAATACACAGGAAGTATTTATTCTGTAAAGGCCATTAGGTAACAAATAGGAAATGTTATACTATCTTAAATGTTTGCCAGAAAGATTCATGACCATTTATTCAGTGTGGACCTGAAAAATGCTAGTAAAGTGGCCTTGAGGAGGGAAAAAGAAAGAGCAGTCGGCATAGCTTGCTAATTATGTGCTGTCTGGTTCCCGTGAAAGCCATAATTAGAAAGAGGAGGGGAAACGTGCTTACTGCAAACACAAGTTCAGCATTTACGGCCTGTCATTACAGCAGATGGCTGTGCTATCTGACCCACCCTTAAAAGTTGTGATGTGTAAACACTAATTATGGGCCTACTGAAATTCAGATCCTTGACATAGCTTCCTCTTAGCCTGCTTTACAGCATTGTTACTTTTTGCCTTCAGTCGTAGGATTTGAAACCACAAGGAGATTCTTTATTTTTGTTTTTTCGGCAAAGCAGACTTTGAATTTCAGACATAGATTTCCTTATGTTGTAAACTAGTGGCTTATTTGTATGGCCTATAATGTGGGTCATGTAATGGTAATATGCGTCTCTGATATACTTTGATGACGTAGTGAATGGAGGCAAATGAGAAAATGGCTATGGCACTAAGCATTTTATTAATTAACTCTTAGAGACAGAGAGCTTGCTAGTGAAGTTGCTCTGTTTATTTCACTGTGGGCACACTACAGCTTGACAGCAGTCCCTGTTGTGGAGAATGGAGCTGTGCTTTTAATATGCCCCTTAAGGAAAGAGGTATGAGGTGTTGAACTTTGACCCTCTGTCTGTGTGAGGTTTTGATGGGCTGGGAGGCTTTTCTGTTATCCAGGTAAAGGCCTTGGTTTTCATTCCACCTACAGAGCATTTATTTCTCCTTGGTAGGAAGGACCAGGATAAGCCGGTTTATATATCTTATAGTTTTAACTATTAATTGCTTCTTTACAAATGAACACAAATTCATTTCCAAAAGAATAAGTATTTAACTTCTGTGTGCCAGACACCTTGGCATATTATGGGATGAATATTTTACCCCTTTTCTTCCTTTTAGCACAACATTCTGAAATTTTTTGGTCATTGCAACGCTCTTGATCGGGAGATGAGAAAATGCTTGAAGAATGAGGTAAGTAGAGTGTCAGAAGCTAGAAGTGGTTGAATAATAGAACACATAAAATATTATGTATTGCTAGTATTATTAAAATTTCCTTCAATTTTGGTGTAACAGAATGTTTGTATGTATGACCATCCCTTGAAAACCTAGAGGAGAAATGAACGCTGTCTCTGGGGACAGTTTAGAGTGTTGCTGTCTTTTTGACACACAACACAGGTGAAGAAAACTTTGTTTCCCTGGAGAATTCAAGTTGGATCAATTTTATGATTTAAGAAATTGAGTCTGTGATCAGACATACTTGCCTCACTCAGTAATCAGCAGATGGCTGAACTCTCTGGGCCTCAGTTTCCTTAGGTAAAGTAAGGATACTGGACTTGGCTCCTTCCAGCTTTAATGTCCTGAATTTTTTCATAGTTCTGCTGTACAAGCCGTAGGGCTCCAGGGCTCTTGCGGGACTTGTTTGGGAAGGTAACATCTTAGTTAACTTAGTTAACTTAAACCTTAATTTAAGTTGTGACTTGGCATTGGGGAAATAGCCAAAACACCTAATATGTTGTCTATTTCCTGGAACTGCTAACCAAGCAGAGGGCATTTTAAGCCTTTAGAAAAAATTTTAATTCCATTTCTATTCTGTATTTCAGATGTTTTATGTTCAGAACCTTTTAAAACATGTAATGACTAAAAAGTATATGTATGTGTATATATACATACATAATTATATAGCCAGGCGTGGTGGCGCATGCCTGTAATCCAAGCAACTTGGGAGGCTGAGTCAGGAGGATCGCGAGTTCAAAGCCAGCCTCAGCAACTTAGTGAGGCCCTTAGCAACTCAGTGAGACCCTGTCTCTAAATAAAATACAAAATAGGGCTGGGGATGTGGCTCAGTGGCCGAGTGTCCCTGAGTTCAATCCCTGGTTCCAAAAAAAAAAAAAATACATACATACATAATTATATATGTACACATATGTACATATAATATCCGACAAAAAACCTGTTTCAATTTTCATTTCAAAATCTGTTCCAAATTTCTTTTTCTTTTTCTTTTCTTTTTTTGCAGTGCTGGAGATTGAACCCAGGGCTTTGTGCTTGGGAGGCAAGCACTCTACCAACTGAGCTATATCCCCAGCCCTCAAACTTCTTTTTTCAACTAGTGTCATATTGAAAGGTTGAAATATTTTAAACTGCACAGCATTTCTTTCTTCTTTTTGTGTATTTTCCACTCTGAAGTCTTTTTTGTATTTTTTTTGTTTTTCCTTAAAATCCTTGTTTCAAGCTAGGTGCCCTGGTGCTCGCCTGTAATCCCAACGATTTAGGAGACTGAGGCAGGAGGATATCGAGTTCAAGACCAGCCTCAGCAACTTAGCAGTGTCCTAAGCAACTTAGTAAGACCCTGTCTCCAAATAAAATATAAAAAAGGGCTGGGGATGTGACTCAGTGGTAGAGCATTCCTGGGTTCAATCCTGGTTGGGGGGGGCCTGTTTCAGAGTGTCATTATCTTTACTGTTTGAAGAACTTCCTGGAGTTCTGTATTAAGGGTGATAATTTCTTTGTGTGTACAAATGTGTATATTAATGTTTTTAAATGATTGTTACCCTTCATACTGGGGATCAAACCCAAAAGTGCTGTACCACTGAGCTGCATTCCTACCATCCTCAACCCCCCCTTTTTAATTTTATATATATATATATTTAGTTGTGAATGGATCTTTTATTTTCTATTTATACATGGTGCTGAGTATTGAACCCAGGACCTCCCAAGTGCCAGGCAAGTGCTTTACCACTGAACCACAATTGTAGCCCCAACTCCCCCCCTTTTTTTTTTGAGACAGGGTGTAACTAATTTGCTTGGACTGGCCTTGAACTTGTATTTCTCATGCCTCGGTTTCCTTAGTAGCAGGAATTGCAGGTGTATGCCACCATGCCTGTCTTTTAAAATGATTTTTGAAAGATGTTTTCCTTCATATATACAAGCTAGTTTATGTGAAAAGTAAACCTAGGACTAACTTAATAATAAACTTATGAACAGCTCAAACTATTTTATTAGATACAGCTGGGCTGTTATTGTTTTTAATTTTCACATGCTTTCATTGTATAGCTTTTTATCTATGTTTAGATTTTTTTTCTCCATTTAGTTCCATAATTTTGCCATTTTGCTGTGTGATTAGAACTTGATATAAATTTTTTCTTTTCCTAAGCTGGTTCTGAGCTTTGTTAGTGACTGCTTGACAAAATGTTGTAGATATATATATATATTTTTTATTCCATTTGCTACTTTATTTATTTATTTATTTATTTTTATGTGGTACTGAGGATCAAACCCATGCCTCACATGTGCTAGGCGAGTACTCTACCACGGGCCACAACCCCAACCCCGTATTTTGTGTTTTCATGTAGTGTTCATGACTTATTTTCTAAGTCCTTTATGTACTTTTATATTGCTTCATCAGCTAATTTATAAATGTTTTTCTGTCTGGCCTTTCACGCTCTAATCCTCTGAACCTATGCTCTTTTATTTCCTCTCTAATGCTAACTTCAGATGCTTTCCTGCTACCTGTCCTTGGTGTGTCATGGGAATATTTCATTCCATGAAGCTTTTAGCTAGAAATAGGGCTGGGCATTTCTGTCTCGGCCTCTCTCTGCTGCTTTTTTTACTGTTTTTGTTTTGTTCTTTCTATTGAAATAATCACTGATGTTACTTTTGCATCATCATCTTTGTCCCTCTTGGGTTAATTGACCTTGTATCATGTCTGTATCATTTGATAGGGTTTTGTAAATGAATTCATAATCATTCTCTTTTTTTTTTGTAAATTCAGGGGCTATCTGGACTTCCTGTGGAGATATCTCAAACATATTTTAATATAGTTTGCTCTATAATGTACTTAGTTGGTCTATGACAAAGTACTGTTCTGGGGCTGGGGTTGTGGCTCAGTCGTAGAGCACTTGCTTAGCATGTGTAAGGCACTGGGTTCGATTTTCAGCACTGCATATAAATAAATAAGTAAATAAATAAGTAAGTAAGTAAGTAAATAAATAAATAAATAAATAAAATAAAGCTCCATAACAACTTAAAAAAATAGAACTGTTCTGAAGACTTACCCTTAAGAACCTCCTCCTATCCTGATTGCCAGAGACAATCCAGTATAGAGTCCTAGTCTCAGAACCTGTATCTCCATGTTTTAGATTATTTTTGGTTTGTTCCCCCAATAACCTTATGAGGAAACTTAATGTTTGGCAGATGAAAAGAATGATATTGGTTGAAGGGACCTGTGATTCATCTATAATTTGATTTAGCCTTTTGATTATTAAGGCAAACATTTTTGAAAAATTATCATTCAAAAAGATTTATAGAATCTTTCAATGAACATCTTTGATCTAGAAAAATTCTTTAAGATTTTCTAGCCTAACTCCTTATATTTGAGATTACTGGCCCAGAAGTGTGAGGTAACTCTTCACGAATTCCCATATTTTTAAAACTGTTCAAGAGTAGGGGAGGGGTTAAGTCCTGGATTAGCTGTCACTAATCTTTAGTTTCTGTGACCTCTGTTTCCACATCTCTGGCTCCTAAAAGATTTTGATGTTCAGCTATTCACATATACTCATATTTTTTTCTATTTGAATTTAACTTTTCCTCCTCTGCCCAGGGGAAAATATTGATTTGCCTTTAACATATGTTTGTATTTCCGTATATGTTGTAAGCATTAAATATATACATATAAAACATTATATTCAGGTTTCCATGTTTTAAACATAGGTTAATAACCATTTGTGGTTCTGTGTTTCCTGTTATTCATAACTTGCTGGCTGGGTCAGAGTACTAGCATGAAAATGTTCAAGGTGAAAACTGCATTTTAATTGAGTTGATTACACAAATTTAGGATTTAGGGAGAATCAAGTTTGATGACTGTTAATGATGAAAAAATCCTAGGAAGTTCATCTGGCTATAAATTTCCATATGAGTCAATAGAATAATGTGGTTGCTAAGAGCCATTCATTCTTAGTAACACTTAGAGAAATGTAATATATGACTAGGACATAAGAACTAGGTCCAATAGCCCGTGTCTGTGAGACTATGTCTAGGGCACTGTGTTGAATTCTCGTGATTCTTAAAGTGATTTGATGTTATAGTGTGTTATAAAATAAGTCATTTTACAGATATTAGAAGACAGAAACTATGTTCTATGGAACAGTAGTAGAAACCTGTGGTGTTCAGCCCGAAGACGAGGAGTGAGTAGGTCATGTACCATCAGTTATTTGAATGTACTAGACAAAAAGAAACAGAGGACAACAGGAGAGATTACAGGGAAATACCTTTTGGTTCACCATGAAAACTTTGGATCGAGTAGAACTGTCCAGCTGTTCAACAGACCATCTTTCAAGGTGGTGTGCCCCTTCCAAATAGTGCTCAGCAGAGGTCAAGGACCTCCTGGACTGTAAACTCATCCTGGGGAACAGGGACAGAACTTGTCCATCTGAAATACTGAATATTGAATTCTTATTTTGGGAGGAAATTGATTCAGTAACTAGCACTTGTTAGGATGTAAGTGCTATCCTGTGTTGAATGAGGTGTTAGTAATACTAAGTGTCTCAGATTTAGTGACATAAAAAAATTTTTTTAATAAAAGCAGTTATTACTTGGCTTATCTGGCATAAATGGTGACATCATCTACCATCTGTTCTCTCCCTTTTCCTTCCAGTACATGGAAAAGAGGACGAGGAGCAGGGAGCATGGCAATGCAATGCGAAAAAGACTTTTCAGTCTTCCGGAGGAATCTGAAAAATAATTTACATTTTTATGGTATGTCTTGGCTGAGAGAAGACCTGAGGACTGTTGATTGATAGCCAGAAGAATCCTTTCTCATTTGGTCTTCAGAATCTTTGAATGGAAAGTGACCTGTGAGGAGTCAAACCATGGAGAAATATGGAACCTGGATTCTGAGTGTTTGAGCAAAGCCTTCAGTGCTGTCAACTCTTCCAACAAGCGTGACTTCCTCCATGTTTCTGCCCTTTGTTGACATCTGTGTCGTGTTTGAATAATCTATTGCCTTCAATAAAGGAATTGAAATAATTTTTTCTCCTTTCTTTTAGACTACTAGCATTAGAGCAAAATGATGCCAAGAGACTTCCCTTTAAAGCAACATGGCAATGTGAAGATTAAACATTGATGACAGATCCTAGAGCAAGAAGAATTCTGGGAAAATCCCAGCTGTGATAACTGTATGGAGATATTCCAATTTTATTGTTTTGAGTAGTCATTTTCTGAGGGATGTGGTTCAGTATAAAGCACTTGCCTAACATGTGCGAGGCCCTCGGTTCAATTCTTGATATTGAAAAAAAGAAGTCATTTTCTGAAAGATTTAATGTTCACAGTTGACCCTCTGATGATAGATTGAAAATATTGGAAAAAATTGCATCAGTACTGAAGATGTGCAGACTTGTGTTCTGGTCTTTTTCTAAACAATACAGTATAATAGCTATTTACATAGCATTTACAATTCATTAGGTATTGTAAGTAATCTAGGGATAATTTAAAGTATATAGGAGAATGCATGTTTGGTTCTATGCAAATGCTACACCAGGAAGGGACTTGAGCATCTGTGGATTTGGATATCCAAAGGGATCAGAGAACCAGTGCTCCCTCAGGCACCAATGGGACAACCCTAATGAACACTGATGAGATTGCATCTGAGGATTTAAGTCTCGGACTTGGCTCCTCATTTGGTTGAATGTGCCCACTGTGGGTGCCATTTAACTCTTGGATCTTGACCTTAGAACAGCATGCCTTCTTTCTGCTAGATTCAGGGCTCTTCACACATTCCACTCTGTCAGTTGTCTTGTCAGTGTTCCTTCTGCCAGTTGTTTCTGAGGCCTGTGACAGTTTGGCAACTCCCAGTCATGGCACAGTAGGGGCTTGGTCTTCTCAGCTGTCAAGGAACAAATTGGGCTGTGAGCTTCTCGCAGTGGAATTCTGTGTATGATGTCCAGCATGAGGCCGTGTTGGTGTTTAGCAAATGATTTCCCTAGTGCAGGTGTTAAGGGAGCTGGGCGTATATATGAGCAAGGTGTTGCAGAGATCAGTAGACATTTGGTGAAGAGTTGGGAAAGAACCAGAATTAATTCTTGAGATCCCTTCCAAGACAGATTGTACGGTTATTTATTGTCTCCCCCGTGTCAGTCACTGTAGGTACAGAAATGAGACATTTTGCTTTTTGAGTCCTGTGGCAAACCGGCACACTGACTGTTAGAGTTGTCGACTGTAATCATGAATGTTCCATTCTGAGGGAGGTGGCATAGAAAACATAGAAAGGGCACTTATGCCCAGCCTTCAGGAAGGTGGAGCCATTCCAAGAAAGCTCGTTAGCAAAGGTGAACTCTGACAAACAAGACAATGGAATACCTTCTGGGAACTTCAGCCATTTGGCATAACTGGAAAATGGGGGCTGATTTTGGAAGAAGATCATAAAGAGCTTTGAATTTTGTTGAGATTTTATCTTCAAAGCTGGTGTCACTGGTTGCAGATTTTAATGTGGTGATTAGGGATTTGGGGAGAGAAATTAGTTGGAAGAATGTTTCAGTTCGTATTCTGGTTTTAGTTTGGGGAACAAAATGAAGAGTAAGAAAGATGACACCAAGGGAAACCAATTAGAATTTTCTAGCGAATGAAAGCCTGCATTAAAAAAGTGGCTTTTGGTGATGAATAGGAATGATTAGCCAGGCATGATGGTACATGCCTGTAATTCCAGCTACTTGGGAGGCTGAGGCAGAAAGATCACAAGTTTGAGGCCAGCCTCAACCATTTAGCAAGACCCTGTTTCAAAAAAATAAAAACATAAAGGGCTGGGGAAGTAGCTTAGTGATAGAGTGCCCTTGGCTCTGCTTCTGCTCCCTGAGTCCAAAATCCCAGACACATTAGCATGGTCACCCATAACCAGTGATCTCCTTATGAATGTTTAATGACTGGACTGACTCTCCAAAAACAACAGAAAAAGAGAAGAAAAAAAAGGCACTCATCTGTAGCATTTGCCATTTTCCATGGTGTAAATACTCCCACTATGGTGGATTTCAAACCACCAACCTGAGGGTGGAGTTGGGAAGAGATGTGGCCAGTAGTCTCTTCTGAGCTAGCAGCAAAGGCCCTGCAGAAGGAACTGCAGTGCATCAAATCAGTTGATGTCCCTTGAGAGTCACCTTTCTTACCTCCAGTGTTGTGTCATTTGAAAGTACCTGTAATCTGCAATGGGTGGTGTGACTTCCCTGGCTCTAGCAGCTGAAGTTCAGGAATACTACAGGCTCCTGGGATCAGTTGTCTTATGAGGAATGAGTAATCTTGTCCCAGGTGGAGTTGGAAATGAGATCAGCCTGTGCCGTCCTGGTTGGATTTGTGCTCAGGAGCAGGGTCCAGGTGTCTCTTGCACTCCCACCCTCACGGTCACATTAGCTTGCAGCCATCTTGAGGAATGAACCTTCAGAAGTGGGTTGGACTCTGAGTTACCCACCTGTGTGACTTCTGCACAATGATCAGCCTCTCAGGATTTCAACTCAATTTTTAAATGAAATTGTTGGATAAGTTTACTTGTTTATCACAGAATCCACAGGACCTCAGGTCTAAGCACTAAGTAATCAGTAGGGATAATGTTCTTTTTTGAACTACATCGTCAGCCCAAGGAATATTCTTTTGCCATAAGACATTCTGTGAGGGGCTGGACCTGTGGCTCAGTGGTAGCACTTGCCTGGCATGTGTAAGGCCCTGGGTATGATCCTCAGCACCACATAAAAATAAAGAAATAAAGGTACTGTGTCCATCTACAACTAAAAAATATTTATTAAAAAAAAATTCTGTGATTGTGAGAGTAATGTAGTCTGGGTGTTTGGTGGTTTTGTGTTGCTTCTCTTCCCATCTAGGACTCAGCTTCCTGTGCTTGCATCTCTTAGGGCTGTAGGAGCCACTTTACTAAAAGGACAATAGACCCTGAGGAGTATTGAGATTGAGTTTCAGTGGCATGCCAGAGTTCTGCTCAGGACTGCTCTTCTTGCTCTAGACTGGTCTTCCTCTGGACCTCCTCAGTACTGCCAGGGAAGACACTGCCCCCTCCAACCCAGCATGCCACTTTTAAGGTCTTTCTCTGATGATTCCATCTGTTCTTGACCCTTACAGAGTAAAGCTACACACTCAAGGCTGTGGCAATATGAACCCCATCTACGCTTCCAGTTCCCTCTAAGGAGGGAGTTTGAGGAAGAAAAAATACAGTAGAGTAGGAACACCATGAATAGGGAGAGGGCAGGATGACAAAAGGGGAGAAAGGTGGGCAGGGTCAAATTCCATCTTGGAAACCATTGATAGGACCCTGGATGTTATTTGGAGGCAGTGGAAAACCAGTAGGAGGTTTTAAGTAGAGTTGGCTATGGTTTGTTTATATAGGCACTGAGGATTACCAGAGGCACTTCACTACTGAGACACATCCCTAGTCCTTTATTTTTCATTTTGAATCTAATTGCTAAGACTGACCTGGAACTTGAAATTCTCCTGCCTCAGCCTCCTGTGTCACTGGGATTATAGGTGTGTGCTACCACACCAGACTTATTTATATTTTATAAAGTTCATTTTGGTTACTGGATAAAGAATGGTTATGTTTAAACCAATTCAACGCAGTGATAATACCAGTCACACAGAGTAACAGGGTTTGTTGAGATACATGTAATGGCAAATTATCAGGCACAAAGTAAGGGCCCTCTCATTATTGCTGTTCTTCTAAGTGTATGCAAATAAGGGCATCAAACACTTCCCACACTTTGATGGGATGCACCAAATCACTCGAGGTGGTCCCACCTGGCACGGCTCCTACTAACTGGTGGAGGGATCAGGGTTGTAGAGCTTGGTAGGAGGTAGAAGGAAGGGCCAGGACCCTATGGGCCCCTGGGACTCATGCCAACCTGGCCCTTGCTGCCTGTATATCCTGCCTTTCCACAGAGGAAGTCAGTCCCCAGGTGTGACTGTATCTCTCCCTTGTCATGCCACCTCTGGCTTGAGTCTAGTCTTTACCGACTTTCTCTAGCTTACTGTGGATGAGAGAGGAATCTTTCTCCTTTCTGGAGCAAGCATGCTCTCCTCTTGAGGATTTCCACTTGGCTGTGGAGGTCTAAGAGACTAGAGGGAGATTGGGACAGGGAGGAGCAGAGATCCTCAGTCTCTTGCCTTGGTCAAGCACCTGATGCTGTGTAGCACTCGGCAGTGCAGGTGGGACACTGGTGAACAAGATGGACACAGTGCAAGTGGTGGCTCGCATCAGGAAGTGCCACTCAAGGCTGCCTAAGGAGTCTGGCTCTGGCTTTCCTTCTGGGGGCAGTGGGAAGGCATTCAGGGTCTGTGCAGTATGAGGAGTGAAGGAATAGATTTCCTTCACTTGTCAACTTCTGGTGCTCTCAGATCATAAGGGACAGTTTCTTGGAAATTGGAGAGCTCAGGCCTAAGTTTTCCCAAGAAATCTAATTTTGTGGAATGCTGTGGGCCTCGATGCTCCGGACACGACAAATTTATTAATGCCTTATTGCAAGAAGTGGTACACAATTTTATTTAAACATAAAGACAGAAAGTTGAGCCTTTTCTGACCCTTCATAAATGGAGTTTCAAATCAGGTTAATCTTCACAGAGTATTCTGCTGAAAGCCCCATGTTAGTTTTCCCAGGAAAGAGCTTGGGCTGAACCAAATGAAAAATTGCACATTGACCTGCCTGGTGAACAGACTAGAAATCATTCTGTGCTTAGCAAAAAAAAAAAAAAAAAAAAAAAAACAAAACCCAAAAACAAGTTGCACAGTCATAAGAGGCCGCCCTGACACCATGAGATCAAAATTGGCACCTTTTAAATTATGTTAAACCCAGGAATTCAGATATGCCTGAGTCTTCCTTAATCCCCAACAATGCGGGCCTCTCCTGGAGAGGTCACTGAGGGAGGTAGATACACAGGGGAGAGTGGCAAGGGGAGTGAAAGGAGGCCTTGCCCCTTACCCATCTCCTCCTCCGTGGTGTGAGGGGTGGAGCAGGTGGCCCGGCTGCAGGCCTGTGTTTCCTTCCTGTAAGCTCCAGGCTGATCTCACGCAGCTGGTCACATGTGAAGACAGGAGACTGGGGAGAGCCTAGAGGAAGCAACCCAGTTTCACTGGATCAGCTGGATCAGCGGATCCCCCTACTGGAACAAGAGCGAGGGAGGAGATCACATCCTGGGAAGGACCTTTAATGCTCATATTACCATTCCTTTTAAAGATGAAATGTTCTAAGTTTTATAGAAAAGTCTACAGGCTAATATGAACACAAGCCACTCTCTGGCTTTATTAGTATTAACATTTTGCCATATTTTTTTTAAAATGCAATGACTTGTTTTAAAATTTTGATGCATTGTACACAAATGGATTACAACTATCATTTCTCTGGTTGTACACGAAGTAAAGTGATACCATGAGACAATATCATTACCCTATGTACATGTATGAATACGCCATATTTGTTTTGATTTAGGGTTTCTTTTTCTTTCTTTTTTTAAAAGAAGTAACACCTCACAAACCCAAGTAAGGCCTCCTGTGTCTCTCATCCCGTGTATTTTCCTCTCTGTCACAGGTAACTGTACCCTGACTGAGAAATTTTATTCCCATGCCTGATTGCATGCCGCGTCCACGGGTTAGCATTCATGAACAATGGATTATTTTGGATATCTAGACATTTTACTTAGAAGGTATCATGATGTGCATCGTCTCTGTAGCCTTTTCACAAAATATGTTGATAAAGGGAGCTCTTTATTCATTTTGACTGCTGTGGTAGTGTTCCACTGTGTGATGCCACTGTTGGAGCATTTTCCTTTTGATGGGGATTTAGGTGTCTAGTTTTGCTACTCTATGTGGTTTCAATGAATCTTCTTCCATGTCTTCTTGTGCAATCTGGGAGAGAATCTCTCAGGGGTAAACTTAGGATTTTAATTGTTGGGTTTTAAGGTGTTTATCTTCGAACTTACTGAAAGTTGCAAATTGCACCCTATTAATTAATACTTCCTAATGACATTGTTTTTCTATCTAACCATGGTGTGTCTCGACACATTCAGGTCTTTTATGTTTTTAAATAGATGTTATGATTTTTAAAATAATGATCTTATAAATCTTGTGCTAGGTTTGTTCCTAAGAAATGTTTTTTAAATTACATATTTGAATTTCTTGTTACTGACTTGTGGGAATGAACTGATTTCTGTGTTTTTGTTTGTTTGTTTTGTTTTGTTTTTGTGGGGGTGCATAGTGGGATATAACTTAGGTGTGCTTTACCGCTGAGCCACATCCCCAGCCCTTTTATTTTTTATTTTGAGACAGGATCTTGCTAAGTTGCTTAGGGCCTTGCTAAATGGCTGAGGCTGGTCTTCAACTTTCGAACGTCCTACCTCAGCCTTCCTAGTCACTGGGATTACAGGCATGTGCCACCATGCCTGGCTTTTGATTTCTGTACATTGATGCTCTCTCCTGAAAGCTTGTTGGACTTTCTTGTTAATTCTGACAGTCTGTGGAAGATCTTAGACTTGTCTATGTAGACAACCTTGTCCCCTTTGAATATTAACAGTTTTGAATTGCTTCTTCCATTCTAATACTTACGCCTTTTTTCAAAACAATTATAATCCAAACATCTAGTATAGTATTTAGTAGAAGCACATCAGCAGGCCGATCTTGTGACTGCTATTAAATCATAACATGTGATAAGTAACAAGTTTGCAGTAGGCATTTGAGAGACATCTGTGCCTAAAGGAAGTTCCCTTTTGTGGTAGACACTGCCATGGACTTGCTCAGTACCAGTTCTGCTGTCATCTAGATGTCTTTCCATACTTCAGACCTGGGAAAGCCAAACATTGCATTTCCTCACAGGGAATCTTTCCTTTACAGGGAAGATTCTAGATATGAATTAGTATGCATTAGTCACTGAGATTTGAATTCAGACTTAAGTTGAGGGAGAAGCAAAGTAGGAAGTATCCATTTTGCTGTTGTGTGTCATGGCAGGGATAGTGGGGTTTTAGAGTTAGCAACTGGGGCTGCAGTTTTTCCTTATTTTCCAGGAAGTTTCCTAAGTGGTGTGGCTTTGGAAATTATTCGAATTTTCTTCATCCCTCTTAATAGTTGGGTAAGTTATTTGATATCTTGTACTGACTTTTACACTTGACTCAGCAAAGGCTAGAGTCATCAGTATATATGCCCCACTCCTGAAGACCTTATGATTATTTTCTGTTTCAGAGAATTCTTTAGTTTTTTAATCCCTTAGAATAGAGATTGTTTTCATTTACAAATTTAATATGTGTTTAGGATTGTGAGGGCTATTCATCATTCTACCTTGCATCCCATTCCTTCTAGATTTAATTGTTTCTGAAAAACCAAACAAACTATAGAAGTCATTGTAGTCAAGGTCTGCTACAAGCTTCCTATTGTAAAGATTCAGGGATAGTCTGAAAATGTCTTCTAGTCCTCATGTTGTATAATATTTAAATTGGCTATGTAGACTTTAAGATTGTCATTTTCTCAACATTTTGTAGATATTACTGTCTTCTGACTTGTAGAAAAGTCTGTTATCAGTCTTCTAATTACTGCTTCTAATTTTTTGAAGGTAATCTATCAGGTTTTTTGGTTACTTTGAAGATCTCTTTGTCTTTAATGCACTGCTGTTTCTTTTCTTCTTTTTTTTTTTAGTACTAGGGATTGAACCCAGGGCACTCTACCACTGAACTACATCTCTGGTCCTTTTTATTTTTATTTAGAGACAGGGTTTCCCACACTACCCTTGAACTTGCCTCAGCTTCCCGAGTTGCTGGGATTACAGGCGTGCACCACTATGTCCTGCTGATTCATGCCATTTGGGAGTTTCGAGAAATTCTCAGTTATCATTTCGCTGGTTTCTCCATTCTCATTATTCTCTATATTTAGAGTCCCTAGTAGATCTTGGGCCTTCTTATAACTCTCTTCTGTATCTCTTAAACTTTTTCAAATTTTAAACTTTACCTCTTTGTATTTATTCCTGTTAACTTTCTTGAATCATTTTCCAATTTATTAATGATCTCTTCTGCTTTATCTTCTCTGCTGCTTAAATAACCCATTGAGTTTTTAATTCCAGTTACTATAATCTTCCCTTTCTAGAAGTTCTGTTTGGTTTACTTTCAATTCCATTTGTGATATTTTTCTGGATACTTTCTTTTTGTATTTTTTCAAAAATTTTTTTGATACTGAAGAATAAACCCAGGGGCAGTCAACCACTGAGCTGTATCCCCAGCCCTTTTTTGTATTTTATTTAGAGACAGGGTCTCATTAAGTTGCTTAGGACCTCACTAAATTGCTGAGGCTGACTTTGAACTCATGATCCTCCTACCTCAGCCTCCCAAGCTGCTGGGATTACAGGTGTCTTTTATTTTTAAATGATTTTCTTTTAATAGTTTTTATCCAATAGTTCTATTATTTGAAGCTTTTGATCTTTAATACTTCTGAGCATCAGTTTTCTGTTTCTTCATCACGAGAGTAGATAATTTCTTTGCATATTTTAGTTTATTGGCTATAAGCATATTTTTAACAGGGTTTTCCTGTGTGGACTTTGTGCAGCCTAACTTTAGGGTCATTTTTACTGAGAAGTTTGTGTTTGTCTCTGCTGGGCACCCCTGACTCACATCTCCTTTTGTGTTAATTTTGAGTCCAGGGATCCTTGGACATCTTGAGTAATGCATGCTACGCAGGTTTAGGTGAGGACATGCTCATGCTCATGAATTCCAGAGGAAGCATTTTTTCAACTCAGCCCAAGATGAGTCACACAGTTTTACTCATGTTCTTGGCCTGGCCAGTGGTTATTTTCTAGTTAGCTTTTCTTGGAGGGTTGCCCTTTGGTTCTCTCTGTTTGCAGCCTGAGGGATTGCCTTTATTTTCTGTGAGTTCAGCCATGCTTTAAAAGCACATTTGATATGTGCTCTCTACTGTCTTAGGTGGCTGCTCAGCAGGAGGGTTTCCAGGTCCTCTCATGAGTCATTATCAGAAATAAGCCCTGTATGTCAGATTTTATCTGGAAATGATCTGCCCACTGGGAATGATAGTTTTTGGTACAATTTGAGGACTAACGCCTCATTCCAAAGGGTGAGGGAGGATGCAAGGGTTGGGAGGAGTGGGGTGGGGAGGGCAAAGAAAGGAATTATGAATGGGCTTCCTGTTTTCAGATGCCTTTGTCTACATTTGGATGCTTGCTACTTAAACCAGCTACTTAAAGTAGCTCTTTGCCACTTAAGCCATGGACTAACACCTTCAGCATCACCTGGGAGAGCTCATTAGAAATGCAGTGGGCCCCTTCCTGGACCTACTGACTGAGAACCTGTGTTTTAATAAAATCTCCAGATGATTTGCATGCATATAAAAATTTGAGAAGCACTGACTTAGACTGTTTCTATTGTAACTACCATCCTCAGGGTGACTGCTTCTTTGGGTATAATGATCTTCCTTCACTCTTGTCATCACTTCTAGCTTAGTCCTTTTTCTCTAGTTAATTTTTAAGCATTTAAAAAATGTATTGGTTATTTAATTAGGTTCTTGGTAAGAAATTTAGAACACCAATTTGTGAGGATAAATTCCATTTGTCAGAGCAAAAACGGATCGCATGTAGCCCTGGAGCTGAGGAACAGCTTTGATTTGGGTAAGATTTGTGAGTCCATAGCTTTCTGATCAACCTTGTGCTGCTCTGTAATGTCTTATTCCTCTTTCTCTGTGTGGAAGATTTGACCTTCCTGGTGTCTGGGCTTCTTCATCTTCTTGAAGTAAGCCTCGGTGAGGTGTTCTGGGATTTTCACGTTGCTTATACCAATCTTTGTGGAGGTGGTGATAACAAATTTCTGGTGTGTTCTACGCAGAGGAACTTGATTGAGGGAAAGAGATTCCATCACAAGTAGCAAGCCACTGCTCAGCTGCTTCAGGAGAACCCCTCTCTTGCCTCGTGGTGCCCAGTGAGGGTGACCAAGGTGGCCCCAGGAGTGATGGGGGCTCACGGTTTTCGCACATGCCGACTGAAGGGTTTTTTGTCATGGTGAAACAGCTTTCGTGGCACGTAAGCTCAACCACTCTGGTACCCCCGTTCTTGTCACCACTGACTGGCTTTGTGACAGTAGCAAGAACCTTCTCCTCCTCCTTCTCAACCTTGGGTTTAGCAGCTGAGTCCTTCCTCTTGTACGTGGCCTTTGGGGAATACACGGCAGGTCCGGAGTAGGCCAATTCCTCTAACCAGGGCAGGGTTCCCTGCAGTGGGGCTTCCCTCTCTTGGGTTTCTTTTCCTTAGGGTCTCCCTTTTTAACCTTGCCAACAGCATCAGCCTTCTTGGCTCCAGGTTTCTTCTTCATAGTGTCCAGCTTCTCAGCCTTCTCACCCGCCATCTTGCAAGATGGGAAAGAGTCATTTTTAAGCATTTTTAAGTACTTCCCTGAAATAGCTTTGTATTGAAGTTTTTGAGAAAAGTTCTTATTGGCGATGTATGATATTGAGAAAGCGTTAGTATGACCTGTTGCCATATTAAATATGACAGCAAAATCTTAAGAACAAAGCCATTATGGAAGTTCCAGGGCATCTGCATTCTCCTCAGCGTGGGGGTGGCGAACTGAGAAGATGAAGCATCTTATAATAAGTTCAGGATTGTATTGGTCAGTTTTGCATTGCTGTGACCAAAAATACCCAATACCAGCACATTGGAGGAGGGAAAGTTTATTTTGGCTCATAGTTTCAGAGGTTTAGTGCACTCGGCCGAGTCCATTGCTCTGGGCCCAAGGTGAGGCAGAATGTCATGGTGTGGTGGAGGGAGTCATGGTGGCTGGGAAGCAGAGGTGGGGAGAAATTGCTGCTGGGAAGGTGAACCTGTCTAGGGCACACCTCCAGTGATCCACCTCCTCCAACTACATGCCCTCTGCCTACAGTTACCACTCAGTCCATTGGAAAGAGGATGGACT
Organism: Glaucomys volans; assembly: GCA_020662805.1. Lineage (NCBI taxonomy): Eukaryota > Metazoa > Chordata > Mammalia > Rodentia > Sciuridae > Glaucomys > Glaucomys volans. The sequence continues at coordinate 171,953 of JAJEJO010002751.1, forward strand.
AATGTGGTCACAACTCTCACAATTCAGTCATTTCACTTCTGACCATTCCTGCATTAGCACAGGAGCTTTTAGGGGACACCTCATATCCAAACCATAGCAAGGATAGACAGCCTTAGACCTGGCCATTTTTCCCTGGAGTGTTTGCTTTGTACACAGAGTGTTCATATTTCCTAGTCTCCCTTGATTGTTGGTTAGCTGATTGAACTTACTAGGAATATTCCAGAATATGAAAGGGGTCTTTTCAAAGCTGATAAAAATATTAAATAAGATTACTTAGAGGTCGTTCAAGTTGCTATGATGGCTTCACCTGCTTGAATTGTAGTTTAATTCAGCTTGCAGGTACTTTGCCAATGTTCCATGGGACTGAGAATGGGATTTATGTTATCTCTAGACTAAAGGCTCTCTGTGGGCAGACACCTTGTTTTTTATTTTTTTGGTCCCAGGGATTTAACCCAGGGGTGCTTTACCACTGAGCCACATCCCAAACTCTTTTTATTTTTTATTTTTGAGACAGGGTCTCGCTAAATTGTTCAGAGCCTTGCTAAGTTGCTGAGGCTGGCCTCAAACTTGCAATCTTCCTGCCTCAGCCTCCCTACTCACTGGGATTATAGGCATGTACCAACATGCTGGGCAATATCTTATCTTTTTTGTTCATAACTTTATCTGTAGTTCTTGACTAGCACTTAGTTAATGCTCAGTAAATGTTTTCATTTTTGCTTTTTAATTAGATGAATTAAGTTTTAATGGATGAATGAATAGAATAAGTGTTGAATTAGTTGTTGGCTTGAAGGACTTTAAAATTAATTTTTTCCTTATTTTTCTGTACATTACTTCATAGGTACATTGTTAGCTATTTACACTTAAAATAAGAAGGGCTCTCTGTGTCTACGGTAGGTTACTAGTTGAATAAATAATGGTGCATATACACAAATATGTACCATGAAGCTGTAAAAGGGAATGAAGAGGCTTTTCCATGTGTGTGCATATGACTATATAGTGATATCTGTATCTATAAAGAAAGCAAATTCCTAAAACTGGAAAACTCATTGAAACAAATAACTCTAAGTATGTATCTAGTTGGTTGTATAACAATTATTTTGACTCTTCATCCCTAGAAGGAGATAAAAGCTAGGCATGGCAGCATATGCCTGTAATCCCAGTGGCTCAGGAGGCCGAGACAGGAGGATCACAAGTTCACAACCAGCTTCAGCAATTTAGTGAGGCCCTAAGAAACTCAGTGAGACCCTGTCTCTAGATAAAATGCAGAAAAGGGCTGGGGATGTGGCTCAGTGGTTAAGTGCCCTGAGATTAATCCTAGTACAAATAAAAAAAAAATCACTGCATCCTAGAAGGAGGTACATTCTGAAGATAAAAAAAGCTTCAAAGAAATGTGAGACTCTTTGTTAGTAATAAGAATAATATGTATTTTGGAGTTGGTACTGTAAAATATCATATACATGTTATAAAATAAGTAATTATGTTGGTGGAAACCAAGAATTTCAACATATGAGCAAAACAAAGTAACAAAAATAAAATCCAAGTCAAAACACTGCACTACTCATTTGAATGGGAAATGTTACTTTGAATTAATGAGTTATTTTTCTAAAAAAAAAAAAAAAAGAGAACTTCGTAGGTCTGTGCACTGAAAAGTTCTCTGATGCAATGAGAACTCAGCAAAGGGCACCCAGAGCACCCAGTGGTGCTTTCTAAGTATCATTTCCTCTAAAACGAAGCAAGGCATCTATGGAGAAATGGCAGATTTAGTTCTTGGGCAGGAAATGCCATGCTGAGCCTGGGCTCTCCTGTGTCAGAAAGCAAGGAAGCTGTCAAAGACAACTGAGGTCCTCAGTGCACAGGCTCCATCTGTGGGAGCGCCCACTGAGCAGGGATGGACAATATAAGCACTAAGAAGACACTGTCATCACAGACGGCTCCTAGGGTATCACTCATTGCTTACAAAGGAAAGACATTTATCTTGACTTTCTTGTATAAATCATATTCAAAATAGCCAAATGGTTGGCTGCAGCAACATCCTTTTTATCTTGAGATATCCACATACCATAAAATCCACCCATTTAATAGTTTCTGTTATACTCAGAATTGTACAAGCATAGCAGTTGGAACCTAGAATATTTTCCTGATTCCCCAAAGAAACCCCGTACCCCTCAGCAGTCACTCTCCGTGCTCCTCCTATCTCCCCAGTTCTGGCAGCTGTGGATTCCAGTTTTTTGTCTGTGTGGAATTGCCTATTCTAGACATTTTATATAAGCAGAAATGGACAGTAGGGGATCTCTTGGGATTGGCTTCTTTCACCTCACATAATGTTTTCGAGGTTCATCCATATTGCAGCATCTCTCAGCACTTCACTCTTTTTTGTTGCTGAATAATGGAAAAGTTCTTTCTTGAAGAATTCCAACTAATAAACACAGGAAGACTGTTAGAGATAGAAAAGTGCCCTTTGAAGCCCCTAACATAGTAACAGACCAGTGACATTTAGAACCCATGGGCATTTGAAATCAGTAGGTGACAGAGCAAGGTTGATGGGGAAGCAGTGCATGGATGAATCAGACCAATGAACCTTGAACATATCCATCAATCTTAAGATTCAAAAATCATTGCAAGTGAGACCACTACGTATTGTGTGCCTCCTTTTAAAAATAATGCTTGACAGTGTATGGTTTTAATGCAATTCCTATGAAGATCCCAATGACATTCTTCACAGAAATAGAAAAAGCAATAATGAAATTCATTTGGAAAAATAAGAGGCTCAGAATAACCACAGCAAACCTTAGCATAAGAATTGATGCAGGAGGCATCACAATACCAGACCTTAGATTATACTACAGAGCTGTAATAACAAAAGCAGCATGGTATTGGTACTAAAACAGACATGAAGACCAATGGAACAAAACAAGACAGAGACACATCCACATAAATTCACTTCTCTTGTCCTCGTCAAAGACACCATAAACATACATTGGAGAAGAAATAGCCTCTCCAACAAATGGTGCTGGGAAAACTAGAAATCCATATGTAATAAAATGAAATCAACCCCTATATCTCACTCTGCATAAAGCTCAAGTCTAAGTGGATTAAAGACCAGAGGCCCGGTGCTTACTAGAAGAAAAAGTAATCCCAACTCTCCAACACGTCAGCTTGGAAACGAATTTCTCAACAAGACTCCTGAAGCACAAGAAGTAAAACCAAGAATCAATGAATGGGATGGAATCAAACTAAAAAGCTTCTTCACAGCAAAGGATACAATCAAGAACGTGTACAGAGATCCTGCAGAATGAGAACATCTTCACCACCTGTTCCTCAGATAAGGCATTAATTTTCAAGATATTCAAAGAACTCAAAAAACAGCAGCAGAAAAATAACCCCTTGATTAGGTTATTTATGAGCAAAGGAACTGAACAAACACTTCACAGAAGAAGAAATATACATGGTCAAAAAATATATGAAAAAATGTTCGACATCTCTAGCAATTAGAGAAATGCAAATTAAAACTACACTGAGACTCCATCTCACTCCAGTCAGAATGGCAGTTATAAAGAATACAGATAACAACAAATATTAGCGGGGATGTGGGGAGAAAGGTACTCTCATACACTGATGGGACTGCAAATCGGTGCAACCACTATGGAAGGCAGTATGGAGATTCCTTAGAAAACTTGGAATGGAACCCCAACTTGACCCAGCTATCCCAGGCCTTGGTCTATACCCAAAGGACTTAAAAGCAGCGTACTACAGTGATGCAGCCACATCCATGTTTATAGCAGTTCAACTCACAATAGCCAAGTGATGGAAACAACCTGGGTGTCCTCAGTGGATGAATGGATAAAGAAACTGGTATATATACATAATGGAATATTACTCATCCATAAAGAAGAATGAATTTATGGCATTTGCCTGTAAAGGGAAGGAACTGGGGAATATCATGCTAAGTGAATTAAACCAATCCCCCCAAAGTCAAAGACCAAATGTTCTCTCTGATATGTGGATGCTAACCCCAAACAAGGGAGATTGGGAGAGGAATAATAGAAATCCATTGGACTAGACAAAGGGAATGAAGGGAAGAAAGTGGGGAGGGGAATAGGAAAGACAGTAGAATTAATTGACCATAAATTTTCTAGCCTTGTATTTGTATACACGACCAGGGTAACTACATCGTGTATGACCACAGAGTGGGAACCTAAATAGAATAAGTTATACTTTCCGTATGATATTCTCCAAAATATATTCCAACATGTATAACTTAAAAAATATTTAAAAAATAATGTGTGAAAGTGCTCTCTCGTATTCTTGAACCTCATCCAGCCTCTAATGTTCACTTCCCTTTTATGATAATCTGAGAGCTAGGGAAGCAAGTTACACAGTCACCACTGAAATCCAAAACATGTGACATTCTCTTGGACAAACGGCCCAGTCTCCTTAGTAGATGAATGGCATAAAATGGGAAAGGGAGGGGCACTGTTTTAGATGGAGAGACTTAGAAACATAACCCAAATGCAACCTGAATCTGGGTCTGATGGGAACAAACCAGCAGTTTGGAGACAGTTGGAGAAATCTGAGTATAATTGGGTTTCAGATGATGTTAAGAAATGACTGGCTGGGTGCGATGGCACACACCTATAATCCCAGTGGCTTGGGAGGTTGAGGCAGGAGGATTGCAAGTTTAAAGCCAGCCTCAGCAACCAGCAAGGCCCTACGCAACTCAGTGAGACCCTGTCTCTAAATAAAATACAAAATAGGTCTGGGGATGTGGCTCAGTGGTCAAGTGCCCCTGAGTTCAATTTCTAGTACCTCCCAAAAAAGAAATGACTGTAATTTTTTTAAGTGTAATAATAACATTGCGCTTATGTTTTAAAGAATGTCCTCATCAGTTGAGGATGTATTGCAGTGTTTGCAGGGAGGGGACAGTTGTGTGGGATTTACTTTAACCAACAAGCAAAGTGGGTGCAGGGGATTACACGAAGCAAGATTGTCCATGGGTTGGTAACCATTGAATGACAGATGGAGAAGGGTTTGTCACCTCTTCTCTCTTTAATGAATGCTTGAAATTCTCCATAATAATTTTTTTAAAATCTTAGATTCTTAAAGTCAATAAGCAATTTCATCTAGAAATATAACTTGTCAGAAGTATGTACTTCTCTGAGAAAAAGACTTGAACTGCTAGTTCTTCTTTTTTTAAATGCCTAAGATTTAATTTGGTCTTTTTGACTCTGAGGAGTTCCAGGTTTTTCTGCTCAAGACAAAGGACAGCCTTTCAGAAAAAAAAAAAAAAAAAAAAAAAAAATGCTGGCGATGGAAGCGCCAGCAGTGGGAAAGGAATCGGGTCAGTGTGAAATATGTGTGCCACATAGAAACTTACTCATAACTATTTTGAGGGCTTTTTTCTTTTTTTCTCCCTAGGGCCGGCCTCATTTTCCATGACAAGTTCCTATGAATCTAAATTGTCTTTTTCAGACTTTCTTGAGAGGCCGAATCTTGAATCCTGCTGTGGTTTGGAGTCTGGAATCAGATCTGTATTTAAGCCCCACTCCACGTATGAGCCGAGGTGAAGAAGGGCAAGTTTTCTTAAACCCTCAGAACCTCAGTTTCTTCAGCTATGAAATGGGAATAATTATAGCATCTCCTCCACACACTTGTGAGGACTGAAAGATCACATTTCACACACGGGAGCTCCAGTTAGCATGTGCTTGGCACATTGTGTCTGCAGGTGCCTGGCAGGTATGGTGCATGTGAGAGAGAGGGAGCAAACAGGAAATGCGTGCTCACAGCTGTGTGAAGAGAAAGGCCTTTGAAGCTAGTCTCCATTGGGATACGTGACCTGTTTCAGCAGAAGGAATCACTCCTTCAAAGTGAATTCATATAAAATTCCTGTATTTCTAGAGTTGACTACTCAGAACTGTGATTCCAAATGCTTATCTCATTTCCCTTTGGACTCGATTGGTCTTCTCAGCCTTCCCAGGGAAGAGAGAGATGTGAAAGCCAGACATAGGGATATAGGGAGCTTTTGACGGATGGAGGCAGGCACTGCTAGATCCTCCTGGGTTCCACAGAGGAGCGAGAGCCAGCTGCGTGCTCAGGAAGGCCTGGGCTGTGTCTCTGTGTCTGGAGGAAAGGCAGAAGAAGCAGTGGTGGTATGAAAGGCAAGTTTCAGAATTAGACTTTTTCCTGAGATCTTGGTCTCCCTGTGCATCTTTGGCAAGTTGCTTCACCCCTTGGAACTTCAGTTTTCTCTCCTGTAACACGGGGGTTTCCAAGCTGTGTGAGTCAAAGGCTTTTGAACTGTGAAAGGCCACATAAATATTAGTTGATATTTTCTAGAGTGAGGAGAGCACATGTGTTCAACGTCTCTTGGCATCCCAAGGTGACATCCCATGAGACCTGGCAGTGAGTGGTCCTGAATGCTCAGGCACTTTGGGGGCTCTTCCAAGGCATGAGTTAGATATAATAATGTTCACAGCCTCCCTGAGTTGCTCCTGCCTGACTGAGAGAGCTTGACTCGCCCATGTGGCCCCATCTTTCAGAGAATGCAGGAAAGCCCCACTTGGAAAGGGAAGCTGTGAGGGGTGGAAGTCACTGAGGCCTTCTTCCCTTCATCCCACATTAGCCCACCTGCTAATGTTGAGGATGTGTTATGAACAAACCAGACACGGGGTCTGGGGAGAAGTCTTCTAGCCTGGTCCAGCGCTGTCCAGAAGAACCTCCTATGGTGACGGCCGTGTTTACATACCTGCATCGTGCTGTAAGGTAGCTGTGTGAGTGTTGGGCTCTTGAAATGTGACTTGTGTGGATGAGGGACTGAGTTTTAATTTTAATTTAAGTAGCCAAATGTGGTTAGTGGCCACCATGTTGGATAGTATTACACAAGAACTAAAGATACCAGGAAGATCAAAAACCTGCCCTTCAGGCCAAAGGCTTGACTTTCCTAAAAGACCTTGCCATGGCTGTGTCGCCTACTAGGTATGTGGATTTGTTATGCACTTGGCCTTCCTGCTATTTAGTTTCCTAATCTATAAAACAGGAACAGGGAGGATTGGATTAAATTCTTCAACTGCTGAATTCTTGACTCCATTGTGATTTGCCTTTTGTTTGCACAACATGTTAGAACCCTGTGATCACCGTAACAGATGACCACAAATGCAGTTGGCTTGAATCAGCAGAAATGTATTCTTCTTCAGTTCCAGAGGCTAGAAATCTGCAGTGGATTTTAACGGACTGAGCCGTGGTGCACTCCCACTGGAAGCTCTGGGGAGGAATCCATTCCTTGTCTCTGCCGGCTTCGGTGGTGCTGATGTTCCTGGTTTGTGGCATATCACTGCCTCTCTAATCACATGGCCTTCTCACTTGAGATGGCAATTAGGGCCCTCCAGATAATCCAGGACATTCTCCCTAGCTCAAGCTCCCTAGTTTAATCACACTGGCCAAAATCCTTTTTCTATGTAAGGTAACAGGTACAGGTCCCAGGGATTAGGACCTGGCATCTCTGGAGGCCATTATTCAGCCTACTGCACCTAGTAATGTTATCAGTGGTGGATTTACTTTAGATGAAGCATGTGGCTATGTCACTGGATGTGTGGAAGTTGCTACATGCCCACCAGGCTCTCCAGGGGAGAATTTTCTCAGTGTTCTGAACAGATACCTGAGTTGGATAGAACAGTATGAGGCTGCTCTCTGCCCTCTCCTACAATGAGTCACCTTGATTTGTTTAATGTCATTTATCTTTACTAAAGTTTAATCATGAAAACATCCCAGTGCATGCCCTACCAATATTTGAATTATTTCCTGCATTATCTAATTTCCAAATGGTAGAAGGGAACATGAACTGGGATTTGAGTCAGAAAAGCCCACACTGTATTGCGATGGAGTTAGAGAAGAGAACATTTGCTCTATCAGCTGTGTAAGTGATGTTTCTCTAGCAGTATACTCATAAATTTGAAAATATAAAGGATCAGCCCCAACACAGCTCAAGAACAGCTTGTAGCTCTGATTTGGAATGTTGTGTTTTACTGTTACTTAATCAAATCTAAGAGCAGTGGTTGGGAAGTGGGTTTTGTAAATATTGTTCTGAAGCATTCACATTTCAACAGAAAACAGATGCCAAATGTTTTCATTACTGTTGATGTTCAAAGTTATTGGAATAAAACACGAAGCTACTCCTTGGTAAAGCAGAGTGCCTGCAAAGGCCGGGGGAAGGGCAGAGGGTGGGAAGGTGCATTTGTAAGGTTTGAATAGCAATGAGTTAACTGGGAGACCTTCACTTTTGCAAGAGAGGCCTATAGATGAAATATTTATCACCAGAGGGAAACAGAAACACAATTATATTTTAAAGTGTGAGTTGCAACACTATCTTGTTCAACCATGGAACAAAATGGCTTGCAGGAGAAAAACATTACCTCGTTTGTATCTTCAGAACATGGTGTTCTTTCAGTCTGCTCCTGTCCTTGGGTTCAGTGGCAGAGTGGCTGTTCTGTCCCTAGGTGGTCAGTGGCTTCATCACTGGCCATTCATCTGGAGTTGCTTTTCAGAGAAGCAATGACGATGGTGGTGGCAAGTGCTTGCTAAATGCTGAGTGAAGTGCTTTGGGCTTTCCTTGCCTTATTTCACCTAACCCTCCTCTTACCCTCTTGTAAGCATCGCTGTCCCCATTCCATAGAGGAGGAAGCGGGAGTAGCTTGCCACTTTCCTGAAATCACTCAGCTACCAGGTGTCAGAACTGACGTGTGACTGCAGTGCCCTGTGACAGCCCAGCTCCTGGTCCCTGAGGAACCCCCAGGCTTTCTTTCCAAGGCCCATGTTACCAGCAGCTCTGGAGTGTCGCCTCGCTGTGCTGTAGAGTGGTCACTGTTGGTGGAGAGCTGAGTGCATGGGTTGGGCTGCTTGGCAGCCCTGAGCACTGACGTGCTTCTCCCTGTGACTGTATCTCTTCAAATCCCACGTGTTTCTAGAAGGGAGCCAATGTAGCATTAATGGCTTCCCAGGAAGAGAGAACAACATTTCTTCCCTTTGACTAAAGAGAATTCCACTTCTTCCTCACAAAGGTGTTTTCCCTTCAGATTCCTAGTCTGCTTTTGACTGACGTGGTAGCAGCCAGCACTTGCCACAGGCCCTTGAGTTCTAGGGGCTGCTGCTCTGCATCCGTTCACGCATTCTTCCCCTCAACCAGTATCGATGGAGTCCCCGCTCCACTGGGGAGGCACTTCTGAACACGGCAGGCCTCACCCTTGGCATCCCAGAGACAGCGGCACTTCCAGCCAGGGTCCTATCAGTCTTTTAGGTCAGACAGCTCCTCTTGTGAGGGTCTGTCCTGTTCATTGCAGGCCACTGGCCCTGACTGCTGGGTTCCTGAGTGGGAGACCACTTCAGACGCCATCCATTCCCATAAGCCTCCAGGGGGCACTGCTGCCCCTGACTGAGCACCATTGCAGGAAGCTGCGTTTGTAACAGATTATGGTTGGCTGGAGTCTGCACTGATTCTGGTTAGGTATGGTGCCTATTTGTCTTTTTTCTAGGAATTTGGTCTATGTTTGCTTAGGACAGAAAAAGGAGGTATTTGAAAAAGCAGAGGAAAACTATATCCATTTGTCAGGGTCCTGTGCTGAGAAGGGGTTCATCTTAGCAACAGAAGTTGGTGTTCAGCTGCTCCTGCTGAGGCTGGGCCAGCAAGGCTGCTTTCCTTCATTTCTTCCTTGCTTCCCCTTCTTCCTGGTCACTCCATCCTCTTCCTCAGCTCCATCAAAAGAAAGCCAGATGGACCTGGTTGACTGATAACCTGAGGGTGAGGCTAAGGAAGACCCTGGTCAGGAGGGAGTGAGTGGCCTTGAGCACCCTGGGAGCAGGAGGGAAGAGAGGGAGACTCCTCCATAGGCCGCTTGGCAACTTGAGGGCAGAGGACATCTCTCCCCGGTTCTGCAGATTCTGTGTGTGCTGATTCAGTCAAAGGCAAGATTTTCCCAGTAGATGGACTGCACCTTCCTCCTTTCTTACTGTTAACATAGAAAAGGAGTTACACAGACAAGAATGAGGCTAGGACCCCACCCTCCCCTGTCACCTGGCTCTCCCTCATCAAACTGCAAGAGCTAAGAGTCTGGAGTGGATGAAATAAATGCAGTCCTTGCCCACGTAAAGTTGAGAGACTTGCAAGAACCACAGATAATTTAAAAATCTGCAAAATTAACAGATGTTAAAGTTGGCCCTAGCGTGTGTTAGTGAGGATGCGGGGGGACAGAACCCATTTTAACCTCTGTTGGCAGCAGAAGTTAAAGCTGTACGTACCTTTGACTCAACATTGCCTCTCCTATTTATAGACCGCAAAGGAACAATCCTACCAATACACCAAGAGTTGTGTACTGAGAATGTGCACAACAGCTTTCTTTGTAGAGTTAAGAAAAACACAAGGAGAAGGTTCACGAGGAGGAGGATGAAGGAAAACACTGGAGTGCCTCCGTGAGAACGGGTGAAGGGGAACTTCAAATTCCTGTGCACTTGCCACAAACCTGAAAATGAGCAATGAAAATAAGTTTCAGAGTAGTTTCTACAGTCAGATCCCACATACATGAAGAGTCCGCTGTGGTTAGCGTGCTGGCTGGTCTTTTCCTGGGAACACGTATATTAGTTTCCTTTGTGTTAATTTGTGTCTGCAGATTACCATAGACTAAGTTGTTTAAAACTACAGAAGTTTATTTTCTCACAGTCTTGGAGGCCGGAAGTCTAACATCAAGGGACTGGCAGGGCAGCACTCTCTTCAAAGGCTTTGAGATTCCCTTCCTTAATTCTTTCAGCTTCTGGTGGCTATTGGTATTACTCCAATCTCTGCCTCCATCTTTACAAGGTTCTCATTTCTCTGTTTCTCTCTTCTTCTGTCTCCTATACAGACACTCACCATTGGATGGTAACCCAGGATGGTCGCATCTCAAGGTCTTTAACAGCAACAAAGCTGTTGATAACAGCTTTCAAGGACTGGATTCCCAAGCAGGGTCACAGTTGCAGATTCAGGGCTTAGAATGTAGACCATTTTTGGGGGGAGAGGGCACCATTTGGCCAACTACAACATAATTGTTCTTTGTAGGAATTTTAATAGTGCAAATAGGTAACAGGGTCCTATTTTCAACCCAAATAGTGGTTCCTGGTTGATTAAAAACAGGAATAAAGTAGATCATCATTTCTTTGTGTTCCATGGAAAGTGTTAAGTCTTCCCTATGAGTTAGATAATTGCCCAGTTGACATTGAGAGATTTTTTTACAAAAGATATTAACAGAGGAAATAAGGTTATGTGATGCCAGTGTTAGATAACGTGTTCTCGGTGGTAGAAGTTACTGGCTTCCTTGGAGAGAGACAGTCTGCAGCCTCAGATACGTTCCAGGACAAATGTGGACAAAGAGCCTAGCGTCAGATAGAGTGGTGCTGGGGAAGAAAAAAAGTCATGAATAAAATTATTGGAGAGCAAATGGGTGAGAGAAGAGGAAAGCTGGTCATGTTTGGGGGCTATTTACTCTCCTGTGAGGAGACACTCCCAGAAAGGCAGTGTGGAGCTGGAAAAGAAAGGAAATTGCACTTGCAATGAGATAGTCCCAATGTATGCCTCTGATTTATTTCTATCTGATCTGGGGAAGTAATGTGCTCTCCCTGTAGTTCCTCACAGGACTTCATAAAAAGTACCATAATGATGGTGCTTCTGGGAATTGCATGAGGATAAGCTGACACAGCCCCTGTTGAAGCAGTTCGCCCATGGAGAGGGCTCAGGACGTGTCTGCCAAGTGAACCTCTGAATGAGAAATGTCTTCCGACAGGCAGGGCATACCTAAGGTATGAATGTTCTCATAGTGCCTTCAGACTCACCAATATCTTCATAAGGTTTCAGCTTGCAGTAGGAAGGTCAAGATAAACGTGGCAGACTTTCCAGCTCCAAGGGCATCACTGGTGTCCATTGGCCCTCTCAATGCAAACAGCTAGAGACCTGGACACAAAGTACGCAGTAACTATTTCAGATAGTCGGCAACAGACAGGGCAAGACTGTCGCTCCTGAGAGAAGGGATGATTATGAGGTGATTCCCATGATCATCCAGCTTCCTGGCTGGGATGATGCTTCATCCGTGACATAAAGAACTGGAATTTAAGCAGAGCACAATGGTCCCACTGACTCAAAGCAGAAATCAGAGTTAGGGAAACTGAAGAAGCCAGAATCTGTGGCAGGATATCAGAGAGGAAGCTATATATATATATAGAGAGAGAGAGCTGTATGTAGAGATCTCCTGAGTCAGTGGCCAAGAGGCCACATACAAACGAGACCACCCGAGGCTCACTGAAGAGTGGCTACTTCAGGTGGAGCGTATAGAGTGGCTACTTCAGGTGGAGCGTATAGAGTGGCTACTTCAGGTGGAGCGTATAGGTGCTACTGGGTAGGCGTGCTGGGCATACTGGATTTTCAGCTCTGCTAGAGTGGAGAGAGATTAATGTTTTTTTTAGTACCACTAACATCCAGCTGGTATGCAGAAGAAGCCCACATCTTAGCAGTAAGGACTGTGCCCTAGAGCAGGATTTCTCAAAGCTGGGACTACTGACCTTTTGGATAAGAGAGTTCTTTGTTATGGGAGGCCATCTTTTGCATTACAGGACAGTTCCCTGGCTTCCACTCAGTACCACCGCACTACCAACTTATGACAGTCAAAATTGTCTCCAGACATTCCCAGAGGTTCTCTAGGTGCAGTATCATCTCCAGTTGAGAACAATGACTCTAGAGTAAGACCCACCTTGTACCTTACCTAACAAAATGCAAAGTGAAGTCCTGTCCTGAGAATATTGTAGTGGGGCAGAGTTTAAAAGTTGAGTCCCTGGGCTGGGGATATAGTAGCTCAGTTGGTAAAGTGCTTGACTCGTATGCACAAGGCCCTGGGTTCAGTCCCAGCAACCCCCGCCAAAACTAAAAACAAAACAACAACAAAAAACCCAAAAAACGAAGTTGAGTCCTATAAAGTTAGAGAGTCTTGAGGAACACTCCTGCCTTTTCAGAAATGACATTGTTGCAAATCATAAAACTAAACCTACACAAATTTAAGATGATTAGACAGTAACTGAACTGCAGAATTAATATGTTTCAGAAGATAACAAAATCCAGGTAGGTATACAGCGATACCCTACATGTGTTAGTCCCAAGATCTAGTTTCCAGTCAAGAGATGCTAGACATGCAAGGAAACAGAAAAATGTGATCTCTAGTCATGAACAAAACACAAGGAGGGCAATAAAAGCTAAAACCTGAGATGTTCCTAAACATTGGACCTAGAAAAATAAGCCTGTAATCCCAGCAAGTTGGGAGGCCGAGGCAAGAGGGTTACAAGTTCAAGGCCAGCCTGGGCATGCACTCTCTCTTATAGAGTCCCGTGTCAAAATGAAAATAAAAATAAAAAGGGCTGGGGATGTAGCTCAATGGTAGAGTATGGCTGTTCAATCTACAGTATTCTCCCCCCAATAAATAAAAATTAAAACAAAGAGAAAAGAAAACATTAAAGCACCCGTTACTATCAGTGAGTTGAAGGAGTCAACAGAAAATCTTTGCAAAGAAATGGAGACTGCAAAAAGAATAAATGCAAATTATAGAAGTAAAAAGTAAAAACTGAAATGTATAATGCTTGGAGATATTTATTTTTAGTGCATTATAGTTACAAATAATAGTGAAGTTCATTTTTACATTTTCATACATGTTTATAACAGTTTTATCCACTTCAATTCCCCGGTACCATCCCTCCCTCTCACTCCCCGATCCCCTTCCTCTACTCTGTTGGTCCTTCTTCTGTTTAGTTAGATATTTTTCATTGTTGCATTATAGTTATATACAAAGTCTGAATGCATTGTGGTATATTCATACATGTCCCTGGTATAATTTGGTCAACTTTATTCTCCAGTTCTTCCCCTTTCCTTCCCCTCATCTCTCCCCCTTGTTCCCCCACTTCTACCTACTGATCTCCTTTCTATTTTCCTGAGATCCCCTTTTTTATTCATTTCTCCTATTTAGCTTCCATGTATGAGAGAAAATATATAAGCCTTGACTTTCTCAGTCTAGCTTATTTATGTTCTCCAGTTCTATCCATTTATCAACAATTGGCATAATTTCATTCTTCTTTAAGACTGTCTAGAACTCCATTCTGTATACATACCACATTTTTTTTTATCCATTAGTCTATTGAGGGTTACCTAGGCTAGTACCATGACTTGGCTATTGTGGATTTGCTTCTACAAATCTTGGTATGTGTTTATTACTATAGCATGCTGATTTCAGTTGTTTCGTAAATGAAGAGTGAAATAGCTAGATCATATGGTGGTTCCACTCTATTCCTTTTTTTAATTTGTCTGTGTTCCAATAAAATTTTATTTACAAAATTAGGCAGCAGGCCACCCGTGACTGGCAATACCATTCCTAATCTTTGAGGACTCTCCATACTGCTTTCCAAAGTGGTTGACCTAACCTGCTGTCCTACCAGAGGACACTCTGGTGAGTTGACCTAACCTGCTGTCCTACCAATATATAAGTGTACATTTTCCCCACATCCTTGCTAGCAATTATCATTATTTGTATTCTTGATGATTATCATTCTACCTGGGATGAGATAAAATCTCAGTGTAGTTTTGATTTACATCTGCCTAACTGCCAAGGATGTGGACCGTTTTTTCATGTATTTGTTGTCTCTTTGTATTTCTTCTTTTGAGAAATGTCTCTTTAGATCTTTTGCCCATTTATTCAGTGGGTTAATATTATTTTGGTATTAAGTTTTTTGAGTTCTTTATATATTCTCGTTATTTATCCTCTATCAGAAGAATAGCTGGCAACGATTTTCTCTCATTCTATAGGCTCTGTCTTTACACTCTTAATTGTTTACTTGGCTGTGCAGAAGCTTTTTTAATAATTCTATCCTATCTATTGATTCTTGCTTTTATTCCTTCAGGATTAGGAGTTTTATTAAGGAAGTCAGTGCCTGTACAAATGTGTTGGTGTGTTATTCCTCTGTTTTCTTCTAGAAGTTTCTTTGTTTCTGGTTTAATTCCTATGTCTTTGAGTTAATTTTTGTGCAGGGTAAGAGGAAGGGATCTAATTTAATTTTTCTAATATTTTTTCCCAGCACCATTTGTTAAAAGGCCATCTTTCTCCAGCGTATGATTTTGGCACCTTTGTCAAGGATCAGATTATTGTACTTAAATGGGTTTGCCCCCATCTTTTAAGGTCTTCTCCAATTTATTTCTTTGGTATTTTCACTGTAGAAGTCTTTCACCTCCTCAGTTAGATTTATTACTAAATATTTATTTGAGGTTATTGTGAATGGGGCAGTTTTCTTGATTTCTTTCTTGACAGATTCATTACTGGAGTATAAGAAAATTACTGATGATTGTAGTTGATCTTGTATCCTGTTACTTGGCTGAATTTGTTGATCAGATCTAGAAGTCTTCTGGTGGGATTGTTGACTAGGTGTGGAATCATGTCATCAGCAAACAGAGGTAGTTCGACTTATTTTCCTATTAGTATCCCTTTAATTTCCTTCTCCTGCCTGATTTCTTGGGCTATAGTTTCAAGAACTATATGGAAGAGGAGTGATGAGAGTGAACATCTTTGTCTTGTTTTGGATTTTAGAGGAGATGCTTTCAGTTTTTCTCTGTTCAGTATGAGGTTGGCTTTGGTTTTGTCATAAATAGTCTTTGTGATGTTGAGGTAACTTCCTTCTGTCCTCATTTTCTGTAGTGTTTTTAAAATGAATTGGTGCTGGATTTTGCCAGAGGCTTTTTCTGTACCCATTGAGATGACCATGTTTTGTCTTTGATTCTATTTATGTGATGAATTACATTTATTGATTTATGTATATTGAACCAACATTGCATCTCTGGGATGAATCCACCTTAATCATGATGTTCCTTTTTCTTAATATGTTTTTGAACATGATTTTCTAATATTTTATTAGGGACTTTTGCTTCTGTGTTCATCAGGG
Organism: Glaucomys volans; assembly: GCA_020662805.1. Taxonomy (NCBI): domain Eukaryota; kingdom Metazoa; phylum Chordata; class Mammalia; order Rodentia; family Sciuridae; genus Glaucomys; species Glaucomys volans. The sequence continues at coordinate 187,931 of JAJEJO010002751.1, forward strand.
ATATTGGTCTATAATTTTCTTTCATTGACTTTATCTGATTTTGATATCAGAGTGTTACTGGCTTCATAGAATAAGCTTGGGAATGTTCCCTCCCTTTCTATTTCATGGGATAATTTGAGGAGGATTGGTGCTAGCTCTTCTTTAAAGGTCTAGCAGAGCTCAGCTGAGAATTCATTTGGTGCTGGGCTTTTCTTTGCTGGAAGGCTTTTTATTACTACTTCAATCTCATTGCTTGATATTGGTCTGCTTAGGTTTTCTATATCCTCTTGGTTCAATTTGGGCCATAAGTGTCTAGAAATTTGTCCATATCTTCTAGATTTTCTGATCTTTTGGAAGGTATTTCTAGATTTTGGAAATGTCTGGTGATATCTCCTTTTCCAGTTCTAATTTTATTGATTTGGGTCTTTTGTTTTTTTGGTTAGTTTGACTAGAAGTTTATCAATATTGTTTATCATTTCAAAGAAATGTCTTTATTGAATTGATCCTTTATATTTTAAAATATTATTTATTACATTAATTTCAGCTCTGATCTTAATTATTTCATGTCTTCTGCTGGTTTAGGAATTATCCCAAGATCTGATTCTTAAGGTCTTGAGATGTAGCATTTATTTGGAATCTTCCTGTTTTTTTTTTTTAATGGGGGCAATTAATGCTATATATTTTCTTTAGGTATTCTATTTATTTATTGGTTCATTTTAATTATACATGACAGTAGAACCCATTTTGATATCATTTTACATTATGGAATATATCTTTTTTTCACAATGTAGATTCACATGATTCATATAATCCTACATATACATAGGGTAATACTATCTGTCTCAGTCTACTATCTTTCCTTCCCCCACCCACTCCCATCCCATTTTCTTCTATATCGTCCAAAGTTCCTCCTTCTTTTCTTGTCCACCACCTCACCCACCCCCCCATTATGTATGATCATCCACGTATCAGAGAAAAACATTTGGCCTTTGATTTTTTGGGCCTGGGTTGTTTCACTTAGCATGATATTCTCCAACTCCACCCATTTACTAGCAAATGCCATAATTTTATTCTTCTTTATGGCTGAGTAATATTCCATTGTGTATATATACCACAGTTTCTTTATCCATTCATCAATTGAAGGGCATCTAGGTTGGTTCCACAATCTAGCTATTGTGAATTGAGTAGCTATGAACATTGATGTGGCTGCATCACTATAGTATGCTGATTTTAAGTCCTTTGGGTATAAACTGAGGAGTAGGAGAGCTGGATCAAATGGGTCAAATGGTGGGTCCATTCCAAGTTTTTTGAGAAATCTCCATACTGCTTTCCAAAGTGGTTGCATCAATTTTCAACTCTATATAATGTATGAGTACACCTTTTTCCCCACATCCATGCCAACACTTATTATTGCTTGTGTTCCTGTTAATTGCCATTCTAATTGGAGTTAGAAGAAATCTTAGGGTGGTTTTGATTTGCATTTCTCTAATTACTAGAGATGATGAGCACTTTTTCATGTATTTGTTGACCACCTGTGTATCTTCTTCTGTTAAGTGTCTGCCCAGTTCCTTAGCCCATTTATTGATTGGGTTCTTTGTATTTTTGGTGTGAAGTTTTTTAAGTTCTTTATAAATTTTGGAGATCAGTGCTCTGTCTGAAGTGTGTGTGGAAAAGATTTTCTCCCACTCTGTAGGCTCTCTTTTCACATTATTGACTGTTTCTTTTGCTGAGAAAAAGCTTTTTAGTTTGAGTCCATCCCATTTATTGATTCTTGCTTTGATTTCTTGCACTCTGGGAGTCTTGTTAAGGAAGTCTGGTACTAAGCCAACATGATGAAAATTTGGGCCTACTTTTCTTATATTTGTGAAAGGTCTCAGGTCTAATTCCTAGATCCTTGATCCATTTTGAGTTGAGTTTTGTACAGGGTGATAGATAGGGGTTTAAGTTCATTTTACTGCATATGGATTTCCAGTTTTGCCAGCACCATTTGTTGAAGAGGCTATCTTTTCTCCATTGTATGTTTTTGGCACCTTTGTCTAGTATGAGATAACTGTACTTATGTGGGTTTGTCTCTCTGTCTTCTATTCTGTACCATTGGTCTACCTGTCTATTTTGGTGCCAATACTATGCTGTTTTTATCACTATTGCTCTATAGTAGAGTTCAAGGTCTGGTATTGTGATTCCTCCTGCATCACTCTTCCTGCCCAGGATTGCTTTGGCAATTATGGGTCTTTTGTTCTTCAAGATGAATTTCATGATTGCTTTTTCTGTTTCTATGAGGAATGTCATTGGGATCTTTATTGGAATTGTGTTAAATTTGTATAGCATCTTTGGTAGTATGGCCATTTTGCTTATATTAATTTTGCCTATCCAAGAACATGGGAGATCTTTCCATCTTCTAAGATCTTCCTCAATTTCTTTCTTTAATGTTCTATAGTATTCATTGTAGAGGTCTTTCACCTCTTTTGTAAGATTGATTCCCAAGAATTTTATTTTATTTTTTTTAGGCTATTTTGAACAGAGTTGTTTTCCTCATTTCACTTTCAGATGATCCATTGCTTATGTAGATAAATGCATTTGATTTATGTGTGTTTATTTTATATCCTGCTATTTTGATGAATTCATTAATTAAGTCTAAAAGTTTCCTGGTGGAGTTTTTTGATCCTCTAAATATAGAATCATGTCATTGGCAAATAGTGACAGCTGAGTTCTTCTTTTCCTATTAGTATTCCTTTAGTTTCTGTGGTCTGTCTAATTGCTCTGGCTAGTATTTCAAGCACTATGTTGAATAGAAGTGGTGACAGTGGGCATCCCTGTCTTGTTCCAGTTTTTAAAGGGAATGTTTTCAATTTTTCCCCATTAAGAATGATGTTGGCAGTAGGCTTAGCATAAATAGCCTTTACAATGTTGAGTTATGTTCCTACCATCCCTATTTTCTCTAGTGTTTTGAGCATGAAGGGGAATTGTATTTTGTCAAATGCTTTCTCAACATCTATTGAAATAATGATTCTTAACCTTAAGTCTATTGATGTGATGAATTACATTTATTGATTTCCAGATGTTGAACCAACCTTGCATCCCTGGGATAAACCCCACTTGATCATGCTGCACTATCTTATTAATATGTTTATGTAAGCAATTTGCCAGAATTTTGTTAAAGATTTTTGTGTCTATATTCATCAGAGATATTGGTCCAAAGTTTTCTTTCCTCTATGTGTCTTTGTCTGGTTTTGGTATCAGAGTGATACTAGCTTCATAGAATGAGTTTGGAAGAGTTCCCTCATGTTCTATTTCATGAAATACTTTCAGGAGTATTGGTATAAATTCTTCTCTGAAGGTCTTGTAGAACTCAGCTGAGAATCTGTCTGGTCCTGGACTTTTCTTTGTTTGTAGGCTTTTGATGCCTTCTTCTATTTCATTGCTTGAAATTGATGTTTAAATTGTGTATATCCTCCTGGTTCAGTTTGGGAGGATCATATGTCTCTAGAAATTTGTTGATGTCTTCATGATTTTCTATTATGTTGGAGTATAGATTTTCAAAGTAGCTTCTAATTATGTTTTGTATTTCAATGGTGTCTGTTGTGATATTTCCTTTTTCATTACGAATTTTAGTAATTTGAGTTTTCTCCCTCCTCTTTGTTGGTGTGGCTAAGGGTTTATCTATTTTGTTTACTTTTTCAAAGAACCAGCTTTTTGTTTTGTCAATTTTTTGAATTGTTTCTTTTGTTTCAAATTCATTGATTTCCACTCTGATTTTAATTACTTCCTGTCTTCTACTACTTTTGGTGTTGTTCTGTTCTTTTTCTAGGGCTTTGAGATGTAATGTTAGGTCATTTAGTTGTTGACTTTTTATTTTTTTCTTCAATGCGCTCAATGCAATGAATTTTTCTCTTAGTACTGTTGGGTCTTTCTTTTTAATCCAATCTGTCAGTCTCTGTCTTTTGATTGATGAGATTGGGCCATTAACATTCAGGGTTATTATTGAGATATGATTTGTACTCCCAGTCATTTCGCCTTAGTTTTGGTTTTTAACTTGACTTGGTTTCTCCCTTGATTGACTTTTTCTTTAGGGTAGTTCCTCCCTTTGATGACTTACATTGTTGTTGTCTTCCTCATGGAATATTTTGCTGAGAATGTTCTGTATTGCAGACTTTCTGTGTATAAATTCTTTTAACTTCTGTTTGTCATGGGAGGATTTTATTTTGTCTTCAAATCTGAAGGTTAGTTTTGCTGGATATAAGATTCTTGGTTGACAACCAACCATGTTCTTTCAGAGCTTGAAATATATTGTTCCAGGCCCTTCTAGCTTTTAGGGTCTGGGCTGAGACATCTGATATCCGTATTGGTTTCCCCCTATATGTAATCTGATGCCTTTCTCTCACAGCCTTTAAAATTCTATCTTTATTTTGTATGTTAGGTATTTTCATTATAATGTGTCTTGGTGTGGATCTGCTGTAATTCTGTGCATTTGTGTTCTGTAAGCCTCTTGTAGTTGATTTTCCATTTCATTCTTCAGGTTTGGGAATTTATCTGGTATTATTTCATTGAATAGATTGTTCATTCCTTTGGTTTGTATCTCTGTGCCTTCTTCAATCCTGACAATTCTTAAATTTGGTCTTTTCATGATACTCCATAGTTCTTGGAGATTCTGTTCATGATTTCTTATCATCTTCTCTGTTTGGGCAGCTTTATTTTCAAGATTCAATATTTTGTCTTCATTGTCTGAGGATCTGTTTTCAAGTGATCTAGTCTGTTGGTGATGCTTTCCATTGAGTTTTTTATTTGGTTTATTGTTTCCTTTATTTCAAGGATTTCTGTTTGGTTCTTTTTCAGAATCTCTATCTCTTTCTTGAAGTGATCTTTTGCTTCCTGCAGTTGCTTTCAACTGCTTATTGACGTGGTCATTCATTGCCTGCATTTGTTCTCTTATCTCATCCTTTGCTTTGTGAATCATTTTAATCATGTATATTCTGAACTCCTTTTCTGAAATTTCTTCTACCATGCTGTCATTGGATTCTATTAATATAGAATCTTGGTTTGTTTGAAACACTTTCTTCCCTTGTTTTTTTCATGTTGTTCATATATGTACCCCTCTAGCAATGCAGATCTGGGGTATTGCAGTTTCCACCCTATAGGCTTATAGTGACCCTGTAGTTTTCCAAAACCTCTTCTTTAAAGGGAAGATCAATATTAGCAACACCCAGCACAGACAACATGCAGCTCTAAACCAAATAACCCTTATGAAGATGTTAAAAATATTGTCATAATATACAGAGAGGATTAGTTCAATTATTATCTACAGTATAACAAATAGATTTGCAATGAGGACTGCAGTTTCTAATGGAGGACAAAGAGGATGGAGAGGAGTATAGGATGTAACTGTTAATGGGATAAGGAAAGAGTATGAAGAAGTTCTAGATCATGAAAGAGGGAAAGTGTGGTCAAAAGAAGTTGATTGTTAGCATAAGAAAAGGGAGAAAGAGACTCCGAGGAAACAGGTAAACAAAAGGAAAATAGAGAGCAAAAAAAAAAATAATAATAAAGAAATAAAAATTTAAAAATTTTCACAAAAGAGGAAAAAAACCCTATACTATAACTGTCATATACTATTCAAACCTCCCAGTCTTCAGTAGCCTGATGCATGAGAGATACCTGACAATGAGCTTCTAATCTCCAGTAGGCGTCTCAGGATGGGATTTGCCCCACCTAATGACAGTTTCCACTTCCAGGATAATCCAAGATGGCTGCACTGGCTTCTAAACATGTTGGCAAATGTGGAGATGCAGTGCAGGGTGTGGGCATGGAGTCTGTGTGAGGTGTGGTTTGTCTGGCCAGGGCCCCTGGAGGCAGGGGTGGGGTGCAGTCAGTCTGGCTAGGGTCCTGCAGTTCCTGGCTATTTTCCCAAAATGGCTGCAACCATGTGTAACCAAACCTGTGGGTACAGTGGACTTCCAGGCAACAGCAGGCAGTTGGCAATCCATTGATGGTCTGCGGGCAGTCTGCAGGCTACTGGCAAATGATTGGCAGGTGAACCTTGGTTGGTGGGTGATGGGTAGGTGAAAGGCAGGCAATGGGCAGGCCAGAGGCAGGCAAACAGGCAAATGGCAGATGATAGGTGGTAATCAGTGAACAATCTGCACTCAAATGTAGTTGATATGCTAGCAGACTGTACGTGATGGAAGTAGTCAAATGGGGTAAACAGCAGGGGATCGATGAGGAGCAAAGACTGCCTCACGGAGAAACAGATTTTCCTCTGCTTGAATCCTAAATTATGGAGCAATAAGGAATGCAGCCTCCCTCTAGTCTGCCATCTTGGATCTCAATATTTAATCTTTTTTCTTAATGCTATGTACTTTTATCACAGTGTTTCAAAGAATTTGGTATGTTATATCTCTGTTCTCATTTAATTCTAGGAATTAAAATTTTTTCTCTTGTTTATTCTGTGATCTAGTCCTCATTTAAAAGAATTTTGTCCAATCTCCATATGCTCATGTGGCTTCTAGACGTTTTCTTGCTCTTGAGTTCTAATTTCAACCCACTATAATCTGATATGATGCATGAGATCAAATATCTTGCTAAGATTTGCTTTGTGTACTAAAATATGATTTATTTTGGGAACAGTTCCATGAGCTTCTGAGAAGAAAGTGTATTTAGTTGTTGTTGGGTGAAATGTCCTTAGAGGATTGTTAGGTTCATTTGATTTATAGTATCATTTAGGTCAGGTGTGTCTTTGTGGATTTTTATGTCTGGATGACCTGTCTCTTGATGACAGGGGTGTATTGAAATCACCAAGTATTATTGTATTATTGGGATTTATTTCATGTAATTAGGTGTACTGACATTTGTGGCATAAATATTTATTATTGTTATATCTTCTTGTTGGATTGTTTCCTTTAACAGTATGTAGTGACTTTCTTTGCCTCTTCTTATTAATTTTTCTTGAAATTTGCTTTGGTAGATACGAGAGTAGCTACTCCTGCTTGTTTTCAGATTCCATGTGAGTGGAACATCTTTTCTTTTTTCTTTTTCTTTCTTTCTTTCTTTCTTTTTTTTTTTTTCTTGCCGTGCTGGGGATTGAACCCAGGGCTTTGTGCTTGACAGGCAAACACTCTACCAACTAAGCTATATCCCCAGCCCTGAAACATCTTTTTCTATGCTTTTACTCTCAGTATGTGGATACCTTTGCTTATAAGTCTCTTGCTAACAACGTATTGTTTTTTAATTGTTTTTAATGGTCTTGTTTTTTAATTCATTCTTCCAGTCTATATCCTTTAATTAGAGAGTTGAGACCATTTACATACATACAGAGATCAATATATAGCATTAGAATAAATTTCTGGTGCCTATTATGGCATGTGCACAATTAATTACCACAAAAAGAGGAATTGCAGGATCAGCATTTAATAACAGCAACAATAAGAAGCTGTGAACCAGATATAGCATTAAAAATAAAAAGCAGGTGTCAGCTGTGCCCTTCCCAGTACAAATAGTCACAATAACATGAATAGAGGGAGGTAATTATATGAACTAAAATTTTTTGGTACTGGGGATTGAACCCTGGGACACTCAACCACTGAGCCACACCCCCAGCCCTTTTGTGTATTTCTATTTAGAGACAGGGTCTCACTGAGTTGCTTAGCCCCTCACTTTTGCTGAAGCTCACTTCGAACTTACAATCATCCTGTCTCAGTTTTCCAAGCTGCTGGGATCACAGACATGCACCACCGCACCCAGCTAAATTGTTCTTAAAGATAGCAAAATTATAGTTCATTAAAAAGAAAGAAAATGAGGTGGGAAAGTAAAAGAGTTTAAAGTATTCAAAAGGTGAACAGAGGTGCAGCAGGAGAGAGGTAGCAAGGAGGAGTAAAAGAAGGAGGAGTAAAAAGTAAAAGAAATAATGAGGTGGGGGGACACAAGTACATCTGTACACAATGTACACAAGTACATTGAGGGGGAAGGAGAGGAGAAAAGGAATAATAAAAGAAAAACAAGAGCCAAAACAGACAAATAATCAAACCAAAGCACATAAACAAAAACCCTTATTCCTCTAATGTCCAAACAAGGCAAGAAAGCATAGGTTGAGGAAAGAAAATAAATAAAAACTAAAAAGGTAGAAAAAAGTGATAAAAATGAAGAGGAAAAAAAAGAATGCACACAAATATCCACAAGCTAATCAACACAGCTAGAACACACACACACCCACACAAACACACATTTATGCTTCTGCTCAATGGAAAAAGGAGAAAGGAAGAAGGAAAAATAAAAATTTAAAAAAATCTTAAAGAAAAATGAAGGTGTTATCTTCACTGAAGTAGTCAAAGCTGTTGACAAGAATGAGTGTTCACTGCCCATGCCACACAACCCTTTCAATTTATTCTTGGGCTGTGTATCCCTCAGAGGGAGAAGAGTTGAAGGTTATTAAACTTGTCTTCTTTGAGTTGCTCACTGTGCTGTCAGCTGGAGTGGCCTGGAACCAAAGCTGGTTGTATTGGCTCTCAACTTCCCTTCTCCTCAGCTTACATTAGGGCAGAGTGGAAAGTAGGGACAATTGAAGTTTCCTCCTTTGGAACTGCCCTCCCAGGGCAGGGCTGATGCAGAATTTCAAATGTGAAGTTCAGGTGTCTGGTGTTTAGTTCTGACTTACCTTTTGAGCTTTGTTTTGAGGTGTGTGCTCTAGAGAGAATAGGTCACCCACCCTAGTGTGGATAGAAGCCTATCTCTGCAGGGTGGCTGGGGGAGGGGGCCTGAAAACCCCACTCATGGGGTGAAGCAATCAACTTTCACTCCTCTCATGCACTCCACCACCCACAAATGTGGTCTCACCAGGATCAGACCCCAAGCACAAATGTGCCCAGTTGTCTAGCTTCTGAAATCCCTCCACTAATCCTGTAAGCTGACATACCCAAAATGGAAGCAGGAAGCACTCAGCTCTATATCCTAGCCTGAGTCCCCCTGGTGTGCACTTCCCTCTGTCTGCCTCAGTTGCCCCTGGTCAGGAAGATTCTAGACCTCATGTCAAGCTCATGGAGGAACAGACAGCTAATGCCTATTATGTGCTCCCTGGCTCCCACCATGGAGAGCCACAGCAGAAAGCTGTGCAAGGCCCCCAGGATGAGCTCTGGGCACAGCTGTCCTAGGATGGCCTCTGTGCATGGCTCTGATGGTGTGTGCTTCAGCTCCTCTCCCCGAGGAGAGTGTTGCTCCCCTCTCATATCTGGCTTACTATGCTGCCACTGGGTCACTCAAGTTTAAACTACCCCTCTGTTCCACAGTTCCCTGTGCCAGATTGTCTTGGAAAATTCAGTCTTTTCTTCTGCTTGGGTTGTTCCTCCCCTTCGTGGTGGACCAGGACCATGGTGCCATCACTTAGATTCCTGAGGTGTTCTTTCCTGTCCTGTGTTCAAAGAACCAGAATTTCTGTCTAGAAGATTCTGATATTGAGCTTCAGCACATTATCTTGCCACCCACTTCACTGGGAAGCAATACTCTTGTGGCTTGAACCCTAAATCAGGGAGCAACTGGAAATCATACCCTTCCTCTACTCCCCCATCTTTGTCCTTCTCTATTGAACGAAGATCTGAGATGCCTAAAGATAGAGTAAGGAGACTAGAAGGCAGAATAGTAAAAAGTTGTCCAGTCTGAAGAACAGAGAGAAACTATTTTTTTTAAAAAGACAGAACATTAGGGACATGTGGGAAAACATCTAAATAGTCTTATATGTGTATGTAGAGTCCCAAAAGGAGAAGAGAATGAGTTTGGGGTAAAAAAAAATTGAATAAATAATGGCTTAAATTTTTCCTGATTTCATAAAAAAAAAAAATCAACTTAAAGGTATAAGAAGCAGTGAACCCTAAGCAGGATAAATATGAAGACAGGTACACGTAGTCACATCATAGTCAAACTGCTGAAAAATAAAAAATAGAGTGAAGAATCTTGACAGCAGCCAGAGCAAAAAGATATCATTACATGATGAGGAACAAGGATTAGAATGATCCCTGAATTTCAATGGGAGCTGCAAGATCAGGAAACTGCAAAATAGCATCTTTAAAGAATTGTAAGGAAACAAATCTCAACTCAGAATTTCAGAATTTTATATCCAGTGTATCCATAATTTTAAAGATGTATTAATTTTTTTCTTTTGTTTCTTAAATTATTTTGCTTCCCAATAGAAGGGTCTTATTTGCCTTTCTGTTTACATTGTGCTTGCCTTTAAAAAATATGTTTAGTGACAACCAATCTATGGCTTAGCATTTTTAATGTATCTCTTGTAGACAACACTCTCTTCTTTTTAGTGTATTTCATCCATTTACATTTAGTGTAATTACTGATATAAATATATTAAAGTATACCAACTTGATATTTGTTTTCCATTTGACCCTTCTGTTTTCGTCCTCCTTGATCTCTCCTGAGTCAATCACCCTGGGGAAGCCCTCTGCCACATCAGTGAAGACACTCTCGCAGCCCTATGGGGAGCCCTCGTGGTGAGGAACTTAGGCCTCATTCCAGCAGCTGTGTGAGAGAGTTGTCTTCAGAGCTGGTCTTTTGGCCTGTGCAGATGACTTCAGCCCTAGCTGAAATCTTAACTGCAACTCATGAGAGACCTTGAGCCAGAGCAGCACAGCTAAGCATCTCCCAGACTCCTGATCCATAGAAACAATGGCATAATAAGTGCTTATTGTTTTAGGCTGCTCAATTTGGGCATAATTCATTCTGCAGCAGTAGATAGCTAATTCAATCTCCTTCTCTGGTTTTTCTCGGTTACTGCCTCTCCCACACCAGGCCACAGCTCCCAAATCTCTTACCTATTTCTTACACCCCACTCTTCTACTCTTTTTAGAACTTTAACAAATACCCCCTTTCCCTCTTTCTTTCTACTTCTCTCCCCCACCCTTATTGTTTATTCTTGTTTTCTTTTGTTTAGTACATTCTATTGTAAACCCCTATTTCCATTTTTCTGGTTCTTCTTGCAGTTATTTCTCCAATAAGACCTAAAGTGGATGACAGTGTAGGAGAGGGAGCAGGAGGAACTGCTGACTAAATAATGACAGCTTTTCTTTAATGGGAGAGGAGAGGGAAAAGCTGCAGGCATACATCCATCTATCACTTTTGTCCCCATAACAGTAGGATTTATAAACAAAATTAATTTTCTCGCTATATGTCAGGTACTATGCTAGGAGCTTGACATGTATGTACAAACACACCCCAATGAGGAGCATGCCTATTCTTATTACTATTATTATTATCATTCCATTCTAAAGGAGAAAATGGAGGCACAAGGAAATTAAATTATTTCCCAATGGGCAGAGCTGTCAAACACAGGACCAATGCAATTACATTAAAGTCCCCATGATACCACATCAAACTGGGCTCTGACTGACTCAAACTCACGTTAACTATTACAGAACCCAGGACTGACTTCTCACAGACTCAGTGCCAGCTAAGACATTGTTATGCCCACATTACTTAATCTCTTTTCTTGACTAGAAGGAAATCCAGCATCCAGAAAGGAATGGTGGCCTTTCTCTTTCTTTAACTTCCAATGAAATCTGCAAGGGAAAATTTCAGGGATGTCTGGATTTTGGAATTAAAGTCTAATTTGCATACAAAATAAAAAGTCAAGCAAGCAAACAAACAAACAAGCTACCTGAGGAAAAGATCATCCTCCCTGTTTGCCAGTTACTACAGTAGGACCGTTCATGACGCCGAAGCCACACGCCTTCGGTGCGTCATCTGGCATAGACCTCCCCCAGCCTTGTGAAGGTTTGCAGTGAGAAGCAGCGGGCTCTGCTGCCTCATGCTGTTTTGGCTTCAGGAAGGACACATGTCTGTTTTAAAAAGTGCTTGTTTTTATAATTACAAAAGTTGCACCATAGTGCAACGAACACAGAAGGGGCAGTTACTCAGATGGCTTCCCTGGGGCCCTTATTCTGGTCTATTTGGGCTCCAGATGGAGAAAAGTCTAGCTCTCAGGATTTCTTTTTTGCCACGGGAGCCTGGCTTGTCTGCAGCTGAGATTCAGTTCAGAGTTGGAAACATTTTGTTCTCCTTCCATGAGCCCCACCGGAGAGCTAAAGGTAGACTTGTCATAATTTCCATTTTCTAGCATTTGTTTGTGTCTTGGTATAATTGATTGTGTTAATGGTTTTTCAAATATCTTCTCCCTTGCTCCGAGTGTATTGTGCATCCACACCCTTTGCCACGTGACTGCCATGAAAGACTCTAGTAAGTGGGATATGTATATATATATATATATTTTAAATATTTTTTTAGTTCTAGATGGACACAATATCTTTATTTTATTTATTTATTTTTGTGTGGTGCTGAGGATCAAACCCAGGGCCTCACACATGCTAGGCAGTGCTCTGTCACTGAACTACAACCCCAGCCCTGGTGTTATGGTTTGGATGTGAGGTGTCCCCCAAAAGCTCACGTGTGAGACACTGCAAGAAGGTTCAGAGGAGAAATGATTGGACTGTACGAGTCTTAACCCAATCAGTGAATTAATCCCACGAATGGGATTAACGGAGCAGTCATTGAAGTGGTAGGGGGTAGTTGGAGAATGTGGGAATTGGGGCATGGCTTTGGGGTATATATTTGTATCTGGCAAGTGGATTCCTCTCTCTCTGGTTCCTGATCATCCTGTGAGCTGCTTCCCTCTGCCACACTTTTCTGCCATGATGTCCTGACTCACCTCAAGTCCCAAGGAATGGTACCCAAGGATTGAGAACTCTGAAACCGTAAGCCCCTAAATAAACCTTCCTCCTCTGCAGTTGTTCTGTTCGGGTCCTTAGTCCCAGCAGTGAAAAAGCTGAATAAAATATCTGGAATATATTTTTTTCAGGAGTTATTCTAGTAGGTGGAATCTATTGGTATGCTTGTCATGTGACTTGCTTTGGCCAGTGGAATGTAAGTGGATGTGATGTGTGCTGTGTCCAAACAGAAACTTTCAATAAGACTGCATCACTTGGCTGGACTTCTTGCTTCCTGCCTTCTGCCATAGTATTGCAAGACCCATACAGTGACTCTTCCTTGAGTGTGAGTCCCGGAGTAGTGACAGGTGGAGCAGGGCTGAACAGAGACAGAGGTGGCTGAGCTGCAAACCTGAGTGCCAGTAATACAGCCTCATTGTTGTAGAGCAAGGAGATTCTTGGAGTTGTCATGGCAGATGATGACTAATCCATGGCCACGTAGGTTAGCTCAGAGGCGTCCCTGCATCCCTGGGGCAAACACCCCTCATTGGAGGATCTAAATGGCTTCAGAATCTCTCCCAAATGCACATATGACCTTGCTCTGTTTTCACCAACGGAATCCAAATGTTGACATTATGTTGATGGAGGGCAACATAACTTGGTGATTGAGAGAGAGCCTGCCTCCTAAATTCTCTGCCACGTCCTCTCTGTGACCTTGGGCAATTTGGCTTACCACTTTGTTCCTCCTTTGCCTCATCTTGGCAGTAACAGAACCTACCTGAGTTGGGCATGAGGGAGACACGCAGTACAAGGTAGCTGTGACTGTTTTGGTCACTGACCCCTCCCATTGATGGACTCTATGTGTCCAGGATATAATGAGGGACATCCACAGAATGAAAGGAAGAACTTCTACATCTGGTGCTGGAGCTCCTGCTGCCCATGTCTGTCCCTTCTGGTTTCTGAGACATTTTTTCCTCCTCAGTAGGTGAGATTTCTCCAAGGCCAGAGAGGCAGAGGTCCTCCCATGTTGCTCCATTTACAACGGTCAGAAGAACAGGATTGGGGGGTGTCCCGGGCAGCTGTGCCTGGCTCACACACCACGTGCTCTGTTGCCAGAACACGTGGAGGCAACAATGCCCACAGTTGCTGTAACAGATGGACTTGTGATAGCGGTGTCAGCATGAAAAACCTCTGGTCTTGGAAGGCAGGCAGCTGTGTGAGTCTGAGAAAGTGTCTTCATCGTAGTCAACCTTTATTCCCTCAAGTGCAAGTGGAAGGATCCTCCCTGACGGATTTGTGGTGAGGAAACGAGGTACTCCATGGGAGCAGCTGGACATGCTCAGCACACTCGCTATTATTCCCCAGGTCTGTTGTGCTTGTACCTGGCTGCCTTCCCTGATGTCCCCATTTCTTAACTGTCAATGAGAAATATGGCTCTCTTGGTGGCCCAAGTGCCACCATCAGTAGCTCACTGAATTCTCTTCCTGGAGGCAACAAGATGGGAAACCAGATTATCAGAGGGAAGCTTCTTGACAATGACACTGGAATATATGAAAGAATTTCTGTGATTTTGAGAGGACTTTTTTTAAGCTAGGACACCTCATGCTTTGACTTGTTACAGTAACAATTCTTCACCTACTTGGCATTGTGAATTCCTTAGAGAATCTAAGAATGAAGCTTAGATGCTCTTCTCAGAAAGATCTACAATTGCACATACAATTTCAGCAGGTTCACAGGACTCCAGGGGACCAGCCAAAGGACTCCACGTTCAGACCCCCGACACCAGATGTGTTATCTTGCCAAGGAAACTCTGAGCACTTAATGGACACAGAACGGTGCTCTGATGGGCACTGCAACAACAAACACCAACAAAAAGACACGATAATTATGCTTTTACTACACTGTTGCTTCCAAATTACACACATCCCTGCATCAAACTGATCCAATCAGTTTAATTGAAGCGAGATTATTGTCGAATGATATAAGGACTTGCCAACGAAATGGAAAATTTAAGAAACTCTTTTTCCAAGTTGTTAAAAGGTAGCTTGAGGAATAAATTAAGTTGTAGACATTTTCTTTTAATTAAAAAGTCTTCCAGAAACGTCCATTTTAGAACCACACACAACACACACACATGCACACTCAAACACACACACACCAAAGGCCCCTAAAGTTGTGTAGAATCTCATGTCATAAAAGACCTACTATAAGTCTTCCAACTTCTAGTTTTGCTCATCTTCTCTTAAGTTTTGCTATGTCCTGATAATTGCGAGATTTTTTATATAGTACATTGTAGATTAAAGAACGTTTCCCTTACTGTCACTTTTTTCCTTGAAATTCATTATTTATGTCTATTTACAAATAGGAGAGCCAATACATGGGGCGGGTACAGCTTTCCTGCAGTCGGTAAGGGAGGAGGCAGAAGAGAAATGGAATTCTACACAATCCCTACGCTTGTTTTCCAGTAGCAGTTATGGGCTGCTGCTATTTTGGAACATAGAGGATGTTTTTATTTTCAGAGAATAAAATTTACTTGTTTATGGTAAAAGCTATTGTATATAAAGTTTTGTGTGATTTTTTAACCCAGCAATACATCATTACCATTTTTTAAATAATTTCCTCTGCCTTTCAGATGTCATTTTTATTGGAGATGTCATAATTTATAACACCATTTCCTAGTGTTAGGCATTTAGTTTCTGTTGTTTTTCTGTAAGAGCTGACAATGTAATAAACATGTTTGTGACATACAGCCTTTTGCTTTTGTTGAATTATTTCCTTAGAATATATTTCCAGGGGAGAAATTACTAGAACTGTTCTATGATATTGTTTTCCAACAAGGTCATCTTAATTAATAAAGGTACCTGTAATGAGCAAGAGTCCTCATTTCATTCCAAATCGGTCCACAGTACCCACTGTTTATTTTGTGAAATTTTGCCAGATTGGGTAAGTTTAAAATGATATTTCAAGACTGCTTTATACTGCATTAAAATTCAATAGCATGGATTTTGATTCTATGCTTGTGTATGGGGAGTATACTGGGGATTGAATCTGGGGCACTCTACCACTGAACAACATTCCTTTTTGTATTTTATTTTGAGACGGGGTCTTATTATATGGTCCAGACTGGCCTCAAACTTGCTGTCCTCCTGTTCCAGCCTCTAGAGTTGCTGGGATTACAAGTGTGTGCCACCATGCCTGACACTGTGCTTTTTCTTTTTTTAATTTCTGTTGGTGCATATAAATTATATATCCATATCCTTTCCCTATATATGTATTGGATCTTGATATGTTCATATAAACCTGAGTTATCTCAAGGTTTGATACATTTACTTTAAATATTTCCTTCTTTGTTCCTTCCTTGTTTACTCTAAGGTTTTAAACAGATTGAGGTACATTTGAAGATGGCAAAAATTAACCCTTTGCAGAGACTTTGACAAGTGCATGCAATCATGTCACCACCAGTGCAATCAAGAACCCATGTTCCCTCCTTTCCTTTGCAGTGCCCCCCTGCCATCAACCCCTGGCCCTGGCAACCTCTGACCTGTTTTTCTGTTCTGCAATTTCTCCTTTTCCAGGATGTCACGGGAGTGGAAACACGTAGCATGTAGCCTTTTGAGTCTGGCTGCTTCCCAGGCAGAATGTACTTCCAACACCATGTGTTGTGCTCCTTCTCTTGCTGAGTCGGATTTTCTCCTGTGATTGTAGCAGTCTATTTATCTCTCTTTTTCAACCCTCCTATTTTTAGCTTTGTGAGTCTCCCTTTCTAAGAGTTATAAATCTTAACTATTTGGGATTATTTCATTTGGGATTATTTCTCTTGAGAAGGTTTTGCTTAATCAAGTTCTTTTGCAAATAGGGCAATTCTAAGAAGCACAGTCCATATGTGTCCATCCATTGTCCTTTCACAAAGTAACTAACATTTGTCAACGTCTCATCTTCTGCCACTATGGGTTGACTTCTGTGCATCCTGAGAGCTCTCTTGCTGTGAGCTCTTGATTTTAATGGAATTTTAATTGTTAGTGGCAGAAATGAAGATGCTGAAAATAAACATGTTTCCCTGGAGGCAAGACAAAAGCCTGGTATTGCAGGGATGCAGCACCACTAAGGGGGAGAAGCGAGTGGCATCTCACCTGGGTGGGATGCTGTGGTGCACTCCAATAAACATTGCTTTAAATTCTAGGAAGTGTTTGCTTTTATGTTAGTTGAATTCTCAAGTGTCCCGACATTCTCCTTGGCAACTTCTCAGAGCAGCTGATAGATGATTTTCAATTTCTTCTCCGGGTCATTATCAGGATTGAGCTTATACAGCTTCCTTGGAGACATGTGGGAGGAATAGAGAGATCATGGGACCTGATTTGAGGGAACTCTTGTGTCCAGTGGGACGGGAGCATGTGATAAAGAATCTGGGGTTTTCTGGGAGCTCAGCAATTCATCTTGGTATGAAGCAATCTCTTTAAAATTTTGTAAATATTTTTTACTATCATCAATTTCAAGCTGAGTCAGATTTCTCTGTGTTCATTGTTGAACAGAGTTGGAAAGAGATGAGGTCCATCAACTCTTGTTAGCTCATCAAGTATGAGTTGGCTCAAACACACTCCTGAGTCTGCAGACCAAGTTTTTATGTCTCCAAACTGCAACAGCTGCCCCATCTTTCGCCAGTATCCTCCCCTGCCATTCTTCCCTTTCGTTGACAGTGCACTCAAGGAAGGCACAGGGGAAAGGACTCAGTTTCCAGGGCACCTGAGACCTTCTTTCAGTCTCCACTGATTGATTTATGCAAGTAAGAGTTCTTGAGTGTCAACCACATGAGAAGCATGGTTAGTTGCTTGTGTCCTGGTTTCAGCAGTGAACAGGCAGGCCAAGCCCCTGCTCTCAGAGTTCATAGTCTGGCACTAGAGGCACTCAAAATCCAGTAATGAGCAGCGAAGATCTCAGATAATACTAAGTGCTGTGTGGAGCATTTAAGCAGTGTTGGTATGAAGGAGCTCTAGGTCACTGCTTTAGGTAGATGCTCAGGAAAGACTTCTCTGAGGAGGTGACATTGAAACTGAGACTGAGAGGCAAGAGGCAGAAATCTTATCTGGTCTTTGTCAGTCCCTGAATACTTACCCTTTTGGGGTATTTTATTATAATAATAATTATGATCACTATCATTGTTATTTTTGTGCCTGTACATGCTGTGTGTTGAGCTCAGGGCCTGCACACACTAGCTACATGTTCCACCACTGAGCTGCACCCCAGCCTCTAATATTTCTTCGTAGCACTGAGCATCCCATGGTCTTTGCCTATTTATTGCTTGTACCCCTAGTATTTAGAACATATGCCTGGAACATAGTTGATATTCATACATATTTATTAAATTGACATAACTGAACATGATTTGCAGTGTCACTCAAAAAGCCTAGGCATCAACTTCAGTATGGTTATCCAAATACCTCACTTTTCCAAATCAGTTTGAGGTTTTTAATTAGAGGGATGGGGGCTCTAAGTTTAGTGGAGTTTAGCTAAGATTAGCTAAAGCAATTAGCTGTTCACAATGAAGATGTCTCTATGTAAATGTAGGGCCATTAACAGTTCTCTTCTTTGGGATTAGTTGAGATAGCTGGTAGAGAATGGGGGAAATGCAATATTCAAGTTTTCTTCACTTGAGTTCATTCCAATGCTGATTGAAAATCTTGATAATTTTAGGATCATCAGATCTCTTCGTCCTTAAACTGTTGTTCTTTAGGAGAACACAGGACCTCTAAGAGAAACAGGTTCCTCTGGCTTGTATTTTGATCTTGCACAAAATTAGTGAACTGGCCTTACCTGGGCACTTCTTGGGGAGGGATGAGGTTGCACTATAAGGAAGAAATCTGCAACTCCTTTATTAACCTGTGAAGATTGGAAAGTCTGGTACTTGGTTTCATTTCTCAGCAGCTGCAGAACTGAATTGTGGCTCAGTACCTGAGATTCTCTCTGTAAAAATGGTCCTAAATGAAAGACTGGGCTCAATGGAGGTCTTAGCCTTCTTCAATCAATCATTTTTTCAGCAAAGCCTTCCTTGATCTCTTGTTACATGCCATGATCTTTTTCCATATTTTTTTGCATATTTTTATTGGTGCATTATAGTTGTACATAATGGTGGGACTGGTTGTTATATATTCATAATACACACAATATAACAATATAATTTGAACTGTAGCACTTCCCAGTATTTCCCCTTTCCCTCTTTTCCTCCCTCCCCCTGGGCCCTTTCCTCTACTCTAGTGATCTTCCTTGGATTCTCATGAGACTCGCCCACATCGTCACCACCACCTTTCATTATCTTTTCACTCTCCAGCTTCCACATTTTAAGAGGAGTTTGGCTTATTTTGTGTAACATAATGTTCTCAAGTTCCATCCATTTTTCTGTAAATTACAAACTGTTGATTTCCTTTATGGCTGAATAAACCTCCATTGTGTGTGTGTGTGTGTGTGTGTGTGTGTGTGTGTACATACCACATTTTCTTTAGTCATTGCTCTATTTTTTTTGGCGGTGCTGGGGATTGAACCCAGGGCCTTGTGCATGCGAGGCAAGCACTCTACCAACTGAGCTATATCGCCAGCCCATTCCTCTATTGATGGACACCTAGATTGGTTCCATAGTTTGGCTGCTGTGAACTATGCTGCTATAAACATGGGTATGCATGTATCACCATAGTATGCTAATTCTTTGGGATAAATACCAAGGAGTGCTATACCTGGGTCATATGTTGTTTCCATGCCTGGTCTTTTGAGGAAATTTCATGCTGATTTCCATGGTGGCTGTACTAATTTACAATCTCATCAACAGTGTAAAAGTGTTCCTTCTTCTCCATATCTTCTCCAGTGTTTATTATTGTATGTGTTCTTGATGGTTGCCATTCAGATTGGAGTGAGATGAAATCTTGGTGTAGTTTTCTTTAAGTGCAGTTTTTGATTTGCATTTCCTTAATTGCTAAACAATGTTGAACATTTTTTCATGTATTTGTTGGCCATTTGTATTTCTTCTTTTGAGAGATGTCTAGTTGATTTGCTCATTTATTAATTGGATATTTGTTTTTTTTGAAATAATTTTTTTAAGTTCTTTATATATTCTGTGTATTAATCCTCTTTCAGAAGAGTAGCTGAAAAGATTTTCTCCCATTCTGTAACTTCTCATTTCATTCTTGTTTCCTTTACTGTGCAGAAGCTTTTTAATTTGATGCCATCCCATTTATTAACTCTTGGCATTACATCCTGAACTGTAGGGGTCCTATTGGAAAAGTTATCGCCTATGCCTGTATGTTGCACTGTTGACCCTGTGTTTTCTTCTAGGAGTTGTAGAGTTTCTGGTCTAATTCCTAGGTCTGTGATCCATTTTGAGTTGACTTTAGTGCAGGGTGAGAGATAAGAACATAGTCTTATTATTCTACATAAGGATAACCAGTTTTCTCCTTATCATTTGTTAAAAGATTTTTTTTTCTCCAATGGGGTTTTGGCACCTTTGTGCCAGATGAGATGAGATGACTACATCTGTATGTGTATGCATCTGTGTCCTCTCTTCTGTACCACTGGTCTATGTGTCTGTTTTTATGCCAGAACAAAGCAGTCTTTGTTATTATTCCTCTGTAGTATAATGTGAAGTCAAGTATTGTGATGCCTCCAGAATTGGTCTTTTTTTCCCTATTCTGTTATTCTTCCAAATGAATCTTGGGACTTTCATTTTTCTGGGAAGAATATCATTGTTATTTTAATGAAGAATGCATTGAATCTGTATATTGCTTTTGATAGTATGGCCATTTTAATGATATTAATTATACCTATTCTTGAACATGAGAGGTTTTTACATCTTCTTGTGTCATCTTCAATTTATTCAATGTTCTGTAGTTTTCATTATAGAGGTATTTCACCTCCTTGTCAAGATTTATTCTTATGTATATTTTCAGTCTATTGTGAATGGGATTGTTTCGCTGTTTCTTTCTGAGAAGATTCATCATTAGTGTCTAGAAAAGTTATTGATTTTTATATGTTGATTTTGTAACATGCTACTTTGCTGAATTTTAATAACAAAAACACTCTAGCAGTGTTTTGGCAGAGTTTTTTTAATCTTATAAGAATAGGATCTGTTTTGGTCAACTTTTTGTTACTATGGCCAAAAGACCTGATGAGAACAACTTAGAGGAGGAAAACTTTATTTTGGCTCAAAGATTCAGAGGCTCAGTCCATGGTTGGCTGGCTTCATAGTTCTGGACCTCAGATGAGGCACGGTGGGATGGGGAGAGAGAGAGAGAGAGAGAGAGAATTCTTCCCACCAAGGACAAAATATAAACCCCAAAAGTACACTCCACCAGCCATATCTTACCTATCTATAGTTACTGTCCAGTTAATCTATACTACCTCTCATAATCTAATCATTTCACCTCTGAAAATTCTTGCACTGCATCACACATGAGCTTTTGGGTGACAACTCATGACTAAACCATAACAGGATTACATCATCTGCAGTGAAAATTTGACTTCTTCCTTTCCTATTTTTATTCCTTTTATTTCCTTCTTATTCTTAATTGCTCTAAAATTTCTAGTACTACATTGAATAAGAGTGTTGAAAGTGGATATCCAGGACTTGTTCTAGATTTTAAGGGAAATGCTTTCAGTTTTTCCATATTAACTATGATTGATGTTGGCTTTGAGTTTGTTGTATATAGCTATTATAATATTGAGGTTAGGTTACTTCAATTCCTAGTTTCTTTTTTTTTTTTTATCATGAATGGGTACTTAATTTTGTTAAAGATTTTCCCTGAATTTAATTGAGATGGTTAGGTAATTTTTGTCCTTAATTTTATTTATGTGGTGAATTACAATTATTGATTCATGCATGTAATCCATCCTTCTATCCCTGGAATAAAGTGAACTTGGTCATGATGTACAATTTTCTTAATATGTTGTTGAATATGATTTGCTAATATTTTATTGAGCATTTTTGCTTCCAAGTTCAACAGTGATGTTGGTCTGTAGTTTTATTTCCTTGATGTGTCCTTATCTGGTTTTGGAATGAGTGTGATACTGGCTTCATAGGATGCACTTGGATGTGTTCCATCCATTTAATTTTCATGGAGTAATTTGAGGAGAATTTGTGAGAAGAGGAGAATTTATTCTTTAAATATCTGGTAGAATTCAACTGAGAATCAACAGTCAGACGGACTGTGTTGAAAGAATTTTTGTTTCCTCTAGCTCAGTGGTAATTGTTGATCTGTTTAGGTTTTCTATGTCCTCTTGATTCCATTTTGGCAGGTTATATGTGTCTAGAAATGTCTCCATTTCTTTTAAGTTTTCCAATTTATTGGTGTATAGTCCCGTCTGGTCCTCTGGATGTCTGTGGTGATTTCTTCTTTTGCATCTCTAATTTTATTAATTTGGGACTTCTCTCTTTATTTTGGCTAGTATGGCTAAGGGTTTAATCAATCTTGTTTGTCTTTTCAAAGAACCAACTTTTTCTTTTATAAAAAATCATTCCTTTGTATTTTTTAAAATTCTCCTTTTATTGATTTTAGTTCTGATCTTAATTATTTCCTTCTTTCTACTGGTTTTGGAATTGGTTTGTTTCTCTTTTTCAGGGGCTTTGAGATGCATCATTGGGTTGTTTATTTGGGATCTTTCCAATATTCTTATGTAGGCACTTATGAGTGCTTTGAGCTTTCCTCTTTGAAGTACCTTCAGTGTCTCAGAGGTTCTGGTATGTTGTATCACTATTCTTGTTTGATTTTAAGAATTTTAAAATTTCTTCCTTGATTTCTTGTATTACCTATTCATTACCAAAAATGTGTTTTGCCGGGCGTGGTGGCGCACGCCTGTAATCCCAGCACTTGGGAGGCTGAGGCAGGAGGATCGCGAGTTCAAAGCCAGCCTCAGAAACTTAGTGAGGCCCTAAGTAACTCAGTGAGACTCTGTCTCTAAATAAAATACGAAATAGGGCTGGGGATGTGGCTCAGTGGTGGAGTGCCCCTGGATTCAATCCCCAGTACCAAAAAAAAAAAAAAATGTGTTTTCAATCTGCATATGCATATATAGTTTCTGTAGGTTTTTTGGTGTTGATTTCTATTTTCATTCCATTAAGATCAGATAAGAAACAAGGAATTATATGTTATATAGTATTTTTTGTATTTTCTAAGAGTTGCTTTGTGGCTTGAAATATGGTCTGTTTTAGAGAAGGTTCCATGAGCATCTGAGAAAGAAGTATATTTGGCTGTTGTTTGGTGAAATGTTCAATAGATATCCTTTAAGTCTGTTTGATTTATAAATTTTTTTTAGGTCTGAAGAGTACAGAGTTTATGTCTGGATGACTTATCTATAAGTGAGAGAGGTGTGCTGAAATCACTATATTATTGCACTAGGGTATATCTATCTAGGTCCTTAAGTTGAGGGGTATCTGTTTGGTTTACAATTGTAAATGCTTTATGTAATTAGGTGCACCAACCTTTGGGGAATAAACTTTTAGTATTGTTATAGCTTCTTGCTTGATTGTTCCCTTTATCAGTGCAAAGTGACCTTCTTTGTCTCTTCTGATTAATTTTGTCTTAAAGCTTATTTTGTCAGATAGGAGAGTAGCTACTCCTGCCTATTTTTGGGCTCCATTTGCATGGTATGTCAATTTCCATCCTTTAACTTTGAGCTTGTGGCTGTCTTTGTATTGTGAGTCCCTTACAAAGAATATATGGCTGTTGGTTTTTAATTCATTCTGCCAGGCTATGTCTTTTAATTGGAGAGTTGAGACAATTCAAATTCAATGTTATTATAGAGACATGTTTATTAATTCCTGCCAATTTCATTTATTTTTAATGTTTAAATTTTTCTTGCTTCTCATTTGCTTAGCTACTCTTAAAATGAAATTTTCCATTTGTGAACTCAGGATTGTTTTTGATTGTTTCTGTGCGTAGTATTTTTAAAAGTATTTTCTGTAGTGCTGGCTTAGTGGTCTTGAATTCTTTTAGTTTCTGCTTATCTTGCAGGGTTTTTATTTCTTCTTTGATACTGAAGGATAGTGTTGCTTGATACAGCAATCTTAGTTGACAGTTATTTTCTTTCAAGACCTGGAACACATCATTCCAAGTCCTTGAATTTTAGAATTTGTGCTAAGAAATGTGATGTATATCCTTTTTTCACAATGGGTTTGCTGCCAGAACACAGGTGTTGTGAAAAACACCACTAAATCAAAGCCAAAATGGGAAAGGAAAAGACTCATATCAACATCGTTGTCTTCAGACATGTAGTTTAGGGCAAGTCTACCACTACTGGCCATCTGATCTACAAATGTGGTGGGATCAGCAAAAGAACAAATGAAAAATTTGAGAAGGAAGCTGCTGAGATGGGAAAGGGCTCCTTCAAGTATGCCTGGGTCTTGGATAAACTGAAAACTGAGCATGAGCACGGTATCACCATTGACATCTTCCTGTGGAAATTTGAGACCAGCAAGTATTATGCAACTATCATTGATGCCCCAGGACACAGAGACTTTATCAAAAACATGAGTACAGGCACATCCCAGGCTGACTGTGCTGTCCTGATTGTCACTGCTGGTGTTGGTGAATTTGAAGTTGCTATCTCCAAGAATGGGCAGACACATGAGCATCCCCTTCTGGCTTACAGACTGGATGTGAAACAACCAATTGTTGGTGTTAACAAAATGGATTCCACTGAGCCACCCTATAGTCAGAAGAGATATGAGGAAATCATTAAGGAAGTCAGCACCTACATTAAGAAAATTGGCTACAACCCTGACACAGTAGTATTTGTGCCAATTTCTGGCTGGAATGGTGACAACATGTTGGAGCCAAGTGCTAATATGCCTTGTTTCAAGGGATGGAAAGTCACCAGTAAAGATGGAAGTGCCAGTGGAACTACACTGCTTGAAGCTTAAGATTGCATCCTTCCATCAACTTGTCCAACTGACTAGCCTTTGTGTCTGCTCCTCCAGGATGTCTATAAAATTGGTGGTATTGTTACTGCTCCTGTGGGCCAAGTGGAGACTGGAGTTCTCAAGTCTGGCATAGTGGTCACCTTTGCTCCAATGTCACAACTGAAGTAAAGTCTGTTGAAATGCACCATGAAGCTCTGAGTGCTCTTCCTGGAGATAATGTTGGCTTCAATGTCAAGAATGTGTCTGTCAAAGATGTTCATTGTGGCAATGTTGGTGGTGATAGCAAAAATTACCCACCAGTGGAATCATTGCTCAGGTGATTATCCTGAATCATCCAGGCCAAATCAGTGTTGGCTATGCCCCTGTAATGGATTGTCACACAGCTCACATTGCTTGCAAATTTGATGAGCGAAAGAAAAGATTGATTACCATCCCGGTAAGAAGCTGGTCCTAAATTCTTGAAGTCTGGTGATGCTGCCATCATTAATATGGTTCCAGGAAAGCCCATGTGTGTTGAGAGCTTCTCTGACTATCCTCCTCTGGGTCATTTTGCTGTTCATGATATGAGGCAGACAGTTGCTGTGGGTGTCATCAAAGGAGAGGAGAAGAAGGCTGCTGGAGCTGGCAAGGTCACCAAGTCTGCTCAGAAAGCTCAGAAGGCTAAATGAATATTACCCCTAACCCCTCCACCCCAGTCTTGATCAGTGGTGGAAGAGCAGTCTCAGAACTGTTTGTCTCAATTGGCCATTTAAGTTTAATAGTAAAAGACTGGTTAATGATAGCAATGCATTGTAAAACCTTCAGAAGGAAAGGAGAATGTTTTGTGGACCATTTGGGTTTTTTGTGTGTGGAAGTTTTAAGTTATTAGTTTTTAAAATCAGTACTTTTTAGTGGAAACAACTTGACCAAAAATCTGTCACAGAATTTTGAGACCCATTAAAACAAGAGTTTAATGAGAAACCTGTATCTTTTGGTCAACATGAACTTCTATACAAGTGTTTGAGTTCCTCAACCTATTTCTGGTGTTGAGAATCTGTTAACTTCATGAGTATAATTAAGTTTTCTGGTTGGGAATTTTAGTTTGGAAGGGAAACTGGGAGGGATATTGCCTCAAGTACCTAGTAGATATCTTGGAGGAGTGTATTGATTACAACACTTGGTTAGGGTAGAGAAAAAACTTTGTAATTTAGAGGGCCAAATCCTGTAATATTAAAGACTGTTACTTCTGAAATTGTATAGCTCCATTAATACTGAATAATAATGTCACAATTTTAAGTTTTAAAAAAAAGAAGTGTGATTTTTTTTTTTTTGCAGTGCTGGGGATTTAACCCAGGGTCTTGTGCATGCAAGGCAAGCACTCTACCCAGTGAGCTATATCCCCAGCCCCCAAGAAATGTGATATAATTATGGTTGGTTTCCCTCTTAATGTGACCTGACATTTTCCTTCTGAGGCTTTTAAGATTTTTATTATTCTGTAAGGTATTTTAATTATAATGTGTCATGGAGAGGTTCTTTTTTAATCTTGTCTATTTGGGGTTCTGAATGTATCATGTGTCTGGATATTCATATCATTCTAAAGTTTGTTTTTTTCTGTTATTATTTACCTTATGATGCTATTCATACCATTAGTCTGTATTTCACATCCCACTTAAATTCCAATGATTCTTAAATTTGGTCCCTCAATGTTGTCCCAGAATTTTTCTGTGTTCTATTCATGGTTACTTGTTTTCTTTTCTTTAATGTTGTCTGAATGGTCAATGTTGGACACTTTGCCAATTTTGATGTTCTATTGCTCTACTCTATTAAAGTGACTTTAAAATTTTTTAAAATTGTAGATGGACACAATACCTATATTTGATTTATTTATTTTTATGTGGTGCTGAGGATTAAACCCAGTTCCTCACATGTCAGCACTCTACCACTGAGTTACAACCCCAGCCCTTAAAGTGATTTTCAACTGTTCATTTTATTTATATCTTTCATTTCTAATATTTGTTTGGTTCTTTTAAAATATCTCTATCTCCTTATTGAACTTCTCATTCATGTTGTGCATCAACTTCCTCAATTCATTCAGTTGTTTTTCTGTATTCTCTTGAAAATTATTGATCATTTTTGCAATCGTTCTTTTGAATTCTTTATCTGATTCTTCACTCATTTCAATATCTTTAGAGGCAGTGGCTGGTGAATTATGAACTTTAGCAGGCATTGTGTCACCTCATTTTTTCATATTTCTTTTATTCCTATGTTGAGTTTTATGTATCAGTTGGGATAGATTTCTCTTCCATTCTTATCTGTGGGCCCTTTTAGGGCACAGGTTCTCCTGTTAAAGTGTTCCACAGTGATCTATATTAAGACCCCTTCTAGGTGTGGTATCCACATCCTTTGTGTTAATTTTCTTGGTTTTTGCTGTACAAGTGGATGCCCTTGAGGGGAACTTAAGGACTCTCCCAACCATTCTTATGTGGGGTCTGGTCTTTAGTTTTGTTTTGTTTTTCCTCTTCTTTGTATCAAAGTATCACTGAAAGTTGAGTTTGTAGGACAAGGTATATACTATCTTTTGGCAGGTTTAGTGTCCGTATAGATTCCCAGAACCTCAGAGGAATCACGGAAACAAACCATAGCAATAAATGAAGCAACCAATATAAAGTTTTAAAATAAATACCCAGTGCTTATTCTGACATCTACAATATTAATTACCATAAGAATAGGAATGGTGGGGTTATTAATTGCCAAAAGCAAAAACAGTAAACAGTTGTGAGCTAGGTCTGGCATTAAAGCAAACAGGTGTCAATTCTGTCATCCACAGTACCAATAACTGCTACAACACGAATGGAGGGGCAGGAGTCACATGAACCAAATAATTCTAAAACATGGCAAAAATAAAATGAGAATATAAAATGAAATAGGAAGGAAAAGAAAGTTTAGAATGTTGAAAGTGCAAAAAGAATGCAGAAGAGATGTAGTATGTGATAGCTATAAAGAAGGAGGAGAAAAATAAAAGTAAAGGGAGACAGAGAACAAGAGAATTAGGCTCTTTGTGGAAGAATAAAGGAGAGAAAGAGGAAAAAACAAAACAAAACAAAACTACAAAAATTCCTAACCCTCAAAGACAAGGAAAATAACAATCATAAAAAAATGATAAAAATGGGGGAAAAAACCAAATATGTATGTATACATCCATGAACCAATCATCACAGTAAGAAGACTACACATACACACACACACAAAGGAAAAAATGATTCTTAATTAAAAATGGAGGAATTGTCTCCCTTGAGGTTGTCAGAACTATTGACAAGGATGAATGGTCACTGCCTATGCTTGATTGTCCTTTCCATATATTCTTGGATAACGTAGAGAGAGAGAGAGACGGAATGGGGGTTTCTAACTTCTTTCTCTTTTTGTGTTGCTCACTGAATGTCCAGTTGGAGTAGCCTAACACTGATGCTGGCTGAAAGAGCTTTCAACTTCCCTTCTCACCAGTGTGAGGTAGGATGGAATTTCAAGTACTATTGATTAGAGGTTTGTCCAGACAGACCAGATTGATACCCTCCTAGAGTGGGACCACAGCAGGGTCCTAAGAGGGGAGTTCCATTGACTGGAGCTTAGGTCTAGTAAGGTCTTAGAGATTTTGTTGGGTGGTATCTATTCTGGAGATGTTGGATCAACACACCCCTAGAACGAGGCAGATGCAGGTCTCTGCTGGGAATCTTCAACTCAGGTGCCTCTCAAGAACTCTACTTATGGGGCAGGGGAGTTCCCACACTCTACTGGCCAAGAATACTTACTTCCCTGGCTTAGATGCTGAGTGTTTGCATACCCACCTGTTCAATTTTCTGACCCTCTTCAGCTGGGCACATGAGCTGCCAGACTTAAAAGGAAAGTGAGTTGGACTCCTCTCCATATCTCTGACTTGGATACCCATGGGTACATGTTTCACTCACATTTGACTAGGTATACCCTAGTCCACATTATAGTCACTTGCTGGGACAGTATGGTAATATTTGTTTAATCTCCTGTTCCCATAGCAGCAAGCCACAATGTGGCCTCCTCTAGATGCTTCTGTCTCCGTTTTTTTGCTTGTCAGTTGAGAAACTGAAAGCACAGGTTTAAAACACCAGTTTTCTGTGTAGCCTCTGGATCAGCTAAGTTGCTTTTCTGATCTATAGGGTTTCCATGCCAAATTTGTCTGTTGTGTTTCTCTCTGTGTTATCCTTCCCCTCTGCGGTGAACCAGCACTGCTGCTGCTGCCACCACCACTGTGTCCAATTTACTCTCCTTGCTCTTTGTTCAATACACTCAATTTTCTGAGTCTTTAAGAGATTCTGACTGTCTGATATTGAATTTCAGTGAATTCCTTCTTTCACCCCACCTTTCTGAGAATCTGTACTCCTGCTGGCTATAGAGCCAATCGAGACACAGCCTTGATCTGACCTGCCATCTTGAATCCATGATCTTTTTATTTACTGCCTCATTGAACAGATTCCTATCTCAGTTTATAATTATGAATTCATCTGTATTAAAATTAGTTTCCATCACCACCACTCGACTATAGCCTCCAGGAAAGCCAGGGCCATGTTTGTTTGGTTAATATGTCACCCTCAGAGCATAGTTCTTGACAGGTATTTATTAAATGCATGGGTGGATAGATGGGCGGATGGATAGATGGATGGGGGGTTGGATGATGGATAGATAAACTAATGTATGAAAAGTTTCTTGGCCAATTCTCTGAAACTACAAGGCATGTATCACATAGATACATTGAGGAGGTCAACCATGTTCACATCATGGTTCTGTGGATTAACAGTTAGGAAGGCAGATCTTGAATTGAAGTCAACAGAGCCACCTGGAAAACTTTTGACTTCAGTATCTAAGATGCAGAACAAACACAAACCCAAGCTGTGGGGGGTTAGAGATGGCCAGATACTCCATGTGGAATTAACCCAACAGGTTGCAGAGGGTTGGCCTACGGTCTGCTTAGATGGTCAAGTCTAGAAAGCTGGGCTCACCTGATGTGGGTCTTTCTCAAGATGGGGGTAGGAGGGAGAGGTGGGGAGATTCAAATGGACTTAAGACAATTCCTTGGCATACAAAGGTGCCACCTCAGACCCAAAGATCCTGAATGCATTTCTTGAGTCCTGACATGCTAATGGCACATTTCTGATCCTCTTTTCTTTCTTGTAAAATGTCTTGTAGTCAGCATCAGCTGGGTCTTAAGGCAGTCATGAAATGTGGGAATTGTCCTCATGAATTGTTGTTTTCAACCTAACCTGAGTGACACTAAATTGGTAGTGTGACTTCCTGAGCCCCATCAGAGTGGAGATCTCGTGGTATCCGTGGCTTCCCCAAGGTGGGAGGAGGACAAACAAAAATATTTTCATTGAAAATATTGCTTAGCACAGTGCCCGACACATGGTATTTGCCCTAGAGAGAATTGTTAAATGAACAAATAAATAAAACAAGTAAGTGCCACAGAGTGCCCACCTCAGAGAGGCTGGCTGGGAGCCGAGTCTAGGGCTGGCCTCCAGCCCAGTGTCACATTTGCCGTCTGTGTGCTGAGTCCCCTTCTTCTCTCCCCTAGAAGATGAAAACCTGATCTTAGGCTCAACCTTGACCCATCTTTGCTGAAGGGCATTAGAGAGGAGAGGTGGCTCCCCCTCAAGGCCAGGCAGGTGTTAAGTGGGAAACAGCATCCCCGTGTGGCCAGCAGATGGCAGCTGGGACAGACCTCAGGAGGAAGACACCTGAGAACAGCCTGGAGATCCAGCCGCCCTTCCCTGTGTGGGCTTTTGCTGAGATATGGTTCACGTTTCCATCCTCAGGGGTTCTGGGCGTTACAGGTGCTAGTGAAGGTTGCTTTTGATTACAGTTGGCAATTTAGGGAAAGACCCCATCAGACAAGTATGCTTATGAAGAGCTGTTGGGTCATGTAGAAAATGTAGTACGTATTAAAAACGTGGCTTTTAGGTAGCTGTCACCAGGCATATTGACTTAAGGTGACTGTGGCTTATCTTTGGTTTGTAACTTCCATTAATGAAGCCCACATAATTATGCTCTGACCTCTTTGCTAATCGTATTTCCTTCACTCACTTTGCTCTGGCCCCATGCTCTGAATGACAATCTTCAAAAACATGAAACTGCTCCCACCTCAGGACCTTTGCACTTACTGTTGCCCCTGCCCCAATTACTCTTGCCCTGAGGGTCTCCTAGTTCATCACCTCCTCTTTTAGTCTTTGCTCAATGAACATCTTCTCCATGAGGCTTTCTCTGATCATCGTATTTAAGACTGCAACCTGCCTTCCACGGCAGTCCTAGATCCCCTCCAAGAACATAGTGCCATTTAATATAATGTAATAGTAATCGTCTATTTTCTTTTCTGGTTGTCTGACTGCTGCCACTAGATATTAGGCTGTAGGGGGCAGAAATTTGTGTCTGCTTTCATCACTGTGGCATCCCCAGATCCTAGGACAGTGCCTGGGTCATAGTAGGTACTCAATAAATACTTTTTACAGAAACAAATGAACAAATAATCCATTAATAATGATACCATCCTTCATTCTGGGTCAATAAGAAATAGCTTTGATAATCAACACCAGCAGCCCACAAGGTATTTCATATTGTATCTCTTCTATAGAAAAGGAAACAGTCTCAGAGAAGTCAAGTAACTTGTAGTATCACACAGCTACTACCTGAATTTGGACAAATTCGAGTCAGTCTGACTCCAGAATCAATGTGTCTTCAGTTCCATCGTCTCTCCTGTTGATGCAAACACCTCAGAGAAACCCAGCCCTATCTCATGGTCTGAGTGAGGACAGACAAATCGAAGAGGAGCATAAATAAGTACAATTCCAGGACCGAGAACTACAGAAAGTGCGTGGAGTGTGGACTGTCCAGCCGGAGGCACCTGAGTGAACTCTGGGGAGATGTTGAGGGTGACTCTCCAGGCCATCCTGCGGAGGTTACACTCCAGAGGACAGGGTGTGAATTTCAGGATGGGCTTGTCTGCAGCAGCCTGGTGGGTGGGAGCTGGGCAGAGCAACCTCCCAGATCACACGCCGACCATGTGATCTTAAACTCCTTCCAAGAACCACATCTCACATTTGCAATTGTGATTAAAAGTGATCATATGCTATACAATGCCAAACATGGGGAATCACACCAGACACTTGAAACCAAGTGCCTGCTCTCTGTTTGAGTGAGTGCCCAGGGCAAGGTCGCAGGAGGGACAAAAAGAAGACGCCAAAGAATTCTGGTCTGATTCTGCAGGGTTCCTTCTGGAAGCATGGAAACAAGTTGCACAGAGAGATTTGAGTTCTGAATGGGGTGTCAGGCACCTTGGGCCTGAGCACGGGGGAGTGATGCTATAGATTTCTGGTTCTCAAAATGTGGCCCTCACCTGGAAGCCCATCAAAGATTCAACTTCTTCTACAAGTGCTGAGTCTGAGGGTCAGCAGCTTGTGTTTTCCTGAGTATTGACTAACTGATCTTGTGGGTGCTAAGCACAGGCACACCCTGGAAACCTTGTTCTAACAAGTCCTTCAGGTAATTTGGGGTTTTTTTTTGGTACTGGGGATTGAACTCAGGGACACTCGGCCACTGAGCCACATCCTCAGCCCTATTTTGTATTTTATTTAGAGACAGGGTCTCACTGAGTTGCCTAGGGCCTCGCTAAGTTGCTGAGGCTGGCTTTGAACTCGCGATCCTCCTTCCTCAGCCTCCCAAGTGCTAGGATTACAGGTGTGCACCACCACGCCCGGCCCTTCAGGTAATTTGAAAGCCAAGTATAACTGAGATGTATTAATGCAAACAGGAATTTGGTGACCCTCTGGTTCCTTTAGTAATATTGGAACTATGCTGGAGAATTTAGTTAGACCTGGGTTTGAATGCAAGTTTAAGGAAGCTAGTTTCTGTGAGTCTCAGTTTCCTTATCTGTAATGCTGGGGTAAAGAATGCCTGCTATTTGGCATCATTAAGTTAAAATTAAATGAGAAGATGTATATGAAATACCTGTACACAGCAGGCACTCAATGCCTTCCTTTATCTCCTGCTTTCCTCCTTTAACGGTCTGGATAGTTGTGTGTGGGGAGGGCAGTTGTGAACATTGAAAAGTCAATTCAGAGTAGTGTCAAGAAAAATAATTAACTTATATGTGTTCAAGGAATTCCTGGAAGACTTGTTCATACTTGCTGCCTCCAGTTTCTCATTCAGCTCATTCTTGACCCACCCTCATCGGGTTTTACACCTCTGCCCCTCTGACACTGCACTTCCCCAGGTTCTGGGGACTTCCTGTGGCTAGATCCAACGGTCCTTTCCTCACCCTCATCTGATGTGGCCTATCAGTTGTTTTTGCAAAGCTGATTTTTTTATTGGTTCTTTTTCATTACACATGACAGTAGAACCCACTTTGATATCATTATACAGCAGGGAATGTATCTTTTCTTTCACAATGTAGATTCACACGATTCATATAATCTTACATATACATGGGGTAATACTGTCTGTCTCAGTCTACTATCTTTCCTTCCCCCTCCCCCTCCCATCCCATTTT
The DNA here is from genome assembly GCA_020662805.1 of Glaucomys volans. NCBI lineage: Eukaryota > Metazoa > Chordata > Mammalia > Rodentia > Sciuridae > Glaucomys > Glaucomys volans. Next base: position 221,040 of record JAJEJO010002751.1, read on the forward strand.
CCTCTACACCATCCATACTTCCTGCATTCTTTTCTTATCCCCCCATAACCCACCCCCCCACCGTTGTGGATCAGTATCCACTGATCAGAGAAAACATTCAGCCTTTGGTTTTTTGGGCTTGGCTTATTTCACTTAGCATGATATTCTCCAATTCCATCCACTTACCAGCAAATGCCATATTTTATTCTTCTTTATGGCTGAGTAATATTCCATTGTGTATATATGCCACAGTTTCTTTATCCATTCATCAATTGAAGGGCATCTAGGTTGGTTCCACAATCTAGATATTGTGAATTAAGCAGCTATGAACATAGATGTGGCTGCATCCCTATACTTTGCTGATTTTAAGACCTTTGGGTATAGACTTAGGAGTAGGATAGCTGGGTCAAATGGTGGTTCCATTCCAAGTTTTTTGAGGAATCTCCATACTGCTTTCCAGAGTGGCTGCACCAATTTGCAACTCCACCAGCAATGTATGAGTGTGTGCAAAGCTGATTGTTTTCTCCGTGACGTACTTCCTTCCCTCAGCTCCTGAGACAACCTCCACTCCTCCCACTTCCTCATGCTCATGCTCCTTGATCTCTGTCATTCTTTAGCTCTCTAAAGACTGGAGTCCACTGAGCTCGGGCCTTGGATCTCTCCTCCTGTCCATCAGTGCTTTCTGCTTCGGTCCAGCCTTGTGTTTTAACTCCACTCACATGCCGATGTCTTCCAAATTTATATTCCTGACTTGGCCTTCTTCAAACTCTACTCTGGAATATATACCTGCCTTAGCAGCATCTCCTCTTAGATGGATAACTGGTCCTCAAAAATAGCCTGTCTTATACTGAGCTTGTGATGGCCCCCGGGTGCACCAGGACCTGCCCCACCATAATTTCCTATCTCAGTTAACGGCAGCTAACTGAGTTGTGTAACTCAGGTCCAAATCCCTAACCTAATTCTTGCCACTCCTCCTTTTCTTGTGCCTTACATCCAATTGGCAGCAAGTCTTGTTGATTCTACATTCAAGATCTTTCTAGAATCCAGTTCTTGCCACTTTATGTAGGTGACCATCAGACCTTGCCTGGATTTCTGCCGTGGTCTCCTGAATGTGTGTGTATGCCTTCACCCACCTGACAGGTAGTCTGCACAGTGATCAGAGAAATCCCACTAAAGTGTACGTCAAATCAAGTGACTCAGCCGGGCGTGGTGGCGCACGCCTGTAATCCCAGCACTTGGGAGGCTGAGTCAGGAGGATCGCGAGTTCAAAGCCAATCTCAGCAACTAAGCGAGGCCCTAAGCAACTCAGTGAGACCCTGTCTCTAAATAAAATACAAAATAGGGCTGGGGATGTGGCTCAGTGGCCGAGTGTCCCTGAGTTCAATCCCCGGTTCCAAAAAAAAAAAATCAAGTGACTCCCTTGTCCCAAATCTTCCAACTTGTGTCCTCCATTGCTTCTCTGTGTTAGCTGCTATAACAACTGACCACAAGCTGGGCGGCTTAAACCAACAGAATTTTATTTGTTCACATTTCTGGAGTCTAGGAATTCTAAATAAAGGAAGGTGTCATCAGGGCCATGGACCTTCCAAATACTCTGGGAAACCATCCCCTGCATCTGTCCCGGCTTCTGGTGGGTTCTGCAGTCCTTGGTGATCCTTGGGCTGCAGCAACATCAGTCCAATCTCTGCCTCCATCTTCACACAGCCCCTCCTCCCTCTCTGCATGTGCATCTCTCATCTTCTCATGCAGACGCCAGCCGCTGGATCTAGGGCCCACTCTATCACAGAATGACCTCCTCCTAACTCATTTTGTCTGTAATGAGCTCATTTCCAAGTGTGGTCACGTTCTGAAATCCTGGTAGATGTGAGTTTGCGGAGATGCTTTTCAAACCTGACACTCTTCAAGCTCACGTCCCGCTGCTCTGCCTGCCTTGAAGGTTCATCCACAGTGTCCTGCTCACCGCTCCTTGAACACACCAGGTTCTGTCTCACCTCAGACCTTTGTGTTTTCCAATGTCTTGGCCTGGACTGCTCTTCCCCCAGGTATCTACTTACTTGAGTCTTTTCTAAAATGTAACCTTCTCGTGAGACCCTCCCTGTCCAAGATTTTAACACATCCCATCAAATTTCACATTCTTCTCTCCAACTTCATTTTTTCCTTTTTAGCATTTATCACTTTCTAACAAACTGTATGTTTTACTCATTTTCTTTTTTGTTCTCTGTGTATGCTAATAGAATGTAAGCTCATGAAGCCAGGGACTTTTTGATTCCATAATTCTATTCCCAGTACCAATAAGAGTGACTGGTTCAAAGTAGGTGCTCAATAAAATTTTATTGAAAACATTTTTTTTTGAATCAATGGACTCAGTAGTCTGGGAGTAGGGCTAATTCTATTGCTGATATTACATCATTTAATCTACATTTAAACATGATTCATTTCCATCTTTTGCCTTTTTTCTTCACCCCGTTGGCTTCATTCTCAGGCAGGTCCTTCTCTTATTTTGGTGCAATGAACACCAACAGCTTGAGGTTTACATCTTACTGGCTTGATAAAAATTTTAATCAGCTATTCCCATAATAATGCCATTCAACAAAACACCCCCCAACCTGGTGACTTACAACAACAAGCATTGATTCTTGTAGCTCACGGTTCTTCTGGTTGGCTGAGTCAGCTCTGCTCCCAGTTAGGGATGGGCCCTTGAGCTCTGGACTGCAGTTTGGATTCACATCCACTCTGTACACCTCTGTCTCCTCCCTGGATCTGTGTCTGCCCACGGCCTCATCTCCTCCTGATAATACAAGTGGGAACATGAGATGCCCCTCAAGGGTTTGACTTGGAGCTGACACATTGCCTCTTCTGACCTTATGATTGGTAAAACAAGTCACCTCATGTGGGACACAAACTTGCGTCCCTCCTGAGTACTACAAGGTCATAGGCAGAAGAAGAGTGAGTGACTTAGAACAATCATCTAATATCCACCTGTAAGCTCAACAGAAAGAAAGATTCCCGTCCAAAGTTGCAGTGAAGGTCTTGGGCTGACTCCCATTTGACTGGTTGGCGTCACACCCATCCTGACTCAATTCCTGAGGTTTGGGATAGAAAACACATCAGACTTGCATCATGTGCTCACCCATGGGAATGGGCAGTGGGATGGGGTGGGAGGTTATCTGCTCCAAAGTCACTGGATTGAGAATCAGAAGCAGGCGGCCGCCAGAGGAAAACTGGCTTTGCTGTCATCAGGAGAAGGGTGAGTGGGTGCTGAGCAAATAAAATCTCAAGATGTTACTCCTTCCCAAGTAGCAGTCCTAGGAAGTGGAAAAAGACATGTGGCATTCCCAAGGTGAAGGGGGCAGCATGCCCATTGTGACGGTGAACTTTGTGCATTGTCTGCTTCTCTGGGGAGACTTGAGATACCCATGGTCCTGCCTCTGTCCCTTAGTGGGAGGGATTTTGATGGCTCTGCCTAATACTGGCCTTCAAGAATTCTTTGGGAGCCTACAGAGTGGGAAAAAAATCTTTTCCACACACACTTCAGACAGAGCACTGATCTCCAAGATTTATAAAGAACTTACAAAACTGTACACCAAAAATACAAAGAGCCCAATCAATAAATGGGCTAAGGAACTGGGCAGACACTTCACAGAAGAGGATATACAGGCTATTAACAAATATATGAAAAAGTGATCATCATCTCTAGTGATTAGAGAAATGCAAATTAAAACTACCCTGAGATTTCATCTAACTCCAATTAGAATGGCTATTATCAGGAATACAAGCAATAACAAGTGTTGGCATGGATGTGGGGAAAAAGGCACACTCATACATTGCTGGTGGAGTTGCAAATTGGTGGAGCCACTCTGGAAAGCAGTATGGAGATTCCTCAGAAAACTTGCAATGGATCCACCATTTGACCCACCTATCCCACTCCTCAGTTTATATCCAAAGGTCTTAAAATCAGCAAAGTATAGGGATGCAGCCACATCTATGTTCATAGGTGCTCAATTCACAATAGCTAGATTGTGGAACCAACCTAGATGCCCTTCAATTGAAGAATGGATTAAAAAAACTGTGGTATATATACACAATGGAATATTACTCAGCCATAAAAAAGAATAAAATTATGGTATTTGCTGGTAAATGGATGGAGTTGGAGAATATCATGCTAAGTGAAATAAGCCAAGCCTAAAAAACCAAAGGCGGAATGTTTTCTCTGACCAGTGGATGATGATACCTAACAGGGGTGGGGGTGGGGGTGGGTGGGGTACCAGGGGTTATGGGGAGGATAGGAAAGAATGGAGGAAGTATGGATGGTGCAGAGGAAAATGGGATGGGAGGGGATGGGAGCAGGAAAAATAGTAGACTGAGACAGACAGTACTACCCTATGTAAATGTAAGATTATATGAACTGTGTGAATAAAAAATAAATAAAAAAAAGATTTCTTTGGCCTCAGTTGGTTAGTGTTGGGGAGAAATCGTGCAAGATGGAGGAGCCATCAAGAGAAAAGGGATGGGCATTTAACTCAGGCTTGTTACAAGAGAGGCACTCAGACTCTGTGAGAGCAGTGCCTTTTACCTACTGCATGCTCAGGCACTGGGATCTGGCTGGGATCAGCGCTGGCCTGGCTCTACAGAGGAGAAAGACACCCCAGCTTCCCTAAGACGCTCTTCTGGTTGGGCCCGCCCTGGGCAGGGAGGGGAAGACTCCCAGCTCCAAGTTCTTCTGTGTCCCAGGCTTCATTTGCCCAGGCTGGCATCTGAGAACACGGCCCTCAGGTTACTGCTTACATTTGGAGATGAAGCTGGATTGGGGTTCCAGGCCCAGGGGCCTCATGTCATAGTTAGAAAATGTTCTTGATGGTCCAGAGCCCAGTGGAAGGAGGCCTGAGCTATGTCCTAGCCCTGCTGGGAAAATCTCATCCGATTGCTGAAGTGTGGGGTTGGGTACAGCTTCCAAACAGGCTGCAGAAACTACTGTTTTAAGATTTCCCCTTCTTTTTTGTCTAAGTGCTGGTGGAAGAATAGTTCTGGAACTTAGAAGGAAAGGGGAATATTCCTTTCTGAGAGACTAGAAGCAGGTACCAAAGTCTACTTGGGTTATCTATAGAAGAGAAGAGTTTAAATAGAGTGCTTTAAAAAGTGGGTGATGGAATATTAACTCCAAGACACGTACACAAGCAGAGGACAATTCTCAAGCCTCTCGGTGGCTCATGAAGGGAAATGGTATCTGATAAATCCTGGGTAAACGCCAAAAACAGTCTGCAAAGGCTGAGAGGCATGAAAGGCTGCTCAGAAATGTGGCTGACCAACATGTTCATATTTCTTGAAATCTTATCCTGAATTCTGTTCATTGTAGGGCTATTTTTGTTTGTTTGATTGAAAAACTAGAAGTTTGGCATTCTGTCTTTTTGATACTGTCCCACTCCTTCACTTCTCTTCCCTTTCACTCCAACATGCCCCTTTATCTTCCGTGGCCTTGAACTTGCTATTGTTGCCCACTGTGTCAGTCAAGGCCAAGCAGTTTACTTAAGTGGATGTCCTGTAATGGCCAGAAGCTCTGCCTTAGAGGGACATACTGCCTCCCATGAAGGCAATGGAAACAATCCAGAAACTAGAAGCAGGTTGGCTTTGATTTGCTGGAATGAAATAAAATTTAGGGGAATAGAAAATTTAGGGTAAGAGTACTGAAGCTACCTTTACAGGTCATTTCAACTACGGTTTCCCAAGTCGATCTGCATATAAAGCTTGACAAAAATGCAAATGCTTTTACCCCTGGAGAGTCTGACTTAGCAGCCCCTGGAGGAGGCCCCGGGGTCTGTGTTTTAAAAACTCTCAGCTGATGTGGCTGCGCGTTTGCTAGGTGTAGTTCACACCATCAACTACTGTCCAGGTGGCACACCCGCCCGAGGGCAGTGCACATGCAGGGAGAGGAGCCATCGCTCCTCTGGACATTAGCCCTGCGGATCCAAATCCACAGCATGTCGGGAGTATCCCAGGTGGAAACCAGCTGCGTGAAGAAGGGCAGATGGACGAGGCGTTCTGTGATGGGGCCTCTGTGATGGTGACTGGGCCAGGTGATACTCATATACCTGGCATACAGTATTCTGGTGGTCTCTGAGGGACTTTCCATACAAGCTTAGCGTTTGAATCAGTGGACTGATTAAAGAAGATCCACCCTCCCCGCATGGGAGCGCATCATCCACTCCACGAGGGCCTGAGTAGACCAGAAAGGCAGAGGAAGGGCAAGTGCTCTCCCTTCTTGAGCTGGGACATTCATCTTCCCCTTCCCATGGACATCAGAGGCCTGGTTCTCAGGCCTTTGGAGCCCAGGACTTGCACTTGCTCCCTGCTCCCTTCTGTGTCCATTTCTCGGGGCTTTGGCCTCAGATGTAATCATGCCACTGACTCTGCTGGACCCCAGCTTCCCGCAGCACCTACGGGACTTCCTGGCCCCATAGTCCTGTGCGCCCGCTGCCACAATAAAGCTCTCTCATCTATCTGTGCATCCTACCGACCTGTTTCTTTGGAGAACTCTGACAAATGTAGGCTCCATGTGGGAGGTGCTGTGGGGCTGGTGGATTGTCCAGGGAAAGGTGCCCAATAGGCAGGTAGAGATGGGAGTCTGGAGCTTTGAGAGTCCTGAGCTCACGGATGATGATGTGATGAAATGAGAGCAGGGTGGGATCAGCTATGGGGGGCCTGCATAGATAAGGAAAAGACAGGGGCAAAGGCCACATGCAGGTGAACTCCACCTCTCAGACTCAGGATGCAGAGAAGTCGCGGGGGAGACATGTGGGGATCAAGGAACAGAATTTCCTTAGCGACTTTTAAGGGGGAGCCTCCCAAACTTTCAGGGAGAAGAAATCAAAAAGAGTAAAAAAGTTTGGAGTGATCTGCACATGTACTCAGACCACTTGTTTAGTAAGGAGAACAGGTGAGGAAAGACTGTGGTATTTTGATGAGGTTGAAAGAAGGTTGCTTTAAGTGTCGGGGAAGCTCAGCTAGTTTATAGGCAGAGTGGAAGGAGAAGATATTTTGGATGTGGATGAGATAGAGTAATTGAGGAACAATGTTTTGTTTTTATTTTTACTTTTTTTCACGGCGCTGGGGATTGAAACCAGGGCCTTGTGCATGTGAGACAAGGACTCTGGCAACTGAGCAATATCCCCAGCTGAGGAACACTGTTTTAAAAAGGATTTGCATCTGAGTTCTAGCAGGAAGCAATCCAATTCAAATTGGGCTGACATTTGAATAAAGAATATTCTTAGAAGCAAGGTTAGGGTTAGGAGAATCAACAAGGGGTGTTAGGCACCCAGAGCCTAGCAGCAGCTGGAAGCTGAGGTCACCCATGGGCTTGACAAGACAAGAAGAAGGATTGGGATGCCTGGATCCCACACAAGCTGGGAAGACCGAGAAGAGTGTGGTCAGAAGGATTGTGGCCCCAGGACATTGATTCAGTAAGGGAGTGCCACTCAGGGAGTCGACTAGGGAGGCAGCAGGACAGAGGGTGAAAAATGGAGTGGAAGGGCAGACTGAAGAACAGATGTTAATGTATGGAAGTCAGGAGATCTTTCTGGAAAGCTACATTCCTTCTGCCCATGGTTAGTGTGAAGAGCAAAGGGACTAGTGGATGATGAAGGTACCATGAAATGAGACTATTATTACAGGGAAGGACTTGCTTTTGGCACGTCCCAGAGGAAGTGGGGCCAAAGCCGGAGTGAAGCTAGAATAAGAGGTCAAGACACAGCCTGGTAAGGGGACCCCTGCTTCCGTCTAGAGTGGCATCATTGTTTGGGCTTCGTCTTTCTTCCATTCTCAGGTCAGGTGTTTGGGTAGGGTCCCGACTCTGTTCCTCCAGTGATGGACCATGATATCCAGGCCAATCAGCATCACTGTCCTTCTGATCAAATGATTGGTTGATGAACATGTGACTCAAATTGGCCAAATCAGAGTGACACCTAGGAGCTTCCTGGAAAAGAATGTCTTTATCTTTTTGCTGGACTTGACCTGGGGAATGTGAGGAGAACCTACGGGAGGTGTAGTCAACACAGCAGAGAGAAAGGTGGGGAAAGGCTGGTGACATTGTTCAAGTCCCCAGATTCTCCTGTTTCAGTTGGCCACAGACCTGGCCTCTGTTTCACGTTGAAGTGTTTCCTTTTTGCTTAACCAATTTGTGTTAAGGTCTTTGCCTGGGACCCACCTGGCCCTTCACTTGGCCTCTTTTGATCCCATGGTGCATTGAACATTTGCTTGCCTATGGCTTTAACACCTGTGTAATTTATCAAAGAGACCTAGAGACACAGGTGACAGCCACTGATGAGGGTTTTCTGAGAGGCAAAACTGTACCCAAAATAGGATACTTTGTATTTTTCCATTTGAAATTCTTCATTGTCAAGTCCCGCAGTGGGTTTTGACCCCTGCATTTGGAGGGGCATGACATTGCAACAAAGACCCATGAAGCAATTTCCCTTTTTTGGACTGAGTAAATATAGATCTACAGAAACCAATGTACTAGATAAATGTTCTTTCATAAGAGAATGATTTTACTTATAATCATACCAAACTAGCATTTTTAAAGTCCTTTACTCTTTGCAAATTTTATGGATCTGGATATGGAAGCTCCACAAGGTGAAACTAAGGTCACTCATTCTCTCTAGCTAATGAGGATCAGAGATGGAACTGGGGCCTGGGTCTCTGATTTCAAAATTCCCCGTAGTTCACATCATGTCACCTGGCAGAATGAGAACATTCGGGGCAGTTCTGGTCTCTGGCCATTTTATACTCTGTGTCACGATGGTCATCTCCATGACTTCTTTGGACCACTGCATCACAGCCAGAAAACCCAGAGTGCCCTTGATGGGCAGGCCTTTAAAGGGTGAGGAGGTGGCCACCCTGGTCTTCCTCCTTCATCTCTCGTGGTGTCCTTTCGATCCTGCTTCCTGAATCACATTCAGGTCCACTGTGCTTGGTCTCCAAGCCCTCGTCCTTGTTTTCACAGCTACCACCTCACCACAGGCTCTTCATTTTACCCTTGTCAGCTCCCGCCCCTTCTCCACAGAAGTGAAAGGAGCAGTTGGATTGCATTCTGTCCCTACCCAAGACCTTTCCATGATCCCTTCTTCTCTTGGGGTAAATATCAGAAACCTCACAAAGCTTCCAGTGCTCTGCCTGGTCTGCCCCCGACCTCTCTTCTCTCCAGCCCTAGGCCTTCCATTTCTCCTGCTCATCTTTGATCTCCCACCGCATTGGTCTTTTTCCAGATCTCTCCGGGTCATTGTCTCTTTAGTCACAGAGTCTGTTCCCTCACCTGGGATGCCTTAACCAATTCTTTTCTTCTGCCCCAGCCAGCAGCCCCTTTCACCTAATTTATCCTGCCCACCCTTCCCGATTGGCTTTCTCTATTCATCAGAAGAGTCGCCTAATTATCTGTCCCAATAGTGTCCTCTTCATTTCTTTTCTATACACGACTTTCCAGTTTGTGATGATAAGTTTGTCTGGTTGTTGACCTTGCTCTAACTAGGCTGGGAGCTCCACGAAGACAGGGAGTGTGTGCTGGCTGCTTCTCGTCAACACTGGGCACCTCATTTCCTCCGTTCTTTTGCCTCCTCCCCTGCCTAAGAGCACCAGTGCTTTCTTTTGTGGGATCAATCTACCCTTTGGTATAAGAAATATGAGATTTGAGGGGTGCTGACAGTGTGCCTGCTCCTTGCTGTGAGGGTTGGTACTGTGGTGGACAGTAATGCATCTCTAAGCTAGTCATGCATGCCATTTTCCAGCCAATCTGGTTTGACATTTCAGAGGCACCTTCAGACCTATGTTGGATGGTTGAGGAAGTATCTTCTAATCTGCCTGCAGCCATCTTGCTACCACAAAGGTAGTTTGCATGAGGACCAAGTGTGTGCTTACAAGAAGGTCTCGCTGTGAGCACTGCAGAGAAACTAAGGCAGGGGAATTCTTACCCTTTATGAGGCTACATTAATGATAACGCCTTCAATGTTGGAGGGTGGAGATGTTTTCTATAGGGGGAGGACTAAATCACTCTTTTCTTTTAACTTTTATTTTTACAGACTTCATTTTGATTAATTGTACACATATGGGGTACAAATTTTCATTTCTATGGTTGTGCATCTAAATCACTCTTGTTCTTTCTCTTTGGCTGCCTTTTCCTTGTGCAATCTTTACTCACCCTAATAGAGGGTGTCCTAATGGGAGAGTCTTCATTCTTCTCACGTCCACACCTTTGCAATGGCCTTGTTATGGTTAGAGGGTATTTCTCCAACCCTCAAGCATGCAACTTACTTTGACTAGCAATATATGTGGGGTCTCATACACCTATTTGCTCTTTTTTCCTTCTGCTAGTACCATGAGAGACCTCTGCCCTGGACAGCCAGGTAGTCCAAGGAGGAAGGTGAGAGATGTGTGAATCAGAAGTGCAGAGCTCAGCCTAGATCAATCAAACTTCAGTTGACTGTGGACACATGAATGTTAATAAGTGATACTATTCTAAGTCATTGAGTTTTGGGGTATTGAGGTAATTTGTTACACAGCAATAGCTAACAGATACATCCTCAATGAAGGTGATTCCCACTGGGCTTTGTTGCTTCTGCTGGTGCAGTGTGGTTTGGGGCTATCTATAAGTTTCTAACTGTATATCACATTTGATCATGTAAGACTGCTTCTCTTGAATGCAAGTCCTTCCACTTGTGGTCATTACCTCTTCTCCCATGCAAGTTGAAAACTGTCTCCAAATTCTGATCAAGGAGACAGTCACCATGGCAACCCCTCCATCTGCCTGCTCTCTCCTGTCCTCAAACTCTAAATTCCATCATCCTCTTTCACTGAAAAAATAAAAATAAAAACAAGAAGATTAAAGCCTACTTACGTTGGTAGGTATGCAGACTCATGCAGACACCGGACTGTAGGCATCAGCAGATTTCCAGGTTGTCAAGCAGCCAGGCTCTGTGTGCCAGGTCAGGTCTCTAAAAGCAGACGCCCACATAGGGTTAAGACGAGCACAAGATTTACTGTACTTGCCTGTGAAGCAGGTAGACAGGGAGGAAGCAGGAAGAGATGGGTCAAGGCTTAGGATGAGATTCAAGTCTGAAACCTGAGGAAGGAGAGTGGGAAGGAAGGGGGATTGGGCAGAAAGAGCCTCAGACCACAGCACAGGCTGATGGGGAGTCCTCAGGCCAGTGTCATCCCTTAGAGGAGTCTGCATCCTGTGGGAGGGGCTGTCACTGTGCTGTGCTGACACTGGGTGTAGCAGTCTTGGAAGGCACATGGCCTCACTGCAAATGTCAGTCAGCTGTGCTCCTGCAGGCAGGTGGGAGCCACGTACTTCCATGGCCACCATACTCTAAATCCCAGGTTAGCCCTGGATAGAGAAACATATTTAAATGAAATGTTGAAAGAATGGGTGATGGGAGAGGAGAAGAAATCTGATCTTTCCTGGGAGAGAGTTTGGCCTTTTGGGAACACATTCATATGGAGCAGACATATGGCGCACCCGACTTAGAGACAGGTACCCAAGACAAGGTGTCTTTCTTTATCTAAATCTGGAATACTAACCAGATGGCTTGGAGCAGTCCACAGGTTTTGTGGTTGTTCACTAAGATGGTGTTGATTATCAAAGATTACCTGGTAGCAAAATAGTGTGAGAATCATTTCTGTACTTTCCCTTGAAACCAAAAGAGGAAGGTGCACCAAGTTCTCAGGACCTGCTGATACAGCCAGCCTCCAGACATGGAGAGGAGACTCAGGCCTTCTCAACAAGCAGTGATTACCAGGGTTAGGAGAAGGTTCCAGATACCCCGCACTTGCCCTTCATATCACTATGCTCTCCATACTTCCCCATCTTTTTCTGACCTCGAAAGGCTGAGGTGTATGTCCAGTATTAGGCTCCAGTGCCCTCTGGCATCTCGTCAGGCTTGGCCCATGTGGGCTTTCCATCAGGAGATCTGAAAAAGTCCTCAAGTACTTCCTCCTTCCTTCTCTGGCCTTCTCCTGTGTGATAACCTTGCATCTCCATGACAGGCCATCAGGGCTCCTCTCAAGAGGTCTGATTCTGCACAACCCTCCTTGTGGCTTCCCTAACTAGCCCTTGTTCCTCCTACCCACCCTTTGTGTAAAGAAATCCTCCTCTGCTTATCTGATCCAGGTGTGTCCTCACCTCTGTGAGGCCTGGGAGTGAGATAGGAACAGTAGCAAGACAGAGGTGGCTTCTCTGGGGCCAATAGACATTGTCTGAGCTCAGGGTGCTATAACAAAATACTGTAGGCTGGGTGACTTAAACAACACAGAAGTATTTCTCATAGTTCTGAAGACTGGGAAGTACAAGATCAAGGTGCTGACTGATTTGGTTCCTGGTGAGGGCTCTCCTTTTGGCTGTTATTACTATATCCTCACATGGTAGAAAGAGGAAAAGAGGGTGGAGAGAGAGAGAGGAACAAGTAAGCTTTCTGTTGTGTCATAAGGGATTAATCCAAGCATGAAGATCACCACCTCCCTATTACTGGATCTAAACCTCATTTCTTTCCAAAGACCCCGTCTTTGGAAAGGTCAGAGATTTTTTGGGGGGTCAGAGATTCAACATATGAATTTGGGGGGATATGATGCAATTTAGCCCATAACAGACATAAACAAATTATTCCACAAACATTTTCAGATTATGATACAGTAGAATCCACAGTGGAAACACGGTGCCCCTTTTCTGGGGCCAGCTGAGGTAAGAAAAGGCTTCCCTGAGGTGGCATGATCTGTGTGCTCTGAGCTGGGCACTGCAGGTGAGCTCCGGGGGCAGCAATGGACACAGAAAGCCCTGAGGGGGCAATGGCTTGGCCTGGGCCAGGAGCCCAGGGATGGTGGACAGAGCGACAGAGAGGAGGCTCTGCAAGCGGCAGAGTGGGGGGCCATCGAAGCCTTCTCCCAGGAGATGGTGAGGCATGTGCATGGAAATGGAAGCTCAGCCCTTCACACCCCTTGTCCAGAGCCTCATGGGAGAAGCCATCTCAGTTGGGCTGTGCCTTGTCCACCCATCTCCTTGAGTCCTCATTTGAGGCTCATTGAAATAATTTTCAATTCATGTTTGAGTAGTTCATATAAATCTGTCAGTCTCTCTTCTATGAAGAATAGGATTCAGGGTAGGAATGGTGGTCACAAAGGGTCAGAGGGTAAAAAGTTTCATTTATGCAGGGTAAATCAGTCTAGAGGTCCAATAGCAGCATGGTGGATAAAATGTATTGTATTCTTGAAAATTGCTGAAAGAGTAGATCTTAACACACAAAACTTGAAACTGCGAGAGGTGATATGATGATTAGTATGGTTATGGTAATCAATTCACAAGGTACAAATATTCACCTTAAATATATAAGCTTTGTACTTGTCAATTGTATCTCAATAAGGTAGAGGGGAGAAGAAATCAGGGAAGGAAAGAAAAAACACCCATTATGAGACAGAGGGAGGGAGGGAGGGAGAGTGGGAGAGAAAGAATAAGTTTCAAAGAGGCCTCCTGCCCAAGGTCATCTGCGGATCTTGATAAGGCCATGGGTTAGGGACTCTGGCTGAGCCAAGGGAAGAGTCCCCAGGTTTAGAATGCCCATAAAGGCTGGGCTGCTGCCTTCTGCTCCCCTCTTCTCTGGACTGCAGAGTGGCTGGGAGGATTAGCACCCTGTGGGATTTATGGCAGGGGGGTTCAAATGGCTCCGAGGCAGAACCTACCTAATGCACAGCGGGCTGGCTGTTAAAGGTTCCCAGATGCCAGGGCACGCAGGACACAGAGCACTTGGCAGGACAGTGTGGAATCTCATTTACTGGATCCATTATCTGAATTAGGAACAATGTGAAATTATGACCACTAGAGAGACAGAATAGATAAGAGTGTTTGCAGTCTCCCTTGCTCCTGCTTGTCAGGGTTGTAGGCACTGTGAGGACCTCTCCTACCTCCTCATCTTCCCGAATCATTTAATTAAATTTAATTAGTTCTCTGGACCCCAGGAAATGAGGAAGGAAGGTGGCATTTGCCATGTGCTGGGCACTTCGTTAGGCACTTTAATCTGGGAGCCACATGTGTGGTTCAGTTTCTCCTTTCGCCCTCCTGCAGCCCTGCAGAGGTGTTTCCCACATTCTCTATGCCGACACCTAGCAAGACTGGAAACCTAACTGAAGCCCTTAGTTAGAGTTAATGCATCCATCTGTCCATTTGTCTCTCTATCCACCTGTTCATTTATTCATCCCTGGATCAATCCATCCATCCGCCCACTAACCATCAGCAATTACATTTCACGTGCTCTGTGCTGACCACCGGAGTGTCACTGAGGCAGGAGGATCTTAGTCTTTGCCCTCAAGGAGCTCACAGTCTACCAAGGTGGGTGCTCAGATGTCTCTGGGCTCCTCGGGTGGAACATCTCGGTGAATTTCTTACCTATGGCCCCACTATAGTCAAGGTTCCCTTCACAGCTGTGACCGGGACTTGGGTAGCTGAGCAACTCGGGGATTCTCAGTGGCACATGGCTCCCTTCCACCCTCTGAAGGGAATGTGTTCAAGGGTGAGTACCTGTCTCAGTTGCTGGGACTGAGGGGTCTCCGGGGTTGCAGTGGTTCTCAGTGGTGGTGTTGGGGGGTGATCTTGCTTGATCCTACTTCCCAGGAAAACTTGGCAGTATCTGGAGACATTTGTTTGATTGACAAGTGGGGTGGGTAGAGGCCAAGAACACTGCTAAACAGTGTTCAGGACAGCCCACCCCAATAATTGTGTAGTCTAAAATGTCAGGAGTGCCGAAGCCAAGAAACCCTGCCCTAGTTGGTAGGGGGAGTGGTCCTGGGGGCAAGAGTGGGTATAAAACTGGTAAGTGGGTTGATCTAGACCAAAATGGGAACTGAATGCTGTGTGGCCATAAGGAGCAAACCCCCACATGTCCACCATCCACGGTTCTTCCATTGTTGCTTTCCAGATCTGCCTGGTCTTTGGAATCACCTGGAGTATGTGTTAACCTTCAGCTTTCCAGGAGCTGCTCCAGTCCTGCAGGACCAGACTCTCCAGGAGTGGAGACTGGGAAAGGCTCTTTTGTCCCTTGACTGTGCTGAGTAGCCAGTGAGGACACTCAGAGGTGAGGAGGCAGAGGGCTCTGTGGAGCCTGACCTTGGCCAGCTCGGTGGTGGCTCCACCACACTGTGGGATTGGGCAGAAAGTGGCTTGTGCACTGGTCAGGCACTCCTGGTCTTGCCCATGGTCACTCCAGCTGTGGGAGCCTCATTGGCTGTCTGTGCTTTGGAGTCAGCCTGAGCAGATGTTCATGCGGCTGGCAGGTTCTCTGAGGTCATGTGGGGACCTCCTTGTTGCCTAGTGAGGAAGCGAAGGCCCCAACATCAGGTCCAGTGATGGCTTGTCTTGGAGGGAGAGAAAGGACTAGGCCAGGACTCAGCCACTGAGAACTCGGGGCTGTGACATTTTTTGTGACTTTGAGCACCTCCCTGTAGAGTGGAGGGCAGATGGCCTGTAGGTAGGGAGGCAGGCAGCCTCCTCTTGCAGGGCTTGCAGATTCTCTCTTCTACCAGAGCAGGAAACGGGTCTCTCCTGTCTGTATTTTTGTTTGTTTGTTTGTTTATATTCTTTCAGGTTCTACAAGGGATTTTGAATCAGCTCACACCCTTCCCCACATGGATAACCTGGTAAAAATGTAAACAGGAACTTAAAAAATCAAACTCAGAGGAATCGTGTAGAATGGGGGATCAGCCTCAAGTTTGATATTGAGCATCCTGCCAATCAAACCAAAAAGGAAGATGCTGTTAGTTGCACAGTTTTTAAGAAGGTTTTATAGAGTTGTGTCATTTCTACAGGGGCAGCTGGAAACAAGATGATTTCCCACCTGGGCCTTCATGTACAGAAAATGTGTAGAACAGTTTTTTCCAACCGCTGTGCAGTGATATGACAAGGTAGGCAAGGCTGTTTCTTATAGCAGCACAACACAAGCCAAGAGCATGTATGTAGGGAGCCATGACTTTAGACGTAAGGGAAGTACTGGCTCACAGTACTCTTTATGTCAATAAGATATTTTAATTCTTAGATGACTCAGTAATTGTGCTTCCAGAAATATATCCTAGGGAAATAGTCATGGGCAAAAATTCATATACCAAATTATATACCATTCGTCAGGCACTAATCAATCCATTCCACAAGTCTAGTTGGCGTCTGTACAGTGACAGGTAATATTCTAGGCGAGCTCAAGCAGTGGTGATCTGAAAGGCCATCGAGTAGGTGCTGGCTCTGTTGGAGTCCCAGCTGTGTGTGAGTGGTGGTAGTTGTGGTCATAGTACAACGAGGACTGGTAGAAGTACTAGTAGAAGTCCCAGCATCTGCGAGTACAGAACCACTAGCTGGCTAACTGGGAAGGATAGAAGTGGAGAACTAAATGCAGCTCATGGTTGGCAACCCAATATGGGGGAAGATGTGTGCGGGCACACCAGGCAGGATGGCGCTAGCTTTGAGGGTTAGTAGGCATCACAGAACCATTTAAGGAGACATGAAGGGTGACCAGGATGTGTTGGAAGCTGTGCTGTTGGCACCCTGTGCATGGCCGACAGCATCCCACTGCCATACCCATGCCTGTCCACCAAAGGGCCCATGGTGGCCTGGGCACAGAGGTCAGGCTGGAAATGCCAAAGAGGAACTAATGCCAGAAGCGGCATTCAGCCAGGGGTTAGGAGCTACAGGACAACTGCCCTGGCTTCCTCACCTCTTAGGTGGGAAAAGTGATGCGTGTTCTGTTTCTTTTGGACTTTTGAAAGCTCTGCTTGCCTCCCACATTTCCAGCCCAGCTTGGTTCTGCGGTCCTCCCGTAGCCAATGCAGATGTGAGAGAATGGGCGTTTTTCATACAGAAGTTGCCACTGCAGACCCTCCTGCTGTGGCCTTAGGTGCACACAGACTTGGTCCAAAGGCTTAAGAAGGGCATGGTGTTGGTGTGAGACATGGAAAGGGAGTGTAGAACCAGCCAGGTGGGGCTGGGAGTCCTCTGACCTTGACTGGTGGGCAGATGGGAGCCTTTCTACTGGGCTGTACACTGAGTGGAGGTTGGTAAAGAGGGTAAGATTCAAGGCTGGAGTCTGACAGAGGTGGCTTAACACGGGGAGCTGGCACCTACTGACCCTCTGACCTTGGCTGGTTTAATAAGTCCCTTGCCTCTCATGATTATCATGAAAACCGAATGATAAAATGTGCATAGATTGGTTTGTGCTGAACTTGACAAGCCATGATATAGATGCAGCAATTATAATATTGGTATGTGTGCGTCTATATCCAAAATAGAAATTTTCGATTTGCAGATTATCATTCAGCCTAGAAAATGTGACTGGCTGGTGCTCCCAAGTGTGTATCTACAGAGAGATAAGATCCATGAATGCAGGAAAAAGATTTATTTTCTTAAAAAATGTTTTTCAATATTGAAAATTTCAAATGCATCAAATGCACACAAGAGTAGAAGGAATAATGTAATGAACCCTCAACTACCCTCCGCCAGCGTCGGCAGTTATCCACACCCTGCCAATCTCATTGTGTCTATCCACCTGCTTTCTTTTCTGGAGTGTTTTGAAGCAAATTCCAGGCAGCAAGTCATTTCGGCTGCGACCTTCGGGTCACATTGTAGTGGATGTACCTTATTCTTCTTCTCACAGGGCGAAGACCCTCTCTGCAGTGCCATCAGGACTGCCCTGCCCTGGGCTGTGGGGTCATCTGTGTCCCTTCCCATGGCCCCCGGCACCGAGGTCCCCACCCTCCCAGGGCAGGCAGCAGCACTGGTCTCCAGGCCGGGTCTCATTTATCCCCAGGTGCCAGCTGCTGTCTCTCTTCTTATCTGGCATAATTCACGCTGAGCACCTGTCTTGTCTCAGAGAAGGCGCTGCTGCCTCCACATTTCACAATAAATAACTTCTTAAATGGCCTGGTGTTCAGCTCGTCTCTCATTTCCAAGGAGGCTTTTGACTGATGACCTGAAGAACTGCTCGCCTCTGACTGAAGGGGGATGAGTAACACAGCCTTGCCTGGTCTGCCTTCTGGGAACTGTGACTTCCAAGTGCCACTGCTTGTTCTGACAGAGTCATCTGCCCCCAGCTACCGCCTGTCCTCCTCTGTCCTGCTGGTCGCTGGGTGCCAGTCAGCAGTCAGCTCCATCCTGAGGGTGGCGAGTCTGGTGCACTTCTCTTGCAGTCAACATGAGAGGCCTCCAAGGGAAGGTGAATTAAAGTTCTCTGGGTCTGTGAATGCCCTTGCTGGGGTTTGCAGGCAATACTGAAAGGCAGAGTTTAGCAAAGACCTTGAACTCCACTGGTTGCAAAGGTTGGAGAGAATTGTCCGAACTGTCTCTTGGCATGGAGGCCAGAGTTGTTAGGTTGTCTGGTCTCCTTAGGTCCCAGCCTTCTTGCTTTGTGAAGCTGCTTTGCATGACATGACACACGTGCCACCTGATATGCAATTTGTATCAATGTTGAGGTACATGACTAGGACACAGTTGATGTTCCATAGACATCTTTTAGGTGCAGATCCCAAGTTATATCTAAAATGTTATATTGTTCATATAGTTGATTATGTGTCTATTAACTTGGTATTTGGGGAGGGTGCATTAGTCTTTTTGCGGAAGGTATACTAGCAGCTTTGCAATTCCAGGTAACTCATTACAGTGACGAAAAGTTTTTCATTGCTATAATGAAATACCTGAGGCAGGCTACTTTATACAGAACAAATTTATTTAGTTCAAAGATCTGTTGATCCAAGAGCATGGAACAAGCATCAGATTGACCCTGGCAAGGACCTCATGGTGGATAAGAACCACAATGGAGGGATTATATCACCAGACAGGCAGCCAGAAAGTGTTTCAAGGTTAGGCTCAAGCTTTTGCAACAACTTGCTCTTGAAGAAGTAACTCAGGGTCCCAGGAGAACTACCTGAGTTCCTTCTGAGAGCAGGGCTCCAATGACCCAAACACCTCCCATTAGGCTCCACCTCTTGACATCGCCACACTGAGGACCACACTTCCAACACATGAACCTTGGAGACTGACTCAGACCATATCCAAACTATAGCAGGGAGTATTCATCTAACTGTACTTGGCCTCTGAAAGGGAGTCTGGAATTTATAGGGTAAAAAGACACTTAAAATGTTAGTCAGTTTTCCTTTACTGTGACAAAATATCTGAGAAAATCAGCTTAAAGGAGAGAAGACTTATTTTGCCTCATGGTTTCAGAGATTTCAGTTTATGGTTCTTTGGTGCCATTGTTCCTGGGCCTGTGGCAATGTGGGGCATCAGGATGACAGGGAGCATGTTGTGGAGCAAAGCTAAACACAGCCTTCTAGGGCATACCCCCAAAACTCACCTCCTCCAACTATGCCCACCTCCAAAGTTTCCACCACTTCCCAATATCCCATTAAGTTATGAGTCCATCAGTGGATCAATCCATTGATGAAGTCAGAGCCCTTCTGCTCCAGTCACTGTTCCTAAAGGCCCGCCTCTGAGCACTGCTGCAGTGGGAGGGAACCAAGCTTTCAACACGGGAGATTCTGGAAAACATTTCAGATCCAACCCACGACTCTTGGGTTCCACTGAGTGCCTTGTTTATCCTAAGGCACTGTGGAGAGGGCCCACTGGGGACAGTCACTTTGATTTTTTTTTATCTGCCCAGGGTATGTTCCTTCTTTCCTTTTAGCATTGTAGCACCTTAAGAGTGTGATCTGGGAACCAGGCTGTGTATCACCACAGTCATGGGGTCAGGAACACAATTCTGAATATTCTGAAGCCATTTATAGTACATTTTATTTTTAAAATTTAAATTTTTTAATTTTTTCGTACCAGGGATTGAATCCAGGTGCACTTAAGCACTGAGTCACACCCCTAACTCTTTTTAATATTTTATTTGGAGACAGGGTCTTGCTGCATTGCTTAGTGTCTCACTAAGTTGCTGAGACTGGCTTTGAACTTGAGATTCTCCTGCCTTGACCTCCTGAGCTGCTGGGATTACAAGCGTATGCCACTGTGCCTGGCCAATTGTGCATTTTAAATGGATGGATTGTATGGTATGTAAATGGTACCTCAAGGAAGCAGTTTAAAAATCCTGGCTTTACCACTTAGTTGCATGGTGTTGGACAAACCACTGTTCATGCTAGCTCCCCGGCTTCTTACCCCCCAGATCAGTGTCCTACAGCTGCCCTAACAAATAACCATGGATTGGATGGCTTAAAACAACAGACTTCAGTTCTCTCATAGTTCTAAAGACTGGAAGTCAGAAATCAAGGTACTGGCAGGGCCGTGTTCTCTCCAAGGGCCACTGGGAAGAACCTGCTCCAGGACTGTCCCCAGCTTCTGGTAGTTGCTGACAGTTTTGTCAGTCCTTGGCTCATAGAACCTCACTCGTCTCTGCCTCTGTGATCAAGTGACTTCCTTTATTTGCATATGTGTCTTTATCCAAATATCCCTCTCATTAATAGAAAACCTAAATCCAATATGACTTCATCTTAATTTGATGAACATCTACAACGATGTATTCCCAAGTAAGGTTCAGAGGAGACATGAATATTTTTAGGAAAGTATTCAGCCAAGCACACCTCCTTAAAGCTTGCATCCTCCAAAATTCTCTATGAGACAATTAAGTCCTCTTACCCCCTAAGTTGGTTTAGAGTAGATTTCTGTCACTTGTAAGCAAGGATCTTGACTAAAACAAGGGCAAGGCACCCTTTATTCAGAGGAACCAAATTGGAGAGGAACATAACAAGGCTCATCTTGAGACATCCTTGCAAACCTTGTGCCTCGACCTGGAGCCCAGTGGAGGGCTGTGCAGTTCCATTTGTGTCTTTTCAAGATAGATCACACTGGGCATGTAGAGAGGAGAGGAAATGAGCCCTAATCTATGTCAGGGATGAGACCAACATCTTCTTTCTGCACCACACATTTCAGGTGGGCTTTCCTCTTACATTACCTGTGGTTGGTGGGTAAATCATGTCATGCAATGTGCTGTCAGTGTCATGGGTGATGCTGGGATGAGACTTATTGCGCTTTTCCACTGAACCGTGCTTATTTGCATAGGGTTCACCTGTCTTGTGCCTTCTGGCGTACAATTTCAGGAAACTCACTATAGTAAAAAGAGCACCTGGCCTTCTGCTGTCTAAGTGGCCTGGGAAGGCTTTCAGTCTTTAGATGTGAATGAGTCCAGTTTGGAGTGACCAAGTTGACTGATGATACTTTGAAGCCCCAGACCAGCTCCATCTCAGAAGTTGACAATAAAAAATAAAAATGCCATCAATGAGAAGTGCCTGGGAACATCGTTGGATGGGATCACAAGGAAGCTCTTAAGTGGCTCTGGCTTCTCCTCTCGAGAAGTCAGCACTGAAGTCAACCCTGAAGCTGATCATTTAGTTCTGATTACAGGACCTCCTTACAGGCTGGATTATGTCTCCCCAAATTCATACATTGAAGCGTAATTCCCAGTAGCTCAGAATATGTTTTGTTTAGAGATAGGGCCTTTATAAAAAGATGGGGTTAAAACGAGGTCATGAGGTGGATCCTGGTCTGATGTGACTGGTGCTCTTATAAGAAGAGAGTAGAACACAGAGGTCACGCAGCAAAAGGGATGGAGGCTCAGGGGGAGATGGCCTTCTATGAGTCAAGGAGAGAAACCTCAGAAGCAACCACCCTGCCAACACCTTGATCTTGGACTTCCAGCCTCCAGAACCATGAGAAGTAAACTTCGGTGTCAGCTGCCCAGTCTGTGGGACTTTTTTTGTGGTTCTCAGAGTGGACCCTCAGCCTCAGTCTCTTGAGTGGTCCAAGAACAAGATGGCCCACATCCAGCTTTCAGTTCTTCCCTTTGCTCTGCCCCACCCGGTGTTTCAGTGTGTCTCCCAGGCACACACGCTCCTCTGTGCAGACTGGTTTGGTTCTTAATGAAGGCAGGGCTTGTGTATATCTCAGGGCAGCGATAGCATCCTGATGTGACACCACCTCACACTGAGGAGGCCTGGGCTTCACTGTTCATGGCTGCGACAGGGCTGAACTGCCAACAGACCTTGCAGCTCTCTGGGTGGCTGCATCCCCAGCATGCTGGGCACCCAGCAAGCATTGGTTGACTGACAGATGACCTCAAGCAGGTTCTCCTGAAAGAAGTCCTGGAATGACCCACCTTCCTGCATGGCCCCATGGCCTTGATAATGCTCCTCCAGAGATAGTGCAGAAGCTGCCCAGCCGAAACTGCTCATTGTCACTCTGCACCCCCCAGTGTGCGAACTGGCTGCGTTCAAAGCACAAGGTTCACTCTGCTGCTCCAAAACCCGTTTCTCCTAGCCAAGCCTCTGCTCTGCCAGCAGTTCTTATTTGCGACCTAGAGGCAGCCAGTGCCCCAGGGAAGGATGCTCTCTAAATGCCTGCCTATTTACTGGGGGACTGGTCCTTCCCAGGAGCATTTGGGCCAGCCCTTCCTGACCCCATCTCCAGCACCTCCCTGCCCAGCACCTCACCCTCTAGGATGCAGGCCCTGAGCTGGCCGGCAGCCATCATGGCCATAAATGTTGGCACCAGGCTTCAATCCACACTGGTCTCCCTCCCTCCCACAGCAGGCCCAGTCTGGTCTTCCTGTTCCGACTTCTCTCTCTGCTCTGGCTAAAGCACATGTGTAGGGTTTCTTGGTTCAAATTGCACACAAACTGCTGGAATCTGCGTTCCTGCATGCATTCTTAGCTTGGTGGAATTGGACTCTGGAAATGTCCATAACTTAGTTTTTTTTTTGCACATATATTTGCTTGATCCATTATCCTGTGATCTCCGCTTTAAGATTCCAGAGCCCTCTTTTCCTTGTCGTTGAGTGGAGGTGACTACTTATTTGGTTGCCCAGATTGTGCTGGGAGCAGAGCCCAGAATCCCCTCTTACACACCCCGCTCAGTGCCTGCACCCATCCTAAAGCTCCTTAGAAACCTTGACTCATCTTCTGAATAACTGCCAAGAATTAATTACCAGAATATTGAAACCCACTGTGTGTCAGGGACTGTCTGGATGCCGAGGGCACGGTGCTGAAGGAGAGGCAGTGACCCCACTCTCCTGGAGTTTGGCGTCTCATGGGACAGAAATAGCCAACACAGTCTGCTGATATAATAGGAGAAGGTGGGGACACAGCAGAGGAACCCCTAACGCAGTCTTGAGAACCCAGGGAATTGCAGGAAGAAATGCCAGTACGCACAGTCTCCAAAATGCTGGCCTGAGGCAGGCAAGGCTGGTGGATGCTGGCAGAGACTGTGCCTTTGAGCTGCTCCATGCACCTGTCGACCACACAGGCAAACACCACGAGGGTGCCAGGCCTCAGGAGACAGTGAGGACGCTGACCCGGGGGGTTCCTCCATTTCTTGGTACAAAATCTCTTCACTGTCCACCTTTAAAAATGGAATTCCAGTGAATCGTGCATCATTCTTTTCTCTTGGAAGAGTCTGTGTTTGTGAGCCGAGACTTCTGATCCTGTAACCGAGGCTTGTCGGGTGTCCTAGTGGATCACCTTGCTGCCTGATGGTGCAACTGCAAGTGGGCCTCTCCAAGGTCAGGCTCATCCACAAGCTCCAATTTCTAGACACTGACAAGAAATTGATGGTGGGATGAGCAGCAGAAAAATGTGTGCTGAGGTGGGTCCAAGCGGGGAGCACCTCTTGTTCAACACATGAAACAAAGCAGCCACCAGTTTGGAAAATGTATCTGGGTCTGGAGTTGCTTTGGGGAATCAGGGTAGATGGCCTTTACTGTGTACTTACCCCAAGGAGGTCACTGATGTGACCTCCTGCCATCCCCACAGCCACAGGGCGGCTTAGGAGCTATCAGCTCTCCAGTGTTCAGAAGAGGGGACAAGGCACCAGAGCACCACCAGGCTGGGGTGACATCTTGGGACATCTCGCTTTGATCTGGGCTCCTAACCACAGGGTTGCTTTCCAAAGTCCTGTTACTCTGGCTTTTCTTTTTTTTTCTTTTGTTTTTCCTTATTTTCTTTTTTTTTGGAACCGGGGATTGAACTCAGGGGTACTTGGCCACTAAGCCACATCCCCAGCCCTATTTTGTATTTTATTAGAGACAGGGTCTCACTGAGTTGCTTAGCACCTTGCCCTTGCTGAGGCTGACTTTGAACTCCCGATCCTCCTGCCTCAGCCTCCTCAGCCGCTGGGTGCCTGGCTAACTCTTTGGCTTTTCACACCCAGAACTCCCTTCACACACAGCTCCCTTTAACGCCCTGGCTCAATTCTTCAGGTTGAGAAAAGCCTGGTCTGGGGACGCTGAGCTTGCAAAGGCAGCACAGAGAGAGAGTGGTGTGGGGATTGGTACTTGACCGCAGGAACAAGGCCACCCACCCATTCCTATGCTTTGGGCTCTGAGGGCCACCTGAGGGGGCGGGTGCGCTGGCATCCAGCACAACTTCCTTTGTCAAGCCCCCAAATCTGGTTCTGCAGAAGTGCCTTTCCAGGCTGTCTGTCCTCTGGGAGACCCCAGACCCTGCACCTCAAAGTCTGCTTGTGCCCAGCCCATTTTAGATTGGGCCCGGTGGAGAACCAAGGTGGTTCCCTGCCTTACTTCCGGTATCCGTGGGCAGGACCCACGCAGGCTTACACTTACGGCCAGAAACCATCAAGAGGAGGGTTCTGGTTTCTGACTTTCCTGGGAAGCAATTCCAACAAGAGCAGAGCATTAGGAAAGGAGGAGGAAGAGCAAGAGAGGGAGGGGAGAAGCAGCGCAGGTGATGGAGGACCCACTGGAGGTTACAACCCTAGCCACAGGAGGGGGCCGCACATCTCAGGCTGGATCTAACCCCTGCCCCCTCGCCCTTCTCAGCCTCTGTGGGAAGTGAAGCGAACCCACAGGACTGGCAGACATTTACAAATGCCTACAGAGCAGCGACTTGATAATTTCCCCAAGTTCCCGTAAGAAATATTAAATAGCAGTTAAAAAGGCAGCTCACTGTACACAGTTGGAAAGTGAGCTCTTCTGGCAGGACTGAGAAATAAGGTGACTTTTTCTTTCCTTTGTAAAAGATTTGGACATTCGCACAATACGGGGCTGGCGTCTGGGTTTGCGATCTGCCTTCGGGCGTGCCTGCCTGCGAGTGCCGCGCTGGAGTGACGGATGTGGGGTGTGTGGCTGCATTGGGGACGTAGGGCTCCTCACCTGCAGCAGTGGTAAAGCCCAGCATTGCAGTTGCTCTGGAAACAGCGCTCCTGCCCCGCCATGGCAGGGACATCCATGGTGTGGCAGCCTGTGCCCCGACTCTGTATGGCTTTGGTCTCTGGGCACATAGAGGTGCTCCTGCTTCTGGGCCCTTGCGTTTAGTCCAGTGTGCAGGGATCATGCAGGGCAGTGCGGGGCTGGAGGTCTCTTTCAGGGAAGTGAGGAAACCTTCGTCTGGAGGTGGATCCAACTGGCTTTCGGAATCTTGTTTTCTACTCTCTGAAGGGAGCCAGTTCCCTGCCAGTTCCTCCCTTTGTTGAGGTCTTTTGCAGAGGAGGTAGGTACCAAGGAGCAGGGTTGGGGGCATTCCAGGGGAGCATCCTATACTGGTTTTACATATGGGATTTTACAGCCAGATCCTGTGTTGAGGTGCAGGGGATTTTTGTGATGTTTGCTGGGCAAATAAAGATCAATGAGGAAAAGTTTGGTTAGGGTGATGGCCACCTGCGAAAGCTAACAATTACAAACATCACTGTGTACAGAGCACACACCGAATACAACGTACCTATTTTTACACAATCCTTGTTCTCATACCTTAATACATGATATTAAATGCAGGAAAAATCCAGGAGCTAGACAGTGAAGATCCAGGGATGAAAAATCCAATCAGTGTTATGAAAGAATTCACAGAGAATGGAGGGAATGGAGGGAGTGTTCAATTCAAGGGACTGTTGCGATAAAATGTGATTAGCTCTAAGAACAGGGGAGTAGCCAGTGTGGCCGAGCACCCACAAGGGAGGTGGAATCCAGTGTGGGTGTGAGCTCCCTCCCCTGCCTGTCCTGCAAGCCCTGGGAACTTTCCTTCCTGGCCACTGAGCCAATGGACAGGAGAATGGTAATAAGAATGCCAATTTCAATGTGACCTGGGGTGAGGGGACCACAGGGGCGGCTGTGCTGGCTGTCATCTGACAGGTGGGAGCACTTGGCATGTCCGTTAGTGAACACTCAAGTGACTTTGCAGGTGACCACGCACAGGAGTGAGCACCTGGGTACTAAGGGTTGGGACAAGCACAGCTCTGGTTCATTTGACCTACTGGATGGTGGGCACTCTAGTACCCCACCAATCTGTGTCCCAGTATTTAGATGAGAAAGCCGTCTCTCAACAGGGTTAAAGACGGCTTTAACCCTTAGAGACAGGTCCTCCTGTCTCTAAGCCTGAGTCATTCTCACACCACTGCAGGGGGACAGTTTGTGCATAATCAAGGGTAATTGGGCCTCCCACATGTGAGCCGAGTCAGCTTGGCCGACTCCCCTCTGCCCACACCTACCCACACCGTGGAGCAGGTTCTCCCCTTGCCCCTGGGAGGAGGGGCTAAGGGGCCTCATAGCTTTTTCAGCCACTCCCAGGTGACACAAATACCCTGTTGACTTTATGTACCAAAGGACTCCCATTTCAGTTGTTGGTATGTCCCATCCAGGCAAGGATCCTAAAGGTGGCACTTCTGCCTTGCTCTCCCCAGCTGGTCCTGCTGCTGGCGGACGGTGGCAGGAGGAGTGGCTGCAAACTCAGCTTCTCTGTCTCTGCCTCCCCAGCTGGGTGGGAAGTTTCTGATCCTCCCAGGGCCCAAGTGGGGGGAGCGGGAGAGCACGAGTCTTACTCATCAGGTCCTGTCCTGAACTGCCACCCTCTCAAGCAGTGGTGCAGAGGGAACATGATTTCAGTTTAGAAAATAGAAAAGTGAATTTGTTTATTGGAGGAAACAAATAACAAATTTGTCTATTTGGAGGAAAGAGTTCACAGGGCAATAATTATAATGACTAGAAAGAACATACAGAGTCCCTTCCCTGTGCTTTGCAGACATATCCACAACCAGAGGTGGGCACTATTACTTTTCTTTGCCTTATTGCTAAGGACACTGGGGCTCTGAGAGGGGAGTGATTTGTCAAGGTTAAATACCTGCTGAGGGCTGAGCAGGCTTGAACCCAGAGAGTTTGGCTCTGGAACCTGATTTCTTAACTGCTCTGCTATATGAAGTTGGATCTATTGGGAGACAAATTTATTATTCCTTACCAACCTGATCATTTCCCTCCTTTCTTATTCTGGGAACCATTACCAGACAGATAGCATTTCCTTTTAATAGCTAGTATTGATGCAAGTTTAATGAAAATGTATAACTTAAAAAAATTCCTCCAATGTGGATCATAATTCATGATCATAAAGGGATTTGTTGTGTTTGAAAATTTCTTGTGTTTGAAGACAGCATGTAAATAATTAGGAAAACAAAGCAATTCTCAAGGGAACTAATTTGTACAACTAAAAAAAAAAATCTCAAAAGAATGATTTCTTGCAGTGTCTGATACTCAGGAGCATTTTTCATACAGTCCAGTTTGCAACGGGAAATAATTTGTTGCAGGAATAAGATACTCTCCCCAAACACGAGGCCTGTGGGGAGGAAGATCCCATCCCTGATGGTGATTTCCACCTGCAAGGCTGCTATTTCAGGGGTTGCAATTGGTTTCTTTCCTGATGCTTCCGTTTAGTTGGTGCTCATAGAAACATTGAAGCCCTTTTTATATAATGTGATTTTCCAAAGCATATTTAGCCCAGGGAGCTGGAATATTTGGGGTAGAGGTCATCGGAGGGGGTGCCTTGCATACACAGTCCCACCCGGCTGCTTTCTCTACTTGTTGAACTCCTACTCATTCTGTGAGGCCCACACAAATTGTCACCTTTTCGTGGAAGCCGTCCAAAGTGCCACAACCAGACAGCTGTCTGCCTTCATCTGGCCATAGAGAGTCGTGTCATTTACAACATTTACCTGGCTTTAGAGTCTTTCCTCTTTGTATCGTTCTCCAGCTGAGTTCCCGGGTCCCAGGTAGCATGGTCTGTCTCCAGAGCAGGAGTTGCCAAATCCAGCCTGCTGCCTGATTTTGCAAACTCTCTGAAGAAGAGGTTTTTTTTTTTTTTTTTTTTTTTTTTGATATGTTTAAATGATGGGGTGGAGCCAAAAGAAGAATGATATTTCATGATTCATAAAGACAATATAAAATTCAGATTTCATTGTCTGTAATTAAAGTGTCCTGGAACACAATCATGCTCATTTGTTTATTATCATCTGTGGCTGCTTTTGTGCTACAACTGTGGTGTCAAGAAGTTGGGGCACTGACCATCTGGCCTATGGAGCCTAAAACGTTTCCTATCTGGCCTTTTGCAGCAAACCTTGGTCGACCTGTGCGGGGGACCGGGGATCACGTTAGGACCGGGGATCACCGAGGACCCGCTAGCACAACTTCTTGGGCCCCACCCCTGTCGTCTCTGATTCAGCAGGTCGGGTGGCCCTGAGGTTCTCCGCTTCTCAGAAGTTCCCAGGCCATGCTCTTGCTGTTGGCTGGAAAGACACTTTGAGAATCACTGGCCCAAGCAGAAGAGGGTGGTCTTTGAAGACACAGATTCATATTTAGTTATGATGCTATTAATCTAGAAATTAACCTCTTCGAACCTCAGTGTTGTCATCTGAAAGATGGGGCTGCCGACGACCCCATCAGATTGTCTAAGATCCAGCACACAGACCTCGGAACTTCCCGCAAGCTTCCCAGGTAGAGGTCCAGCAGCTTCCTCTGCCCTCCCTCCCTTCTCTCTCCACACCCCTTCCCGACAGGAACTGCAGGTGTTGGGTGTTCTCTGTGCCAAAACCGTCCTCCCTGAGGCTGTGTGGCATCTCAAAGCAGTGTGTCCCCCTCCAAGGCGGTGCTGGCATGCCACCCATCTTGCCCTCACCTCCTCGGCCACATCCTGCTTGTGAGGTCTGTACTAGGAAGAAGATGAAGATGGAGAACCGGAAGAGAAGGCCTCTCCACCTCTCAGGTTTTCACCACAAGGCAGAGACCAGGATTTTAAAAGCGAATGGTTGCCCTTCGATTAATTATAACAGGTGAGTTGTCTTCCCCAGCAAGAATGGTGAAGGCCAAGTGCCTCCGACACAGGCATGCTGAGCGTGTAAGGGCCCAGGCCTGACTCAGAAGCAGAGGCATTTCGAAAGGAGCATTTTTTCTTGAGCTTGGCTCGTACACCAGGGTTAAATTATGCACACAAAACTCTATTTTCCTTAGGTTTTTTTCCCTTTAAAATGTAGCTATTCCTTTTTCATAAAACTGTTGCAAGGATCAAGTGAAATAATAATATAATTGTATCTGAAAATTATAAAGCACTGTTTTCCTGCATGGGGAATCTGGTTTGTCACATCAAGTCACAATCTAAGTAGGGTGAATAGTGGAGGGTGCAGAGACCCAGGGGGACACTGTGGACTCTGCTTCTTCCTGTCTTTGCCCCTGGGAATCAATGCACCTTAATTTGCCTCTTTAGCTAATCATAGAGATGGTCTTTTGACCTCCTTGCTCTCAGATTTCTTCCTTTCTTTCTTTACATGTGGCAGAACCTGAAAGATGAAGAATGAGCCTCACACAGTCCCCTCCACCCAGGGCGCAGAACCTGCCTGCTGACTTCTGGCCCTGGGTGGAGAGAGGGACTTCTCACTCTGCCTCGTGTCCACCCTGCCCCTTCCTGTTAGCTTGCCGGCTTCTCCAGCTGCGGCTACGTTTGCAAACCATATTTATTAGGATGACCTTCACTGAAAACAAAATGTTTTTAGGCAGTGGTCCACTGATAAGGGCCAGGTTTATTGTCAACATCGTGTAGGTGTATTATCAGGTCCCTGTGACGGGGACACGTGCCACACACTGTACCAGCAATGGTCAAATTCCCAGGCCCCTCCCAGGTAGGTTCCACGAAGCTGGTCGGCTTCACAGAGCACCTTGCTGATCTGTGTCCAGTTCTTGTGTCCATCGCCAATCTACAGTTGCAACTGACCAGCAGTGTGATTCCAGTGTGACAGCGTTGCTTTCATTTATGTGACCCAGTGGGATGGAAGTGGAATGACCAAAGGTGTTTGCTTTGGTTCTGGGTGTGACTCCTGTGTGAATCAGATGATGGTGTTTGAACACTCGAGGAATAACCTCCTTCACTTTTTGTGCTATTCTAATTTTAATCTAAATCACTAGCATTTTCTCCATCACTTTCTTTTTTTTTATAATTTTTTGGACCTTTATTTAAGGTATTTATTTGTACGTGGTGCTGAGAATCGAACCCAGTGCCTCACACATGCCAGGCAAGCACTCTACCACTGAGCCACATCCCCAGCCCCTCTCCATCACTTTCTTAGGCCTATGATCAACAAAACTATAAATCAAGCCTTGATTTATAGCACTTTCCAATTTCCAAACACTTCTTTGCTAGTTTCAAGTTATCACAAGACGTCGCTGAATGTGGATCTGGGGAGGGAGGTGTGGGGGGTCCCACTGTGTAGCATTTCCACACTTCAGGTGGCAGACACATTCACCTCGAGAGCATAGAAAAGAGTAAAGCTTAATAAAATAATTAGAAAGTGTTGAATAGTTATTGCCTTCATTTCCAATGTAATGTAATAATCTAACACTTTTACAATTACATTTTATTTTCATTTAAATTTTTTTTAGTTGTCGATGGACACAATACCTTTATTTTGTTTATTTTTTTTATATGGTGATAAGGATTGAACCTAGTGCCTCACATATGCTAGGCAAGTGCTCTACCACTGTGCTAAACCCCAGCCCGTACAATTACATTTTATATTAAAATTATCAATACATCAAGATTTGTTTGGGGTGTAAAACTGAGGTATAGATAAATATCAAGGAGTGGTATAACTGGCCAAGGTCATCATGCTATAGTGATACATGATGTAAATTCGTGTTTATGGTGGCACGGTTCACGATAACCCAACCATGAAACTATCCTAGGTGTTCATCAATGCATGGATGGATAAAGAAAATGTGGAATATAAATAATGGAGTTTTATTCATCCATAAAGAAAAATTAAATTCTGTCATTTGCAGGAAAATGGATGGAACTTGAGAACATTATTTTAATTTAATAAGCCAAACTTAGAAGGTCAAGGGCTGTATGTTTTCGCTCATATGTGGAAGCTAGAGAGGAAAAAGGAAGAGAGGTGTGTGTTGGGGGGTGTCTCATGAAAATCCAAGGGAGATCAGTAGAGTAGAGTAAAGGGACAATGGGGTGGGAGGAGGGGGGAGAAAGGGGAAATACTGGGGGATGATATTAGCCAAATTTTATGGTTATATTGTGTGTGAATCCCAGTATGTGAATCCCACCATTATGTACAACTACAATACACAAATTAAAAAAACATGGAAAAATGAGGTATAGATATACCTTGCTTTCCTGTCAATAGCTAGTGAGTTGTTTGAACAGCATTAATTAATCTTTATTCAATTTCCTTATAATAATGCTTTTCAAACTTGTTTATGTGTATTTTATTTGTTCTTTTTAGTTATGACAGTAGAATGTATTTTGACATTCCATGCATGAATGGAGTATAACTTCCATTTTTGTGGTTGTACGTGATGTGGAGTTACACTGGTTGTGTACTCATATAGGAACATAGGAAAGTTAGGTCTGATTCATTCTGCTGTCTTTCTGATTCCCATCCTTTTCCCTTCCCACCACTCCACCCTGTCCAATCTGGTGAACCTCCCCACCCCGCCTGCCTATTGTGAGTCAGCATCCACATATCAGAGAGAACATTCAGCCTTTGGTTTTTTGGGATTGGCTTATTTCACTTAGCATGATAGTCTCCAGATCCATCCATTTACTGGCAAAAGTCATAGTCAACCTTTTTTGTGGCTAATGTTCCATGGTGTATATGTACCACATTTTCCTTATCTATTCGTCTGTTGAAGGGCACCTAGTTTGGTTCCATAGTTTAGCTATTGTGAGTCAAGCTGCTATAAACATTGATTGGTGACCTTCACTGAAAAAAATGTTCTACTGCAGCATACCGTAGAATGCTGATTTCCCTTTGGGTACAAACCAAGGAGTGGGATGAATGGGTCAAATGGTGGTTCCATTCCAAGTTCTCTGAGGAACCTCCATACTGCTTTTGGGCGCGGCTGCACCTATTTGCAGTGTGTGAGTGGCACCTTTCTCCCACATCCTTGTCAGCATTTATTGTTGCTTGTATTCTCCGTCGTTGCCATTCTGACTAGAGTCAGTTGAATCTCTGTGGAGATTTATTTGCATTTCTCTCATTGCTAGAGATGTTGAACATTTTTTCATGTATTTGTTGACCGTTTGCATTTCTTCTTCTGTGAAGTGCCTATTCAGTTCCTTTGCCCATTTATTGATTGGGTTATTTATTTTTTGGTGTTAAGTTTTTCAGTTCTTTATATATCCTGGAGATTAATGCTCTATCTGAGGTGTGTATGGTAAATATTTTTTCCCCATTCTGTAGGCTCTCTCTTCACACTCTTGATTGTTTCCTTCGCTGTGAAGAAGCTTTTTAGTTTGATGCCATCCCACTTACTGATTCTTGATTTTACTTCTTGCATTTTAGGAGTCTTGTTGAAGGAGTTGGTTCCTAAGCTGACATGATGGAGAGTTGGGCCTACATTTTCTTCTAGCAGGCACAGGGTCTCTGACCTAATGCTTAGGTCCTTGATCCACATTGAATTGAGTTTTGTGCAGGTGAGAGATAGGGGTTTAATCTCATTCTGCTACATATGGATTTCCAGTTTTCCTAGCACCATTTGTTGAACAGGTTATCTTTTCTCCAATGTATGTTTATGGTGCCTTTGTCTGGTATGATTTGTGTGGGTTTTTCTCTGTGTCTTCTATTCTGTTCCATTGGTCTTCATGTCTGTTTTGGTGCCAATACCTTGCTGTTTTGTTACTATAGCTCTGTAGTATAATTTAAGGTCTGGTATTGTGATGCCTCCTGCTTTGCTTTTCCTGCTAAGGATTGCTTTGGCTATTCTGGGCCTCTTATTTTTCCAAATCAATCTCATGACTGCTTTTTCTATTTTTATGAAGAACATCATTGGAATTTTAATAGGAATTGCATTAAATCTGTGTAGTGCTTTTGGTAGTATGGCCATTTTGACAATATTAATTCTGCCTATCTAAGAACATGGGAGATCTTTTCATCTTTTAAGGTCTTCTTCAATTTCTTTTGTGTTCTGTAGTTTTCATTGTAGAGTTCTTTCACCTCTTTTGTTAGATTTATTCCCAAGTATTTTTTTTTCTTGAGGCTTTTGTGAATGGGATATTTTTCCTAATTTATTTTTCATCTGATTCATCATTGGTATCTAGGAATGCAATTGATTTAGGGGTGTTTATTTTATATCCTGCTACATTTATGAGTTGTAGAAGTTTTCTGGTGGGCTTTTTTGGGGGGGGTCTTCTCTATATAGGGTCATGTCATTGACAAATAGGGATAGTTTGAGCACTTCTTTTCCTATTCATATTCCTTTAATTTCTTTCTTCCAATTGCTCTGGCTAGAGTTTCTGGGACTATGTTGACTAGAAGTGATGAAAGAGGGTCTCCCTCTTTCAGTTTGTAGAGGAACTGCTTTCATTTTTTCTCTAGAATGATGTTGGTATTGGGTTTAATGTATATAGTTTTTACAGCATTAAGGTGTGTTCCTACTATCCCTAGTTTTTCTAGTGTTTTGAATATGAATAGATGCTGTATTTTGTCAAATGCTTTCTCTGCATCTATTGAGATAATCATCTGATTCTTGTCTTTAAGTTTATTGATGAGGTGAATTATGTTTATTGATTTCTATATGTTGAACCAACTTTGTACCCTGGGGACGAACCCTACTTGATCATGGTGCACTATCTTTTTAATATTTTGTATGTGTTATGCCAGTATTATATTAAGAATTTTTGCATCTACATTCATCAGGGATATCGGTCCAAAGTTTTCTTTCCTTGATGTGTCTTTGCCTGTCAAATCTGTTTTTAATCAGGAAAAAAAACCCCTTAAATCCACAAGAAACATCATCTGTTTATTGAATACTATGAGCCAAACACTGGGCTTAATTTTGAGAATCTGAGAGTCCATTGCTGGAAGACGGGTTCTTCATGGATCCCACATTCCAACTGGGGCAAACTGACAATTACAAAAAAAAAAAAAAATTGTGATTCTTAACTGAAACTCAACATGCAAAATAGATAAAATAACTGTGTGACCCAGGTTCCCGACTCCTTGACCACATTCTGGCCCCGCCAGTTCTCTCTGCACTTAACTCTAGGGCTCCGCTGATCAGAGCTTGGAAACCACGATCCAGTGGGCGGCTGTGGGATGTGCGAGTTATTAAGCCAGGGCCTGAAGTATTTTTTGCATGTGAATCTTTGATCACATCATTTTCTTGCAGCAGGTTTCTAGCAGACGATTTATGGGGTCAAAGGGCATGACAATTTATAGGGCTCTTGCTCTATCTGGCTGAATGTTTTTCAGTTTTTGCTTCCCAAGCTCTGTTACACGGGCCGTCTCTCACCTCTGCCAGTGTCGTATTCACATTTAAAAGGCATTTGCAAATTTGATAGATGAAAACTATTACTTTGTTGTTTTATTTGCATTTCCTTGATTAGTTGAGTGCAGAACATTTTTCACATTTATTAGTCGTTTGCATAATTTTTCTATGAATTGATGAGAATGGGACATTTTGAGCATAATTTAAATAGAGTTTTGAAAAGAGATGAATGAATCAGGTTTTCTTTCCCTCCCAGAAACCAGACTTGGAGTTGGAATGAGGTCAGGTCAATAACAGCCGGACTCTGCAGGACACTCCCAGGCAGCCACACCTGTGTCTTATTCTGGACACACTACTATTCTTTATTTGAGAAAATAATTTTTTTCCAAGTGTTTAAAAACACTGTTTGAAATTTTGCACACCAAGATCTAATCATGAGAGAGAAACAGCTCAAAGCCATTGCTCAGGGGAAGGGTACGAATGAAGGCTGAAGTGACCCAAGCACCAGGTCTGGGCTTGGACTGAATGCCAGATATCAGCGAGACAGTGTTGGAGTGAGGACTCCGGGGGGACCAGGTCACACAGGTGGAGCCTTCTGGATGGGATTAGTGTCTTTTAAGAAGACCGGAGAGAGATGGGCACTCCCCTGCTGTCCTGTATGAAGAGGTAAGAACAGCCATCTGTAAGCCAGGAAGCAGGTCCTCCCCAGACGCCCATCGCTCTGATCTTGGACTTCTAGGCCTGTGAGAAGAAAGGTCTGTTGCTGAAGCCACCCGAGCTGCATGCCACTTTGTTCTAGCAGCCCAGACAGGTTCGTATTAGTCAGGGTTCGCTAGAGAAAGAGAACCCGTTATGTATGTGCATATAAAATTATATGCAGTGTATCAGGATAGAGAGATTTCTCATAGGGCATTGGCTGGTGGGAGAGCGGAGGCTGAGAAATCCCCTGATCTATTGTCCAAAAGCTGGAGACCCAGGAGAGCCGGAGACCCAGGAGAGCCGGAGACCCAGGAGAGCCGGAGGCCCAGGAGA
>JAJEJO010002751.1:261585-315346 GCA_020662805.1 Glaucomys volans
CACACACACACACACACACCCCTGAACAGGCCCCGGGGGCCCTCCTGCGCAGCCGCAGCCCCCCACACGCAGGCTCTCCAGCCCTGGCCGTTCCCGTCCCTTCCCGGCACACAGCGCTCTGCCGGGCTCTCCCCCAGCCTAGCCGCTGGGCTACTTCAGTCCCTGCTCCCCTTCCACAGCCATCAAATGCCCCTGGAGCCTCTCCTGACCCCCGACCTTAGGTCAGAGCCCCGTCCGTGAGTCCCTGACCTGCGTTCCTCTGGCGTCATGGTGAGCGTGCCATCCACACTTGACGTTGGTGCTGTGTTTCCACTTCAATCAGGAAGATACGGCTGAGGACAGAACTGGAGGCAGTTTTTTTTCTTTGTCAGGTGACATCCTAGCCCAAGTGCACACGTGTGTACGGACACACACACACACACACACTCACGCGCACACGCACACGACACACATTGTTTTCTTTTTTATTGGTTCTTTTTGGCTATACATGACAGAAGAAGCCACTTTGACGAAGTTGTACGAGCATGGAATGTGTCTTATTCTAATTAGGACCCCATTCTTGTGGGTGGGCACGATGGTGGGGTTCATTGAGGTACTTTCATATGTGGACATAGGAAAATTATGTTAGACTCATCTACTGCCTTTCCTATTCCTGTCTCCCCTCCCTCCCCGTTGTCCCCCTTCTGTCAAATCTACTAAACTTCCCCTGCCACCTTATTGTGGTTTAATCCCACATCTCAGCAAAAACATTTAATATTTAGTTACTTGGGATTGACTTGTTTCCCTTAGCATGAGTCTCCAGATCCACCCATTACTGGAAAATGCCATAAAGTCATTCTTCTTTATGGCTGAGTAATATTCCATTGTGCATATCAAAGACCTAGGAATGACACCAGAAATGGTGCACATATTGAACAAAATGTAGGCCCAACACTTCAACATAATGGCTCAGAAACTAACTGCCTTAACAAGACTCCTAAAGTACAAGAAATAAGCCCCAAAATCAACACATGGGATGGCATCAAACTAGAGTCTTTCTTCATAGCAAAGAAAACAATCAAAAACATAAAGAGTCTACAGAATGGGAGAAAATCTTAGCCAAGTACACCTCAGATAGGGTATTGATTTCCAGTATATACAAAGAACTCAAGAAACTTAACATCAAAAAACCAAATAACCCAATCAATAAGTAAACAAAAGAACTGAACAGACCCTTCTTAAAAGAAGAAATATGAATGGTCAACAAATAAATGAAAAAATGTTCAACATCTCTAGCAATTAGAGAAATGCCAATTAAAACTACACTGAGATTTCATTTAACTTCAGCCAGAATAGCAACAACCAAGAACACAAGTAACAAGGGAAGGGAGGGAGACTGGGAGTAGGAAAGTTAGAAGAATGAATCAGACATTATTTTCCTGTGTTTATATATGTTCATATGTGAATACAAACCCAAGTACGTCCACATCACGTACAACCAGAAGAGTGGGAAGTTGTACTCCATCTATCTATAATATGTCAAAATACATTCTACTGTCATGTATAAAAAAAAGCAAGATAAAAAAATGCAAGTAACAATGTTGGTGAAGATGTGGGGAAAAGGGACCCTCAGACATTGCTGGTGGGACTGCAAATTGGTACAATCACTCTAGAAAGCAGTATGGACATTTCTCAAAAAACCCAGAATGGAACCTCCATTTGACCCAATTATCCCACTCCTCGGCATCCATCCAAAGGATTTAAGATCAGCGTCCTACAGCGATGCAGCCACGTCAGTGCTCATAGCAGCTCAGTTCACAATAGCTAAGCTAGGAGCCAACCTAGGTGCCCTTCAACGATGAAGGGAGGAAGAAACTATGGTGTGTGTGCACACATTGGCTTTTAAGTGGAATTATTATCTCTCATTATTTTCGGCCCTGATGGAGAAAGGTTGGCAGGGTGGCAGGAGAAAGACCTGCTCTTTGCTGCCTTTGCTCTTTGCTCGGGGAGCCCCTCGACTTCCTCGTGAGCCTTGGCTGGGTATCTTCAGCATCTGCCCATAGATGCCGAGGAAGCTGGGGCTTCCGCATTCTGGTGTTCATGCCCCTGCCCAGTCTCTTCATAAGGAGAGTCAGAAATCCCCTGTGGGCATGAAAGGAGAGGGAACAAGCCCCTGAGGGGCAGAGCCACGCCTGGGCTCACTACCAGAGTGCATTACCAGACTCGAGAGTTCACCCTGGAGCGTCTTCCTGAGGCCCTGGGGTCACCGGGAGGACTGCAGGGTCACAGCTGGGCTGGGAGCCCCGGGAGTGTGGGAGCTCGGGGTCTTCTTTACTCTTGTTCTTGAGGCCTCACTGTGGTCTTGATCATAAATTTGCCCTTCGTAAATAGTTGTTAGACGTATGGGAAATTAAATTCTTTGATCCATTTGGAGTCCATCTGAGCGTGATTTAGGGAACGAGCTTTATTTTCCCGCACAAAATTAGGGCGCCTGACAGCAAATGTTGTCATTTCCTGTTGGACTTAAGAGCATGGCACTGTGTCACTTGGATGCGGACCTGATGCTGTTTTGAAACTCTCAACTCTGTTTATTAATCTCCTGGTTGGTTGGATACCATTACTAGCACCCCTTTAAAAAGTGTTTTTGATTATTTTTTTAAATCAAAAGATCTTGCTTTTGCAAATTGTGTAAAAATAACAAATATCTTTAAAACTTAGCGCCCAGATCACAGAAGATCAAAACATTAAGGTCTCTTAATACTTCCCAGTTCATGTACCCCGTGTGGTCTTTGCTTCCTTCCAGTTATGGTCTATTCTACTTAAAAAACAAAAATACAGAACATATCGACATAGATCACTTCCAGGGTGATATTTTTCAAGGTGCCTGTTTGCAGGGGAAGCCACTCTCAGCCCCTTGTGTTCCCTTCTTCTTCCCGTGGACAACCGTGAGCACGCTGGGAGCAGCTGAGTTTCGAGTCTCCTGGAACGGAGTCAAGGCAACCCTGCATTTCTGGCTTGGCTCCTCCTTCTTCAGTTACTCATTTTTAAAGTCTTCTAAGTCTTCTTGGCTGTTCTCACTCATTTATCATTCCCGATCAACCTTACAATTAATGTGTCAAATTCTGTAAGAGAAATCCTGCTGATATTTTGACTAGAATTGAATTACATTCAGGGATTAATTTGGGGAAAATTTTAGTTCTTTGCAATGCTGAATATTTCATCTAGGAACATGATATGCCTTCTTCAAAGAGGAACCCAGGTTTTCTTTGGTGTCCCTTAAGGAATATTCTCAGCTCCACATCTGTCCTAATCTCTTGTCCTCCAATCTCTCTTGTCCCTTCTCTTCTTTCTTCCCTCCACCCCTCCTTTCCCTTCCACCATCTTTATTGTAAATGGGTATTTTTTCCCCAACTTTTCAAAAGTCGCCCCACAGTCAAAGACAATCATCAAGTGATCGTGGAGTGCCACTCTTATTCCAGATAATCCAAGTCACTAACTTTTCACTTGTGAAAAATACTGAACGTGAAAGTCACCATTCTAACCACTTTCCAGTGTAGTTGAGAGAGATGAAGTGTGTTCACGTTGCTGGGCAACCATCGCCATTATCATCCTCGGAGCTTTTCCATCATTCCAAACTGAAACTGTACCGAAACATCGCCCTTTGAGCAGCCAGTATGGATGACAAGACACTCCAGAAAACTCTCCCATTACTTTTACTAGTTTACAGTTTAAAAAAATTTTTTTTTAAACATATGTATTTTTGTGGCAGAAAAATGAAGATAAGACTGTCCCCTGTCTAGTGGGACTTCACTTACTCTGCTGGTACTATTGTAATGCTCCACCAAACTCCCACTGTAATAGCAGAAGTGACTGTGGGAAGTCTTGTCTTTTTATGTTTTAATGAGAATGACATTGATTTTTTTAATAATAAATATACTGCTACTGGCTGGCTTGCCATTTGTTCTTGCCATTCTTTACTAAAGAGAAATACACTTCAGTTCTCATTTTGTGTCAGTTTGATTTCTGTTGCTTGAACAAAACACCTGAGGTTGAGTGCTTTATAAAGAAAAAAAACCTTATTCGGCTCACAGTTTTGAGGCCACAAATCCAAGATGGAATGGCCACATTGGTTTGGCCTCTGGTGGGGCCACCTTGGCTGTGCAACATGATGGTGCTGGCCTCATAGCAGAAGCGTGCAAGAGAGGGAAAGATACAAGGTGACAGGAAGATAGGGGCTGGGGAGGGGCTGGTCTTGCTCCTTTATAACAACTCACTCATTGAAGAGCCAACTCACGCCACAAGACCAGCGTGAATTCCTTCTGAGCCACTGCCCCAGTGACCTGAGTGGAAGATAATTGGCCTTCCACTCCGACCCAGGGCTAGAAGATCCCATAGCCTCTCAGCACTGCCACTCTGCGGACCAAGCTCCAGAATGTGACTCTCGGGGACACGCTCAGGCATATCCAAACCATGGCACGTTTTATTGAGAGATTTCTAATAATCAGGATGGAGGCCACCTTTAATGAAAGGGTTTTCCACTTCTATCGAAGTGGACGACTTTCCCACTTGGTCCCATTAACTCGAACTCTCTTTACATTCTTAAAGTTCATTTTGCTGCAGCTGTTAGTTAAGTTTGTTTAAAGGTTAATTGGATTTTTGTGGCTATACTTAGAAGTGAGATCTCAGAAAAAGGTATATGTTTCAGTGTTTAAGCCTGAATTTTTCTATCTGTATTTTCTTTCCACTTTCTTCTTATTGAACTTTATTAAAGTTTATCCTCTGCCTAATTGTCCATTTTCAAATAACCAGTTCTTAGAGATATCAGTTCTACTACATTTTTTTCTAGTATTTAATGTCTCATTTATTATTATTATTTACTTCATTTTCTATGGGATTGTAGCTTCCTGTGTTAAATGTCTCATTATTTTTTGTTTAATAATAAAAGCATTTGAGACTGTGAATCTTCCTTTGAAAATAGCTTTGCTACATTCTTTGAAATGAGTTATTTACTATTGTTGGAACAATTTCCTAAATTGTCTCAATTTCCTAAATTATAGATTTTATTTCTAACCTAACCCAAGAGCTACTTTGTAAAGAATTTAAAATTTTGTTGAGTGATGGAGTAGTGAGAATACACTTATAAACTCTATTTTTGAAAAAATAATTCTTATAAACTAATAGGTCATTGGTATATTTTTGTCTGCCTATTTTATAAAAAATCAAATGTTTGTCTACTTTTTTGTCAGTTCTTCCTTGAAAATTTTATGCTAATTGCTTTATGCATTTTGATTCTAGTACAGAAAGGGTCTCGACTGTTGGTTTCCTGACCTCTTCCCTGGGTGGTTGCATCTGATGTGCAGGAAGTGCTCCCAAAGACTGCAAATCCCAGGCTCATTTTCTCGTGAAATAAACGCAAAGCGTGTGTGCCGGGGTGTTCTTGATGTGCGTGAATCTTCCCCCACAATAGTGCGTTGTTGTTTTAATAATTACTTATTTTTCAGCATTAGTCCGATGTAATTTTTTCAGAGGGCATAATATATCATAATGGCTTTTTGTCCTCATCACATATTATATTTAACTTTTGCTTTAAATTTAGTGATTTAGGGGTACAATCTCAGCAAGAGTATTTGTATTTATGTAACAATAAGTACAGAAATAAACAAATACAATAATACAGATAGTTTAAATTATAAGTTATAAACGATCGTCTTCATCGTGTACATAGTCCATAACAAACGCCCACCACAGTCCTGGGCAGACGACGTGGCCTTTCACAGCGTGCGAATCTTAGAGGCGTGCTCGTCTTCTGCCAAGGTGGTGCTGCTATGTGGCAATGCCAATCGTCATCACCACCACCATCGTGGTCATCATCACAACCACACTACGTGGCGTTTATGCATGCCCGCCGAGCTCTAAGTACTTTAAATGCGTTGACTCCTTAATGCTCTATAATACGTGGTATCATTAGCAATCCCACGTCCAAACGCAGAAGCCAGGACACAGAGAGGTGAAGCCACTTGTTCAGGGTCACACAACCTATAAAGTGGCAGGGCTGCAATTGAGACCCAGGCGGCATGTCCCTGGAGTCCAAACTCAAAACACCAAGCTATGCTGTCCCTCCACAGTTTACAATTCACTCGGATAGAAAGCACTGTGATTTTAAAGAGGCTGGGCTTGGGGCTGGAGGTTAGCTCAGGGGTAGGGTTAGCTCATGCCTGGGATGCGTGAAGCCCTGGGTTCCATGTCCTCCACCTCCAAAAACAAAATAAGGCTGGGCTTTGTTATTTCAAACTTTGCTCATAGAGTAAAAATTTTTAATATGTTTATATTCCACTATGTAATTCATTAAAATCACACAGAATGTAACTACACTATTTTGCTAAATTGTCCTATAGAAAGTTTGCATGAGTTTATATTTATATTGCAATCTTACTATCATTTTCATAAGAAGTCTTTGTCGACAAAGAGAAATATGAAATGGCTTGTCCTTTTAATTTGCATCTTTCCTGAATTAAAAATGAATTTTTTAGCTGGGCGTGGTGGCACACGCCTGTAATCCAAGCGACTTGGGAGGCTGAGGCAGGAGGATCGGGAGTTCAAAGCCAGCCTTGGCAACTTAGCGAGGCCCTAAGCAACTCAGTGAGACCCTGTCTCTAAATAAAATACAAAACAGGGCTGGGGATGTGGCTCAGTGGCCGAGTGTCCCTGAGTTCAATCCCTGGTTAAAAAAAAAAAAAAAAAATGAATTTATTGACCTTTAGTATCTGTTCTGTAGATTTTCTGCTTCCATCAATTTTCCTTCTAGGTGTTAATATTTTGCTCTTTGATTTCTGAAAATCCTATTTAAAAGATACCAACTAATCTTTCAAATGTAAAGCAACGTGACCAAATCAGGCAGTTGCATTTTGTGTGATTGAAAAAATTTGTTGTGATTTTTTTTTTTTGCCTGTGTCTCTGGACTCTCTGAGTTTTTGTTTGGTTAGTAGAAGTTGCACATTTTTATGTTATCAAGCCCATTGTTGTTTCCCTTTATAACTTATTACCAGGCACTCCTCCTCTCTCAACGGTTTGCTAAATATTTAGCAATATTAGTTGTATTTTTATGGTATAATTTTGTTTTATTTAGTTGTTTAATTCAGCTGGGGTTTCTGCTTGTGAATGGTGAAAGGAGAAATTCTTAACTGAAAATGAATCTTCACATTCCTCTTACAGGGGTAGCCTGTTGTGCTCACACAGCTTATGAAAAGCCTGTCTCTGATTCTGAAGCACTTAAATTAAGCCAGTGTGCACCACAGATCTGCTTCTGGATGACGGGCTCTGTCCCACCAGTCCCCCGTCTGTTCTCCCAGAGCATCACATTGTTGTTGCACCAAGATAGCTGGCACGCACGGTCTGCTTTCATTAGTGGTGTTCTTTGATATCTTATCTCTTTTTCCAATTTCATTTAAAGGACAAGTTGCAGGGGAGTTGAAAGCACAGGCCCTGGTGCGAGACTTACTTCAGATTCTGAGCTGGTGCATTCAGCCCTAAAGCACCTGCTCAGGTGGCTCAACCTCTCTGTGCTCCCCCCAGGTTTCCCTTCGGTCCAGTGGGAATAATGGTGGTTTCTTCTTCATGGTGCAGTGGGGAGGGTTCATGGAGTTCAAACCCATACAACCCACAGGCGAACACCTGACATCGAGCGAGCTTCGCACCCTGCTAGTTATCATCACCATTTTGTCAGGTTTGTGACGTTGGTTGGAGTCCTATTAAACCCAACCCAGGCTCCGGTTTAGAGAGATTGATCGATCCCTCACCCGGAGCACAGCTTGCTTCATGCAGCCCAGTGTGCACTTTACCAAGGAGCATGCATTGTGGGTTCTTAATTAACCACAGCAGCTGGGTCCTGGGTGGGAAGAAGGATTCTGATCATCCCGAACCCACTCTGATGGGACCGTTGAACTGGATCCTCCTCACCAGTCTCACGGGGAGGGTGAGACCCTCTTCTTGGGCAGAGTGAATTCAGAAGACTCAGTAGCATTACCCTCTCCTGTTTCCGATGGCCTGAAGGCAGTACCCTCCCTGCTCTTGATGTGGCAAGATGTGCCTGGCAGCAGGGGTCATGGGGCTGCACTTGGTCTCTGGGTGCCGGGCACAGGCTTGACGCAGGAGGCAAGGGAAGAGCACCCAGCCTCCCCTCGGGGATCAGCCTCCAGACCTTGCTCCAGGGAGAAGCAGGAGCGCTCAGCTCGACAGCCCTCCCTGGCTCAGCACCTGGGAGCAGGAGGAAGGTGCCTGGCCGTTCCTCCTGGTCCTCTCCCAAGGAGCCCTGTTGACGCACGTCCTTGCTGTCACCCTGCTAGTCTCTCCCGTGTTGCAATCTGTGACACTCTTGCAGCCGGTGCCAGCAGAGCAAGACACGGCGGTCCTTCTGCTGTCTTATCAGGCACACGCCGTCCAGGGCACATCTGGAACTCTGTCCTTCCTGCTCCCTGCAGCCTAGAGCGCTGTCAGCAGCACGAGGTCCGTCAGTACTTCAGTCTTCCCATCACACGGCGTCCCGTAGACCCTGTGCAGCTCGTTTGATGCTTTTGTTATTCTTATGAATCGGATGAGGTTTTTCTTCATGTTTGCTAATTAATCATCACGTTAGAGAAAAGTTATGATTTTTTGGAATTTATGTTTCAACAAGCCACTTTGTTTTGACTTCTGCGGACTAAACTTTTCCTTACTGTCATTTCACCACTGATTTAAAAAGCTGGATTCTTTTTCATTCTTTTAGGGTCTTCCTTAAAATTTGTGAGGCACACATTTGACTGAAAGCTTAAGTTTATGTATATCTTTATTCTCTTTCCAAAATAGGAAAACTTGAAAATAATTGAACCCTGTTTCTTAAAACTCCAAGTTGTTATTATCTAGTGGTTCATCTTCTTTTTCAAAAACAGTTATTTTAAAATAACTATAGATTCAAAGGAAGTTGAAAAGATAGTACACAGAGGTCCCTGTAAATTTCATCAGTTTATCTAGTTAACGAAGCTTTAAAAAACAGCCGTATTTCAATACAATTTGCCTGTCACAAGCATACAAATTACAGACATTCTTAGTAAGTTTGTGCATTTTAATTATCATCTGTGTCTACCATTCCATAAAGTCTCCTTAAGCCCATTTGCGGTTAATCCTCACCTCCAAATTCAGTCCTAGGCAGCCACTAAACACTTTGTGTCTGTGAGGTACGTTTAAAGACACAAATGGAGTTGTGTAATGTGTTTTTAGGATCTAGTTTCTTCCACTTAACATGATGCTCTTGAGAGCCACCCAAGCAGTTGGAAAGGCCATTTGGTTCGTTGTTTCTTTGCTGAACAATATTCCATTGGGTGGATGGATGATAATTTGTCCATTTGCCCATTTGACTTTTAGATTG
This sequence comes from Glaucomys volans, assembly GCA_020662805.1. Taxonomy (NCBI): domain Eukaryota; kingdom Metazoa; phylum Chordata; class Mammalia; order Rodentia; family Sciuridae; genus Glaucomys; species Glaucomys volans. The sequence goes on from JAJEJO010002751.1 coordinate 270,965, forward strand.
TTTTACTTTTAGCCACTACAATAAAGCTGATAAGAACATTCATGTCCAGCTTTTGTATGAACTTACATTTTCATTTCTCTAGCATAAATACATGGAATGTGATTTCTGGCTTGTATGGTAGTGCATGTTTAACTTTATTAAAAACTGCCACAATTTTTTTTTCCAGAGTGTCTCTCGCATTTTGTATTTCAACCTGCAGTATTCCAGAGGTCCAATTGCTCCACACCCTTGCCAACACTTGGTTTTATCCACATTAATATTAGCCTTTTTAATATGTGTGTAGTGGTATATCATTCTGATTTTGCTTTGTATTTCCCTGAAGGGAAGTAAAGTTGAACATTTTCTCATGTGCTTACTTGCTGTGTATCTTCTTTTGTCTGTTTGTTTAGTGACTTGTCTTTAATAAGTCAGTGAATTCGGTCTCTGAATTTTCTGCCGAGATTTTTGTTTGACTTCTTGCATTTTGTTGTAGGGACTATGTAGTGATTGGACAGAAGTTGTGCTCAAACACCTTCTGCCAATGTGATTTCCATTCTCTGCTGTTGGACCTGTGTTGGTAGGAAGCGCCTTCAGATGTAGGGTGTTTTAAGTCTTCTGTGGATTTTACTTTCTGCTAGGTTCTTTTCTCTTTCTTCTGAGCGTGTGTGCAGCCTTCGGGTTGGCCAGCAGTGTGTGGGTGCCTGTGTTTTCTCTCATCCCTGCTAGCCATTTGTTAATCTTGCCTCTCTGAGAGGATAGGTTTTGCCTCTTTCCGTATTTACTGACATTTGCATTTCTTGTTCTGACACTAGTCTGTTCATGCTGACATCCTATTTTCTACTTAGATGGTTTAAACTTCTTGTATTCACTCATACAAGATCTTTTGTGGATGTTAAACTTTGTCATACATGTTTAAAATTTCTCTAATGACAACTATCGTATGACCTATTTTCTTAAACATATTATTTTTATTGCACGAACTTTTCTCATTTTTTAAAAGTTTTATAGCTTTCAAGACATATTTAGTGTATTCATCTTTATCCAAAACTTCAAAACCTTTATTTTTCGATACTTATACATAACAGTGGGACTCATTGTGCCATATTCATACAAGCACATAACATAATTTGATCAACCTCATTCTCTAATAACGTCTCCTTCCCTCCCCTTCCTCCCCATCTCTCCTGATCTCCCTTCTATTATGGTTATTTTTATTTTAATTAGTGCAAAATATATTGCACACATGTATGAATATACCACAATGAATCACACACATGTGTGCACATATATGAAGCATATGTATCATATACATATATGCATGTGATTCATTTTGGTATATTTATATATGGACATAGCATAATTTGGCAAATTTCATTCTCTATGCCCTCCCCTGCTCCCTCCCTCTCCATTTCTTTTCTCTACTCCATTGATCTTTCTTCTATTTTCATGAGATCCCTGCTTTTTAACCCCTTCCCAGCCTCCACATATGAGAGAAAACATTTGCCCCTTGACTTTCTGAATCTGGCTTATTTCATTGAGCATGATGTTCTCCAGTTTCATCCATTTACCAGAAAACTATCTAATTTCATTCTTTATGGCTGAGTAGAACTCCATTATGTATAGGTGCCACATTTTCTTTATCTGTTCATCTGTTGACAGGCACCTGGGCTGGCTCCACAATTTGCCTGTTGTGAACTGTGCTGCTATAACATGGGTATGCTTGTATCCCTACAGTATGCCGATCTTTAGAAAATCTTTATTTTTCAATGTTCACTTGAGGTATTTATATTTTTTCCCTATTTAAAAATTTTTGGTGGTGTGGCCATACTTCCAAAGGCACTATACAGATTTAATGCAATTCCAATTAAAATCTCAATGATATTCCTCATAGAAATAGAGAAAGCAATTATGAAATTCATCTGGGAGAACAAAAGACCCAGAATAGCCAAAACAATCGTGGGCAGGAAGAATGACGCAGGAGGTATCACAATACCAGAACTTAAACTCTACTATAGAGCAATGGTTACAAAAATAGCATGGTATTGGCATCAAAATAGACAGGTAGACCAATGGTAAAGAATAGAAGACACAGAGACAAACCCACATAAGTCCAGTTATCTCATACTAGACAAAGGTGCCAAAAACATACAGTAGAGAAAAACAGCCTCTTCAACAAATGGTGCTGGCAAAACTGGAAATCCATATGCAATAAAATGAAATTAAATCCCTATCTCTCACCCTGTACAAAACTCTACTCAAAATGGATCAAGGATTTAGGAATTAGACCTGAGACCCTTCAACATATAGAAGGAAAAATAGGTCCAAATCTTCATCATGTTGGTTTAGGACCAGACTTCCTTAACATTTCTTGTGCTTCCCGAGAGCACAAGAAATAAAACCAAGAATCAATAAATGGGATGGATTCAAATTAAAAAGCTTTTTCTCGGCAAGGGAAACCAATCAATAATGTGAAAAGAGAGCCTACAGAGTGGGAGAAAATCTTTTCCACACACACTTCAGACAGAGCACTGATCTCCAAAATTTATAAAGAACTTAAAAAATTTTACACTAAAAATAAAGAACTCAATCAATAAATGGGCTAGGGAAGTGGGCAGACAGACACTTCACAGAAGAAGATACACAGGTGACCAACAAATACGTGAAAAAGTGCTCATCATCTCTAGTAATTAGAGAAATGCAAATCAAAACTACCCTAAGATTTCATCTAACTCCAATTAGAATGGCTGTTATCAGGAACACAAGCAATAAGTGTTGGTGTGGATGTGGGGAAAAAGGCACACTCAGACATTGCTGGTGGAGTTGCAGATTGGCGGCGCCACTCTGGAAAGCAGTATGGAGATTTCTCAGAAAACTTGGAATGGACCCACCATTTGACCCAACTATTCCATTCCTCAGGACTTAAAATCAGCACACTACAGTGACACAGTCACATCAATGCTCGTAGCTGCTTAATTCACAATAGCTAGATTGTGGAACCAACCTAGATGCCCTTCAACTGATGAATGGATAAAGAAGCTATTGTATGTATACACAATGGAATATTACTCAGCCATAAAGAATAATAAAATTGTGACATTTGCTCCATAAATGGATGGAGTTGGAGCATATTATGCATAGTGAAATAAATCAAACCCCCAAAACCAAAGGCCGAATGTTTTCTCTGATAAGTGGATGATGGTACATAAAGGGGGGGCGGGGGGCAAGAGAAGAATGGAGGAACTTTGAATTGTGTAGAAGAAAATGGGGTGGGAGGGGGTGAGGGATGGAAAGATAGTGGACTGAGACAGACATTATTACCCTATACATGTATGAAATGAAATGAAAAGTTGTGCCCCATGTGTGTACAATGAATCAAAATGTAGTCTGTAAAAATAAAAAAATTTTTTGGTGGTATTCACATATCATAAAATTCAACTTTCACCACTCACTTCAACTATTTAATGTGTAATTCCAGTCACTAAATATATTCACAGTGTTGTGCAACCATCAGCAGTACCTAGCACTTGCACAATTTCTTTTTTTCATTTTTCTTTGGTGCTGGGGATCATGCTAGACAACCATGCCACCACTGAGTTACATCTGCATCCCCAATTCTTGGGCATTTTGATCATAGTAAAAAGAATTCCAGACTTATTAAATAGTCACTACCTCTATTCCTGCTCCAACCCTGGTGACCACCATTTTTTTTTCCTGTCTATGGATTTGCATATTCTGGATATTTCATGTGAGTGCAATTATATGACATATACTCTTATGTCTGGCTTCTTTTACTTGGTATCCTGTTTGCTAGGTCTATTTGTGTTGTAGCATCATTTTTCTTTTGATGAAGTTTCAATTTGCCTATTTTTTGGCTTTTGTTTTCATATCTAAGAAACCATTGTCAAATCTAAGGTAATGGAGATTTATTCGTATGTTTTCTTCTAAGAGTTTTTTAGTTTTAGCTTGTATATTTAGATCTTTGGTTCAGTTAGGGTTAGTTTTTGTATATTTATTGAATCTATAGATAGCTTTGGGAGTATTGCCATTTTAACAAATATTAAATCTTCAAATCCATGAACATGGGATACTTGGGATGGGATACATGGGATGGGATACATGGGATGACTTTTCTTTCTTTTTTAAAATCTTATTTAATTTCTTTCAACAAAGTTTTGTAATTTTCAGTGTACAAGTCTTGCACTTCCCTAGCCAAATTTAGTTTTAAGTATTTTATTCTTTTTGATGTTATTGTAAATAGAATTGTTTTCTTTGTTTCCTTTTTGAATTATTCATTGCTACTGTGTAGAAACAACTGATTTTTGTGTGTTGGTCTTTGCTGAAGTAATTAATTAATGGAACTTTGCTAAATTAATCACTTCCATAGTTTCTTGTGGATTCCTTAGGATTATCTTTATATGGGATCATATAATTTGTGAATGGAGATAGCATCACATCTTCCTTTGTAATTTTTAATTTCCTTCATTTTTTTTCCTCCTCCCTATCTCCCTCCCTTTTTTCCCTACTCGCCCTAGCCAGAACCTTGAATACAATGTTGAATCAAAATGCAAAAGGCCGGCAACCTTAGAATCTTAAGAGGAAAGCTTTCATCATTTCATCATTGAGTATGGTGTTAGCTTTGAGTTTTCATCAATGTTTCTTCTAATCACATTGAGAAAATTTTTTCTATTTGTAGTTTATTGGATTTTTTCATGAAAGAATGTTGGGATTTATTAAATCTTTAATGTATAAATGTAGAGGATCCTGTGGTGTCTTCATCTGTTAATATGGTGTGTTATATTGATTGATACTCGTACATTGAACCACCCTTGCATTCCTGGGATGAATATCACTTGCTCATGGAGTATAATCCTTTTAATATGTTGATAGATTTGGCTTGATAGTATTTTATTGAGGATATTTCCATTTATATTCATAAAGTTTATTGATCTGTAATTTTCTTTTTTCATTGTATCTTAGTTTGGCTTTGGTATTAATATAATGCTGTCTTCATGGAATGAGTTAGGAAATATTCCCTCCTCTTCATTTCTTTGGAAGAGTTTGAGAAAGAATGGTGTTAATTCTTCGGTAAATGTTTGGTAGAATTAATGAGTGAAAATATCTCATTCTGCTTTTTCCTTCATTGAAAATCATTTGATTACTAATTCAATCTCTTTGCTTTTTGTATGACTGTTCAGATTTTTATTCCCTCTTGAGTCTTGGTAGTTTTGTGTTTCTAGGAATTTTTCAATCTCTTCTAGGTTATCTAATTGCTGGTGTACACATTTATGTTATTCTAATAATTCACGTCTTTGAGGTTGGTAGGAATGTCCCTACCTTCATTTCTGATTTTAGTTATTTGTGTATTCTCTTTTTTTTTTTTCCTTAGACAGTCTAGCTAAAGTTTTGTCAGTTTTGCTGACCTAATTTTTGGTTGCACTGGTTTTTGCTATTGTTTTTCTATTTTCTACTTCATTGATCTCTGCTCTAGTTCTCCTTCTGCTAACTGTATGTGGTGTGTGCTTCTTTTCATAGTTCCTTAAGATTGAAAGTCAGGTTATTCTTAATTTCTTCTTACATGCTTATTTATGTCTGTACATCTTTAGTAAAGTCTCTGTTCAAATAATTTCTCAATTTAAAAAATTGTGTTGTGTTCTTATTACTAACTTGTAATGATTCCTTGCATATCTAGATGTACATTTTTTTGAGGCACAGACATTTCAAATACTGTGTCTTGTGAGTTCAGGTGTTTTTCAGAGTAAAATTTTAAATTCGGTTGAAGCCCAGTTTACTGTTTTCTTTTACATCGACACACTTGTATGTTCTCAGTAATCACTGTCTGCTTCACAGTTGAAAAGATTTCTGTCTTCCATCTACAAGTCCTGTCTTTTGGTCTAAGATTTATTTTGGGTTAATTATTGTATTTTATCTGAGATGATAGTTTACATTATTCAGTTACAATAGGTCTCTAGATGTTTCAGAGCCTTTTGTCCAAAAGGCTATCTCTTTCCATTGAATTAAATTGGAACTCTGTAATTTTAATGGAAAATCAATTGACTTGATTTGATACTGACTTAATACTTATGAATTTCTCTCTAGAACCTCTATTATATTCTGTTGACTTATATTCTATTCTTATTACCATGTTGTATTTATTATTGAGACTTTACAGTAAGTCTTGAAGTAAAAATAGTATAGGTAGTAAAACCCCTCAGCTTTGCTCATTTTCAAAATAATACTGGTCATACTAATTGGTTTACATCGTTGTATGTAATTCAGGATCAACTTGTTAATTTCTACAAAAATTCTGATGATATTTTGAGGTGATTGCATTAAATCTATGGATCAGTTTTATGACAGCTGACATACTTGCAACATCAACTCTTTCAATACATGAGAATGGTAAATATTTCTAATTATCAACGTATTCTTTCATTTTTCTCTGTTTTTTGTATAAAGGTCTTGTGAATATTTTGTTAAATCTGTATTTCATTCTTATGATACTGTTATAAATGGTGTCTTTTTAAAATTTTCAGTTCCAATTATTAATTGTTAGTAGATTGAAAGGTAGTTGATTTTTGTACGGTGCTTTTTACATTATCCTTTGACATTTATAATTTCTTAATAATCCCAGTTGTTAAAAAAGCATTCCTATATGTATCATATACATATGATATTATAAGAATATGATAATGTCATCTGTTTACAGAGGCAGTTTATCTTTAAGGTTTAGGATCTTTCTTTTTTTGTTCTAGTGGGTTGGACCACCGCTAAAATGTTTAGTGGGAGTTGTGAAGTGGACATCTTGCTTGTTTCCTGACCACAGGGGGTGAGTTCACAGTCTTTTGCCATGAAGTTTCATGTGAGCTGTTGGCTCTTCATGAAAGCTCATTATGGTTATTAGCATGAGAAAGTTTCCTTTATTCCTATACTTCTTACAGGTTTTGTCATGAGTAGTGTGGAATTCTGTCAAATTCCTTTTATGTACCCACTGAGATGATGGTGGGTCTTTTGTGTTTTAATGTGTGAAAAATGGCTGCCTTGCTTCACTTTTGAGTGTTAAGCTAACATTCTGTTTCTGTCTTTCTATATTTCTGTATTCTATAGCGTACTCGTCCATGTCGCAGTATCCTTTTTGCATATTGTTGGACTTGATTGCTAATATTTGTTGAGACTGTGTGTGTGCACATGGGTATCTATATTCATGAGGGAAATTGGTCTATCCTTAAAAAAATTTTTTTTCATAATGTCTTCTTTCGCTAACAGAGTAATGCTGAGCTCAAAATGATGTGGAGACAGTTACCTTGTTCACTATTTTCTGAAGAAGTTTGTGTATGGTTGATATTATTACTTCAGTGTTTGAAAGAATTAATCAGTGAAACATTTTGGACGTGTGTGTGTGTGTGTGTGTGTGTGTGTGTTTGTGTGTGTGTGTAAATATTTAAAATTAAGAATTTTATTTCTTTACCATTAAATGTTTTCCAGACTGTATTTTTTTGTGTGTGTCAGTTTGGTATTTTATGTCTTTTAAGGAATTTGTCTATTTTATCTAAGTTGCCACATTTTATGGTACAAACTGTTAATATAATCCCTTATATTTTAATGTCTGTAAAATCTCTAATGATATCTCATTTTTATTACTGATATTGGAATTTGCTCCTCTTTTTTTTCTTGATTATTTTATCTGGAATTTATTATTTAATTCCTCTTAAATAACTAGATTTTGAACTTATCCATTTTCAAGTGTTTGTTTATATTATATTTCATTTGTTGTTTTTTTAAAAAAATTACTTTGACTATGTGTATTCTCTTACCTAGAGTAGGTTTAACTTTCTCTTAATTTTTAAGTTATTTAGGTTAAATTAAGTTTAAGTGATTTTAGATCTTCTTATTTTCTTATGTAAGCATTTAAAGCTATAAGTTTCCCTCTGAGTACTGCTTTATCTGGGTGCCCAATTTTTCATATATTTTCTTTTAATTGCTGTTCAGTCTAAAATATTTTCTGATTTTCCATGAGATTTAATTTTTGACCTATTGCTTTTTAAGCATATGTATAAACTCCAAATATTTAGAATTTTAAAAATTTCCAAATGATTTTCTATTGAATTCGATTTTAATGCACTATGACTAGATAATATACTCTGATGGTTTCAATTCTTCTAAATTTTTTGAGACCTTTTACACTGCCTTACATATGATCTATCCTGAGCTATGTTCCATGTGCACTTAAAAAGAATGTGTGCTATTCTGTAGTTGGGTGTAGTTTTGTATGAATTTCCATTGGGTCAAGTTGGATAGTGTTATTCCAGTTGTCTACATCCTGTGGATATTATTCTGTTCTATCAAACAGTGAGAGTGGAGTTCCATAATCTTTGACTATCACTGTATATATGTACTTCTCCTCTAAGTTTTGTTGGTTTTTTTCTTCATGTATTTTGAAGCTTTGTCATTCTGCATGTATTTATAATTGTTATATCTTCCTTGGGAATTGGTCTTTTTGTCATTATGGCATCTCATTTTATCCCTAAGCAGCATATCTTGTCCTGAAGTCCACTTGTCTGTTAGTAGGGTTACTCCATCTTTCCTATGATTAGTGTTTGCATGGTGTTTCTTTTTCTGTTACTTTGAACCAATTCATGTCTTTATGTTTAAAGTTCACTTCTCACAGAAATATTTTTTCTGTAGCACATAGTTTCTTTCTTCAGTCCACAATTTTTTAATTGAAGAGTTTAGAGCATTAACATTTAATGTAGTTATTGATATTCTCTTTCAGTCTTTCCTTTTTATACTTGTTTTCTAGTTTTGCTCTTTTTTAAAAAAAATTTAATTGTAGATGGACACTAAGACTTTACTTTATTTATTTATTTTTATGTGGGGCTGAGAATTGAACCCAGTGCCTCACACATGCTAGGTGAGCACTCTACCACTGAGCTACAACCCCAGCCCTGTGTAGTTTTGTTCTTGATTCTTTCTAATTTTCTCTTTTCTACTTCAGATCAATTGCGTTTATTTATTTATTTTTGGTATTCTGTTTTATCTTTGCTATTGACTTATGTGCAATACTTCTTTTTCTTTTAAAATGAGATTTTGCTTTGTTCTGAATAGTTATTACATATATTTATATCTGCCTGATTTAATTAATATACTATTTTATTTATAATGTAAAAACCATACCACAGACTATTTTCTTTTTCCCCTCTTATTCTTTGTACTTGTGATGTTATACATTTTAGCTTTACATATGTTATCAACCCCAACATGTCTTGCTATTTTGTGTTAAAAGGTTAATTGTGTTTTTAGATAATAAAAAACAAGAAGAGCAAGTTTTATATTTATCTGCATATTTAGAATTTCTGGTTCTCTTAGCTTCTTTTTGTAGCTCTGGATTTCCATCTGGCATCATTTTTCTTCACCTTGAAATATATTTTTATACCTCTCTTGCAATACAGGTCTCTTACAAATAAATTCTTTCAGATTTTGTATGTCCGAAAAATATTTTATTTTTAAAGGATTTTTTTCTTTTTTTACTGGATATAGATGTTTTACAAAGTCTCTCATTTGGTGACTGGAACTTGAAAGTATTCCAGTTTGGAGAATAGCCCAGTTGTGAGTTCCATAGTTTTACCTTATACATGCACAGCTTAATGTTAATCAGTGTACACAAAGAGACCCTAATGTGGATTTACTTAGCTCTTTCTTGGTGTAACTTCTTCCTTTCTGAAGGAAGGAAAGCTGTTTTCCAAACCACAGTTACCTCAGTCTCCCCAAGTCCAGTGTCTCCCTCCCCAGCTCAGTGAGACCCTTTGACTTCCCATTCTCCATGCTGTGGTCTAGAAGGGCCTTTAACCAGGAAGTCAGTTGATGGGAGAGGTCTTCACTCACTTTCCTCCCCTCAGGGACCTTCGTCCAGTGTCCTGTATACAGCTGTTGCATGTTTTTCCATTTCCTGTTTATGGTAGGAGAGCACATCTGGTAGTAATTACTTCAACAAGGTTCAAAGTGAAACTGGGCATCTATCTGATCGTTTGCCACAATACAGTGTAGAAACACTAACTTTGAATTTAAAACAAATGAAGCAAAAACCTCCCTCTATTTTCAGATTTTTTTTTTGCATTTTACTCATTTGGGGGATATTGATATATTTAAATAAATTAAATAGACTCATAATTTTAACACTTTTACCATTAATGGCCAGATCCTTAGTGTATATCTAGTCGAAGTTATAACTTAAAAAAGTCACAATTGCTATCATTATATTCATTATAATTGTGTAAGATAATATAAATTAAATATATAATACAATATGATGAATATATAACATTCATTGTATTTTTTAGTTGATTTTTTAATTTTCAGGAGAATGTTTTAGGCACTTTTCTCAAAATAGTTGAGATGGAATAATTGAAAGGAAAATTTTCTAACTCTGAAACATAAATGACAACTTTGATTTGGCATATAATTCCTGTTCTGAACATTTAAAAAATTTTCTGGACTTACTTTCAGATTTCTTACTGAAAATTGGAAGTATGAGACAAACATGATTTTATTTGATTATTAGGTGTGTGTTTATGATGGGTTTCACTGTGACATTTCCATCCATACACGAAACATGCTTTGATCGTATCCACCCTCCCCACCACTCTCTCTTACCTCTCCTCCCCTGAGTCTCCTTCCCCTTCCTTAATAATTGGTTCCCTTTTTCTTTCATGTCACTTTTTTTTAGCTTCCACATGAGAAAAAATATGCAATGCTCGTTTGCTAAGTTTAACTCCTTTGAAAGTAATACTTATTTTGTTCTGCTAGTATAATTGTGGAATTTCCCCAGTTTTGACTTTGAATCTGTTTCTAATGTAGGTTCTGATGTGTTGTATTCCCTAAGTTATCTTAGAATACATTCACAGTAAACACCTCCAATCTACAATATCAAATACTTTGTTTATAAAATTTTCTTTTGTAATATCTATTATTATTACTTTTAGCACAATTGTTCTTTCTTTTTCCAAGTGCACCCAATATATGTAAGTTGTGTATTTGGCATTTACCTTCCAAGTATTTGTCTTCTTTGTATTTTTAATATATGTTAATTATCCTATGTTTCTGGAGTATTTATATATTTGTTCTCTGTTTTATTCAATGGATTCTCTGCAGTGACATAAACACCCTTTTTATTATTTTACTTTAATGTTTTTATTAGTTGGTTATACTACATGTAATAGTGGAGTTCATTTTGACATATTCTTACATGCATGGAATATAATTTGCTCCATTTCCATCCCTAGTACTTCCACTTTGCTTCCCTTCCTCCCTCCCCATTTTTTTTACTCTACTCTACTGGTCTTCCTTCTATTTATTTATTTATGGTCATAGATTTATTTATTTATTTTGTTCTTTTTAGATATACTTGACAGTAGAGTGTATATTGACATATTACACTTACATGAACTATAACTTACTCTAATTAGGATCCTGTTCTTGCAATTGTATATGATGTGGAGTTTCACTCGTTGTGTATTCATATATAGACATATGAAAGTTATGTCTGATTCATTCTACTGTCTTTCCTATTCCCATTCCCCTCCCTGCCCATCATTCCCCTTTGTCTAATCCAATGAACTTTAATTCTTCCCTCCACCCTATGCTTATTGTGTGTTAGTATCCACATATCAGAGAGAACATATGGCCTTTGATTTTTTAGTATTGGCTTATTTCACTTAGCATATAGTCACCAGTTCCATCTATTTACTGGCAAATGCCATAATTTCATTCTTCTTTATGGCTGAGTAATATTCCTTTATATGTAAAGGTGGAATTCACTGCCGTATATTTATATTTGCACACAGCATAGTTTGGTCAATTTCATTCTGTAGTTCCTCCATTTTCCCTTTCCTCCTACCTCCCCCCCAATCCCCTTTCTCTGGTCCACTGATCTCTCATTCCATGAAAATCATGGAATACCCATCCCCCAACCATACGTTTTTTCCCCCTAATTTCTTTCTAGCTTCTAATGAGTGAAAACTTTCGACCCTTGACTTTCTGAGTCTGGCTTATTTTACTTAGCATGATGTTTCCCGTTCCATCCATTTACCACCAAATGGCATAATTCCATTCTCCTTTATGGCTGAGTGAAACTCCATCATGAATATAGACCATATTTTCTTTATCCACTCATGTGTTGATGAGCACCTGGGCTGGTTCCATAATGTAGCTATTATGAATTGTTCTGCTATAAATGTCAATGTGCCTTTATCACTGTAGTGTGCTGATTTTAGTTCATTTTGGATAAATACCAAGGAGTGGAATAACTGGGTCATATGGTGATTCTATTCCTAGTCTTATGAGAAATCTCCACATTTCTTTCCAGAGTCCTTGTAGTATTTTTCAGGCTCACCAACAATTTATCAGTACACTTTTCCCCCACATCCTCACCAATATTTATTATTATTTATATTCTTTTTTTTTTTAAGAATAGGAAAAGTTTATTTGGGGGCTCAAGATTTCAGAGGTCTCAATCCATAGACAATAGGCTCCATACCTTGGGGCTTGAGGTGAGGCAGGACATCATGGTGGAAGAGTGTGGTAGATGGACGTAGCACATATGAAGATCAGGCAGGAGAGATCTCCACTTGTCAGATACAAATATCTATCCCAAAGCCACACTCCCAATGCCCACCTGATCCAGCCATACCCTATCCCTCTTCAGTTGCCACTTAGTTAATTCCTATCAGGGGATTAATTCATTGTGTTAAGTCTCTTGCAACCAAATCATTTCTCCTTTGAACCTTCTTGCATTGTCTCACATGTGAGATTTTGAGGGACACCTCAGATCCAAACCATAACATTCAGCTTCTGGCCCCCCAAAACTAACAACCATCTCACAATGCAAAATACATTCTGTCTATTTCCAAGAGTCCCCACAGTCTCAACAGTTCCAAGATCCCTAAAAGTTCAAGTCCAGAGTTTCCTGTGACACTTGGGGCAAGCTTGCATGAGTTCCTGTAAAAATAAAAAATGTTTTACAAGTATTTACACATATAAAGGTACAGAGTAAACATTTCCATTCACAAAAATAGGGTCATAGAAAGAATATGGTCGGTCCTATCCTGACCAAAGCAAGAGTGAAATCCAGCTGGGCAAACAGGTCCTGTAGTTCTGTGTCCAGAATCCTGGGCACATGGCATGGTAATGTTCTATCCAAAGGGCTTGTGTAGCTTTGCCCCTGGGTCCTTGCATTGCAGCCCAAGTGGCCTTCCTGTTGGCTTGTCTCTCCTCGATTCCTACAGCTTTCCTAGGATAATGTCCCACATCACTGATGTTTCTTAATTTTGGGTATCGCCACTGCAAATTCAGCTTCTTCCTCACATCTCCATGCTTTTCCCTCTCAGGGGGTGCCTACAGGGACTCCAACCCTGCTGCACCTTTCCTGACCTCCCTGGCCTTTGAAATCTTGGTGGAAGCCTCCATGACCCCCAAACTTCAGCATCCTGCATTTCTGTAAAACCAGCACCACGTGGTTGATGCCAAGGTCTGCTGCAATCTCCAACAGTAGCCAAGCCTCCAGGGACCCTGGCTGCGGCAGCCCCTGAGTGCCTGGGTGGCCGAAGATGTTGAAAAAACTTCCTAAGCCCCTTGTGCAAGAGGGGTGCTCTTCTCAGGAGAATGTTTACATTTACTTCCTTGAGTCTGGGATAAATATGATCTTGCCAATTCCTGAGATGCCCTCAAGTCATTTGTCTTAGAGTCTCTGGACAAAGTTTTTAGCATTTCTTTAGTGATGATAATATCTTTAACAACTGCACCTTCCTTAGTTCCAGTTTTATTCCCACCTTTCCAGTCCAAGTACTTCAGATCTTTCTTCTTCGCTTTCTTCTCCTGATTATCACAACAAATTTGACTAAAGCCACCAGCAATATCCATGCCACCACCTGAATTCTCTCTGTCTAGAAATTTCCTCTGCCAGATTAAGAAGCCCATTGCTTTTATAATCTCCCTCACAGAAAGTCTCAGGACACAGACAAAATGCAGATAACTTCTCAGCCAGAACATAGGTGGAATGGCCTCTAGTCCAACTACTGATAGTGTCCTCTTTTTCCTCTAAAACCCTCTTGAGCCCTGTCTTCACTGTCCGTGGTCCTATTGGCATTTTGGTCTTCTGAGCTCCCACCAGCATCAGCCATTAAGCTCCATTTACAACAACCTAAATCATTTCCAGCTGGCATTGCTAAACATCTCAAAATTTCTCCCACCAATTCCAAAATGCTCCAAAAGCTTCTGAACCAGATGGTCAGGTTAGTCACAGCAACAACCCCACCTCTCCATACCAATATCTGTTTTAGTCAGCTTTTTCACCACTGCAAGTAAAAGACCTGACCAGGACAATATTAGAAGAGTAAAAATTTATTTGGGGTCTCACAGTTTCAGAGTTCTTAATGGATAGACAGCAGACTCCATTCCTTGGGACTTGAGGTGAGGCAGAACATCATGGTGGGAGAGTGTGCTGAAGGGAAGCGGCTCACATGAAGATCAGAAAGTAGAGAGAGCTATTATTTGTATTCCTGCTGATTGCCATTCTAACTTGAGTGAGATGAAACTTTGCTTTTCCTTGATTGCTAGGAATATTGAACATGTTTTCATGTATTTGTTGACCCTTTGTATTTCTTCCTTTGAGAAATGTCTGCTTAGTTCTTTTGCCTATTTATTGGGTTTTTTGATGTTGAGTTTTTAAAAATTCTTTACATATTCTGGATATTAATCCTTTATCAGAGGAGCAACTGGCAAAGATTTTCTCCCATTCTGTGGACTCTCTTGTTGCCCTTGTTGTGCAGAAGCTTTGTAATTTGATATCAGCTCACTTACTGATTCTTGGCTTTATATCGTGAGATTTTAGGGATCTTATTAAGGAAGTTGCCTGTGCTGGTGTGTTTGAGTATATAAACACTCTTTCAAATTACTTCCAGTATGATTTTAACTATTATTACTGAAATCTTAGTATTTAAGTAATTGTAAGATTTTTTCTTAGTCTTCTAGATTTCCCAATCTTTTCTCTTCCTTTCTTTTTTCATTTTTACCTAGAATACCCACACATCGAGACTTCCTCATAGTTTAATGAAATAAACCAGTATCATGGGAAATTTTTAGTTCTTTTCATCTCAGGCTACTCTGGGCTAGAATTCTCTTAGCCTCAGCATTTTTGCTGTGAGTCCATTTTTTCTCATGTACTCATCTCGAGTAATTATGCTGAATGAGTAATTTTGAGGACAGCCCTTAGCTCTCTCTTTCTGTTCACCTGAATTTTCACAGATTGGATTTATTAGTTCTGAAGCCAGATGGCATCTTGGAATTTGAAGCCCCCACACAGTTCCTGGCCCACTCTGGCTTCTTTTTCTAAATGTAGGTTCCCATTCATAGCACCCCGGCAGCAAAATTAAGCCTTTAAATTTCAGATTAGAGGGAAAGAGTCCTTTCAGGAAAGTTCCATCACAGACAAAAATACAAGGTGAAGATATTGGGATTATCTGTGGGATTGCAAGTTTAAGTGCCACCAAGAGGAAAGAACTGTGGGAAGGGCTCTATCCCAAGATCCTGTTAGCCATCCAGGTCATCTCCCAGGCCAGCCTGCTGAACTCCTCCAAACCAAATCCTTTCCCAGTCTAGATGGAGTGCAGCAGGTGGGGTGGGATCACACTTAGAGGCCTGCTCCTCCCACCCTTCCCCCATCCTGCCTGCCTGCAGCAAGGCGAGGTCAGCTCTTAACTTCCTCTCATCACTGGTCTTTGCTTTCATTCATTGGTCCCTAGACCTTCACCCGGTTTATTTTCTACTGGATGTTCCTAATTTTCAATTTCTTATTTTCAAACATCTCAAACACAGTCATGTGCTGCATGCTAACATTTCAACCAACAGCAGACTGCGTGCATGAGGGTGGTCCCATGAGATTGCAAAGGAACTGGAGAACTCCCATCGCCTGGTGGTGGTGCCGAGCAGGAATGATGGGCACAGGGCATTACTCACAGCAATGCTCTATCTGAAGTGTGTGTGGTAAAGATTTTTTCCCCATTCTATAGGCTCTCTCTTCACATTATTGATGGTTTCCTTTGCTGAGAAGAAGCTTTTTAGTTTGATTCCACCCCATTTATTGATTCTTGATTTTACTTCTTGTGCTTCAGGAGTCTTGTTAAGGAAGTCAGTTCCTAAGCTGACATGGTGAAGATTTGGGCCAACTTTTTCTTCTGTTAGGACCAGGGTCTCTGTTCTACTGACTGAGTGACTAAGTCCTTGATGCACTTTGAGTTGATTTTTGTGCAGGTGAGAGATAGGGGTTTAATTTCATTTTGCTACATATGGATTTCTAGTTTTGCCAGCACCATTTGTTGAAGAGGCTATCTTTTCTCCATTGTATGTTTTTGGCACCTTTGTGTTGTATGAGATAACTGTACTTATGTGGGTTTGTCTCTGTATCTTTTTTTTTGGAACTGGGGATTGAACTCAGGGGCCCTCCACCACTGAGCCACATCCCCAGCCCTATTTTGTATTTTATTTAGAGACAGGGCCTCACTGAGTTGCTAAGGGCCTTGCTAAGTTGCTGAGGCTGGCTTTGAACTTGCGATCCTCCTGCCTCAGCCTCCCAAGTGCTGGGATTACAGGCGTGTGCCACCATGCCCGGCTGTCTCTGTATCTTCTATTCTTGTACCCTTGGTCTGCATATCTGTTTTGGTGCCAATACCATGCTGTTTTGTTACTATAGCTCTGTAGTATAATTTTAGGTCTGGTATTGTGGTGCCTCCTGCTTTATTTTTTCTTGCTAAAGATTGCTTTGGCTATTCTGAGTCTCTTATTTTTCCAAATGAATTTCATGATTGCTCTTTCTATTTATATGAAGAAGGTCATTGGCATTTTAATAGGAATTGCATTAAATCTATATAATACTTTTGGTGGTATAGCCATTTTGTCAATATTAATTCTGCCTATCCAAGACCATGGGAGATCTTTCCATCTTCTAGGGTCTTTTTCAATTTCTTTCTTTAATGTTCTGTAGTTTTCCTTGTAGAGTTCTTTTACCTCTTTCATTAAATTGATCCCCAAATATTTTTTGAGGCTATTGTGAATGTGGTAGTTTTCCTAATTTCTCTTTCTGTGGATTCATCACTGATGTATAGGAACTTGATTTATAGATGCTAATTTTATATCCTGCTACTTTGCTAATTCATTATTAGTTCTAGAACTTTTCTGGTGAAATTTTTTGAATTTTCTAAAAATAGAATCATGTTGGCAAATAATGATAGTTTGAGTTCTTTTTTTTTCTATCTTTATCCCTTTCTTTCTTCTAATTGCTCTGGCTAGAGTTTCAAGGATGATGTTGAATAAAAGTGGTGAAAAAGGACATCCTAGTCTTGTTCCACTTCTTAGAGGGAGTGCTTTCAATGTTTCTCCATTTAGAATGATGTTGGCCTTGGGTTTGGCATAGATAGCTTTCACAGTGTTGAGGTGTGTTCCTCCTGTCCCTAGTTTTTCTAGTGTTTGAACAGGCAGGGGTGCTGTATTTTGTCAAAAGCTTTCTCTGCATCTATTGAGATGATCATATGACTCTTGTCTTTAAGTCTATTGATGTGATGAATTATGTTTATTGATTTCCATATGTTGAACCAACCTTGCATTCCTGGGATGAACCCCACTTGATCATGGTGCCCTATCTTTTTAGTATGTTTTTGTCTGTGATTTTCCAGAATTTTATTGAGAATTTTTGCATCTATGTTCATCAGGGATTTTGGTCTGAAATTTTCTTTCCTCAACGTGTCTTTTTTTGGCTTTGTTACCAGGGTGATACTAACTTCATACTATTTCATGGTATAATTTGAGAAATATTGGTGTTAATTCTTTGAAGGTCTTGTCAAACTTGGCTGAGAATCTGTCTGGTCTTGAGCTTTTCTTAGTTGGTAGGCTTTTGATGGTGCCTTTTATTTCATTGCTTGAGATTGATCTGTTCAAATAGTGTATGGCCTCCTGGTTCAGTATGGGTATGTCATATGTCTCTAGAAATTTGTTGATGTCTTCAAGATTTCCTATTTTATTGGAGTATAAATTTTATTTATTTATTATTATTTTAAAAATTGTTCTATTTAATTATACATGATAGCAAAATGCATTTTGATTCATTGTACACAAATGGAGTACAACTTTTCATTTCTCTGGCTGTACACAATGTAGAGTCACACCATTTGCGTAATCATACATGTACATAGGGTAATGATGTTGGTCTCATTGTGCCATCTTTCCTTCTCCCCGCCCCCTCCGCTCCCCTAATTTCCATCTACACAATCCAACATTCCTCCATTCTTCCCTTACCCTCTCCCCTGGCCCCTTTATGTATCATCAGCCACTTATCAGAGAAAATATTCAGCCTTTGGGTTTTGGGATTGGCTTATTGCTGTAAAGTGGAACAGAGCAGCCTGCAGGAGCAAGGAGGGTGGGTGAGCAGCACAGACATCTTACGCTGGGAGCCAGTTTGGAGACAGACTCAAATTTTATTACAGAATTACAAAGCTTATATAGCATACAGTAGCCAATCACCATTTGTTAAGCTCTTTTGATTCTCCTGGGTTAGCTCATGATCATACCATATAAGGGATGAGGACGTGCCTGGGCTCTGGGTGTTCACAGACAGCATAATTCACAGCACAGATTTGTCTATGTTTCTGAGAGGAGTAGGTCTGCCTGTTCCATAATTATGCTTCTTCCTGTGATGCAAACCACATTGCCTCAGGTATTTCTATAGCTTATTTCACTTAGCATGATATTCTCCAACTACATCCATTTACCTGCAAATACCATGATTTTATTCTTATTTATGGCTGAGTAATATTTCATTGTGTATTTATACCTCAGTTTCTTTATCCATTCATCTATTGAAGGGCAACTAGGTTGGTTCCATAATCTAGCTATTGTGAATTGAGCTGCTGTGAACCTTGATTTGGCTGCATCACTGTAGGATGCTGATTATAGGTCCTTTGGTTATAAACTGAGGAATGGGATAGCTGGGTCAAATGGTGGTTCCATTCCAAGTTTTCTGAGGAATCTCCATACTGCTTTCCAGAGTGACTGTACCCATTTGCAATCCCACCAACAATGTATGAGTATAACTTTTCCCCTACATCCTCGCCAACACCTGTTGTTGCTTGTATTCTTGATGGAGTATAAATTTTAAAAATAGGTTCTATTTATCTTCTGTATGTCAGTAGTATCCATCATATTTCCTTTTTCATCACATCATGAATTTTAGTAATTTGAGTTTTCTCTCTCTCTTCATTTTATTTGTTTTTTCAAAGAACTAACTTTTTGTCAATTTTTAAAATTGTTTCTTTTGTTTCAGTTTCATTGATTTTAGCTCTGATTTTAATTATTTCTTGTCTTTTACTGATTTTGGTGTTGATTTGTTCTTCTTTTTCTTGGACTTTGAGATATAATGTTAGGTCATTTATTCATTCTATTCTTTTAATGAATGAATGAATGAAATGAATGAACTTTCATTCACTGCTCAATGCAGTGAACTTTCCCTTTATCACTTTCTTTTAGTATCCCAGAGGTTTTGATATGTTGTTTCACTATTCTCATTTACCTCCAAATATTTTTTTTCTCATCCTTAATTTCCTTTGCTATCTATTTTTCATTCAATAGCACATTATTTAGTCTCCAGGTGTTAGGGTAGCTTCTACTTTTTATTCTATTGGTGATTCCTAATTTCATTCCATTATGATCTGATAAGATGCAGGGCATTATCTCTATTTTTTTTTTTGTATTTTCTAAGAGTTGCTTTGTGGCATAAGATATGGTTTACTTTAGAGAAGAACCTGTGTGCTGCTGAGGAGAAAGTTTTTTGCTTATTGATGGACAAAATATTTTATATATGTCTGTTAAGTTTAAATTATTAATTACATTATTGAGTTCTATAGTTTCTTTGTTCAGTTTTTGTTTGGAAGATCTATCCAGTATTGAGAGAGGTGTGTTGAGGTTACCCAGTATTATTGTGTTGTGGTCTGTTTGATTCTTGAAATTGTGAAGGGTTTTTTTTTTTTAATGTACATAGATTCTCCATTCTTTGGGGCATAAATATTTATGATTATTATGTCTTGTTGATGCATAATTACTTTAAGCAGTATGAAATGTCCTTCTTTGTCCCTTCTGATTAACTTTGGTTTGAAGTCCACTTTATCTGACATGAGATGGAAACCCCTGCATGTTTATGTGATCCATGTGAGTGGTATGTTTTTCCCATCCTCTCACCTTCAGTCTGTGGGTGTTTTTTCCTATGAGGTGAATCCATTGGAGACAGCATACTGTTGGATCTTGTTTCTTAATCCAGTCTGCCAGTCTGTGTCTTTTGATTGATGAATTTAGGCAATAAACTTTCAAGGTTATTATTGAGATATGATTTGTACTCCTGGTGATTTTGGTTTATTTCTAGTTTTTAATCTGAATTAGTTTCTCCTTTCATTGACTATTCCTTTAGTGTATTTCCTCATTTCACTGGTTTTCACTTTTTTTTTCATTTCATCTTTTTTTTTTCTTTTTCTGTGGTGCTGGGGATTGAACTCAGGGCCTTGTGCTTGTGAGGCAAGCACTCTACCAACTGAGCTACATCCCCAGCCCTTCATTTCATCTTCATGGAATATTTTGTTGAGAATATTCTGAAGTGCAGGCTTTCTAGTTGCAAATTCTTTTTAAGCTTCCTGTATCATGGAAGGTTTTTATTTCATCTTCAAATCTGATGCTTAATTTTGCTGGATATAGGATTCTTGTTTGGCATCCAATTTCTTCAGAGCTTGGTATATGGGCCTCCTAGCTTTGAGGGTCAGGGTTGAGAAATCAGCTGAGATCCATATTGGTTTCCTATATGTAATCTGAAATTTTTTTTTCACAGCCTTTAAAATTCTGTCTTTTTCTGTATGGTAGGCATTTTTATTATTATGTGCCTTATGTGGGTCTGTTGTAATTTTGCACGCTTGAGGTTCTGTAAGCCTCTTGTATTGGATTTTCTGCTTCATTCTTAGATTTGGGAAATTTTCTGATATTATTTCATTGAAAAGATTGTGCATTCCTTTGGTTTGTATCTCCTTGCCTTCATCTGTCCTGATAAGTCTTAAATTTGGTCTTTTCATGTTATTCCATAGTTTTTGGAAGTTCTGTTCATGGTTTCTTAACATCTTCTCTCTGTGATCAACTCTATTTTTAAAGTTTATATATTTTGTCTTCATTGCCTGAGGTTCTGTCATCCCAGTGGCCTAGTCTTTTGGTGATGCTTTCCATTGGATTTTTTAATTTGGTTTATTGTTTACTTTATTTCAAGGATTTCTTTTTTTTTTTCAGAATCTCTATCTCTCTTCATTGAAGTGGTATTTTGCTGTCTGTATTTGCTCTCTTATATCATCCTTTACTTCACAGATCAGTTTAACTATGTACATTCTAAACTCCTTCTTTGACATTTCTTCCACTGTGGTATTGATGGATTCTGTTATTGGAGTACCTTGGTTTGCTTGGGCGATTTGTTCCCTTGCTTTTTCATGTTGTTTTTGGTGTCTACCCATCTACCAGTATGGATCTGAAGCAGTAGAGTTTCTACCCTGTGGACTTAGCGCATCCCTGAAGATTTCCAATATTTCACTGTTTAGAGGGAGACAAATAATAACAACCAATGCAATCAATTTACAACATTAAACCAAATAGTTCCTACTATGATGTCCACAATGTTAGTTATCACAATAAACAGAAATGATATGATCAGTTATTACCTATAAAAAACAGCAAGTTTCGAAAAGTGTTTACAATTTTAAATGGTGGACAGTGAGAGAACAGAATTGTCATAGAATGTGATGATTATGAGGGTGGAGGAGCAAAGACAGAAGTAAAAGATTAAAGGAAGAATAAAAGAACAATAGAGATTGGTTGTTGGCAGAAAAAAAGAGAGAAGGGAACCAGGTGAAGAAAAATATATGTATATAGAAAAAAATTTTTAAAAATTAAAAATAAAAATAAAAGAATACAAAACAATACTAAAATATGCTAATCAAACATCCCAGTTCACAAAAAAATGAATCCATGTAAAATAACTGTCTTCAAAAATGCTAGAGATTAGAAGAAAAAAAAAGGAGACTATATAAATGTCCTTGCACCTTTAAGGTCACAATTGAACAGTGAAAGAGAATTAAGAAAAGAAAAGAGAGAGAAAAAAATCTTGATGAAAACTTAAAGGATTCTTTCCATTGGAATTCAACATATTCTCAGCTTCTCTTCTCAGCAGTTTTAGGTGGGGTCCTCTGGAGTGTGTTGCTCCACCCTCTGGATTGCTGGAGTGAGAGAGGTGATCCCATGGGCGGAGTTCTTGGAGGCAGGGTTTAGGCTTAGGCAGGCTCCAGGCTCTTTGCTGAATGCCAGTTGGCCTGGAGATTTTAAATCAGTGAACCTCTAGTGCCCAGTACTTGGTGCGCCTGGGAAGACTTTACCCCAGGGATCTCCCCTGGGTTCCACTAATGTGGTGGGGGAGCCAATTCTTAGCCCCCTATGTCACCTACCAGCTCCATATTTCCTGGTTTCAGGTTCAGTCTCTAAACAATTTCTCCCAACTGCAGCCTTCTGAGTTTGCAGCCCAATACGTCTCTCCCAGGTGGTCCTTCAGGCTGCCAGGTTGGAGGGGAAGGGGTAGAGTGGGTGGGTTTCCATGACCAATATTCCCCTGTGTAACCTTCTCTCCATGGTTGATTTTCTCCTGGTCACTTAAGCACACTCTATGTTGTGTAGCATGTGTTCACTGGGCCTGTGTTTTGGGCCAAACCCAGGTTTGCCAGGAATCGGCTTCCTTAGCTTCTGGCCCCTAGCTGTGGCTGCAAAATGGTTCCTTCCCCTTGTTCTCCACATTCCGGTTAGAGAGCTGGTGGCTTCTTTCACTGCATACGAATATTGTGTAGCACGTCCTTCAGGTCTGTTGGGCAATATCATTTGTCTCTAAACCCTCCATGGCCAGACACGCCTTGGGCATCCCCAAAATGCCAGTTCCTTTAATTCCTTTATCCCTCTATGATGCTCACAGAGGGCCCACTCCGGCTGGAACTTCCAGCCTGGCTGTGGCAGCGTCTGTGCCCCTGGGGAATTTTTCCTTATTTTATTATATCCAATCTCCAGTGTCCTAGGTCTGCTTTAAATGTCCAGTTTTAGGTTCCAGTGAAGTCCACCCCCCTCAATTTGTGTTCACCCACCTTGCAGAGAAGCTGCCTGTCTGCTTTCTCGGTTTCACGCCACACAGTAGCCAGGAAGGAGACCTCCTCTATTCCGCCATCTTGGATTGCACCTCCAACAGATATTTTTTAATAGCTTGAGTTTTCTTTCAGAATTTGATCCATTGTATGCCTTCATAAGGATATTTGCTTGCCAATTTTCCTGAAATATGGTTGGTTATCTCATTCTCAGAAATTAAAAATACTTAGTTTATATATATTTTCTCCTATTATACTTTTGACTATTGGTTCAATTCTTTGCTCTGTCTTTTCCTGCAGAAATGTCCATTCATTAGTTGAATTCTTGTACTCTATAACATTTGACTGGCAACACCCCCAATTTACTCCTGTTAATTTTCATTCAAAAATGATTTAATAAATGGTTTCTTAAAATACTGTTAGTGTGCCTAAAATTAATTCTGCACTTTTTAAAGTAATGTTTTGGCAGCATTATGTTCTTCCTATATAAGTGTGGGGTTTTTTTTTAACATTTTTTAGTTGTTAGATGAACACTATATCTTTAGTTCATTTATTTATTTTTATGTGGTGTTGAGAATCAAACCCAGCACCTCACACACACACTAGGCAATTGCTCTATCACTGAGCCACAACCTCAGCTGCTATACAACTGTTTTCTTGAATTACAATTTCTATATGGATGTATGGTTTACGTCTGATTGTTCTTATTTCATAGAAAATAAATTGCTTTGTATCTAAATGACCATTAGAGGTGAATCTTTCCTAACTATTTAATTTTAATGAGGTTTAGTAGAAGATCATTTATCTGGGAATCCAAACATGCAAGTGTGCAGCTGTTATATGCTTGTTATATCCTTGTTTTTAAAAAGTCATTGCCTACTTTAAAGATCATTTATTATAATAATTGCAGAGTGATTTCCTAATGTGGATGGTGACTCTGAGCTCCACTGAGCTGCGTCCATGATGGTGACTGTTGTAAGAGAGGGGGAAGAACGCCTTTCTTCAATGCTATTTGATATTGTGAAAAGCTCATAAATTTTGTGGGACAAATGTCATTTATTACTGAACAGGAGATGGCTCAGATGGAGAGGCCAGAGGAACCCGAACAACAAAAGCAGAACTGGACAGAGCAGATGAGGGTCTGTTCATCAATGCGGCTGCACCGTTCTGTCCTCTGGGTTCTGCGCTCTGCTGTTCTGTCAATGCTGCCCATAGGGACCTCTGCCACTGCCCTCTCCCACATCAACAAGGATTTCCTGGAAAACAACTTCATTTAAAAATTAACTGATCATTTTTACATGTGTGTTAATTCTAAAGAACGTGAGTACAAAGCAGATTCTGTGGATGAGAATCGGTGAGTAAAATATATTTGCTGTTTCCATTCTTAAATATTTAGATATATGTCAACCTCCCCACCAGTCTTTAAATTAATCCAGATCTTCTTAATGGGTATAAAAGGATGACTTACATTTAGCATATTCCTCAGTTAGTTTGCATGACATTTATGTTGGATAAAACTCTTCTAGGATCTATATGCTTTTAAAACTCATTTACTTTTTACTATACCATAGTAAAAATGCTCTACCCACAAAAAATACTATACCCACAACATGCTCTAAGATCCCTTTTTTTTCTTTCTCTTTTTATCATTCTTCTCCTTTGAGGTTCAAATATGTAAATCTGGAAATGTACAGTACGAGGTCAGATGGTGGACATTCTAGATAAATGATCTTCCCCTGTAAAACTATGTTATGGGAAGACCTCCTTTGAACCTTGCTTAGCACTTTACTCCTTTCTCTTGAACTTCAGAAAGTTTTATGGTTTCTTTTGATGTCTTATCGCAGCATCTCCAGGTGGACTCCACCATTCAGCTGTGGCTCGGAACAGGAAGAGCGACTGGCTGCTGGGACACTAGCTGACATTGTCATCAACACTCAGAAATGGACAGGCAGGTAACTTCATCCTCTCGTTGCCTGGTGTTTTCTTCACACTGCACGGTTCTTAGCAAGACGGGTGAGCTGACGGGGTGTCTTTGTACTCGCAGAATCCTAAGGATAGCGAAGGTGGAGTGAGACCTGCCCAGGCACTCTCAAACGCACGAGCTCAGCGTCACTCTTTACCCATCCAGTTTCCACGTGTCAGCCTCAGAGGCTCTTGTGAAACTCCAGCACGGTTCTCCCCCACCTCTCTTCTTCATTTACATTTATATCCCACACGCTCAAGCATTTATCTGAGCATTTTTTAAAAAATTTGTGATGTTTGTCTAATTCTGATTCAGAAATTCTTTCAATCACTGCAGCATCACCTTCCCCAAATCCCACACATGCATCCCCAGCTAGAGAACCTCCTGCAGTGTTGAGGAGTGTAATATTCAAGCAGAAAAACATTCTTCTATTTTACTGTGCCACTCTTCAGTCTTGATCCATGTGACCCATCAGATTGGACGTTGATTTTTATTTTCTGTCTACCTTCTTGGACACACAGTGTAGTGATATATCAAGACCTGATGTTGGACAATGGTTAGTATTCTTCTTTCCTTAGCCCACTGTGAGTCAGGACCTCAGGAATCTCACAATCATCTGAAAACCCTCTGGCTTTATGGTTCCTCATTTCCTCTGCTTACAAAGTGAGCAAGTGGGAAATGGGGCAAAGGGCAGATGTGTCAACAAATGATTCTGCCGCACTGTGGTAGGAGCTGTGCTCCAGGCCTGCACCAAGAATGCCCAGAGAACCGTTATTCATGATAGCCAGAAAGTAGGAAGGCCCGATGTCCAAATGGCGAGTGGGACTAAATGCAATAGAGTCACACGATGGAAATCACTTGGCAGTAAAGAGGAATGAAGAAGCAGTACATGGACCGCGATTGAACCTGAACACGTGGAATGAGAAGGCAGTCAAAAGGGCCCTGTACTGTCTGGTTCCGTCCATGTGAAACGTCCAGAGTGGGCAGACCCATAGCAACAGAAAGCAGATTGGCAGTTGCCAAGGGATGGTGAGGAGAGGGGCTGGAGAGAGGATGGGGCTGGGGAAGTGGGATTTTTTTTGCTTAATGAAAATGTTCCTAAATTGATAGCAGTGGTGCTTGCACAACTCTGAATATATGAAAAGCCATGGAGCTATGCACTCCAAATGGGTGAATTGCTCTATGTGAATGACACTTTAATCAGGCTGCTAAAGAGTGCTATGGGAGCAAAGAAAAAGTATGAATCACTGCCATTGTCATGGGGATGGTAACTAGCATTTACAGAATGCTTGATCCTCAGTGCAGCCTCCAGTTGGGTGCCGTCACCCCCATTTCAGAGAACTGAATCTGTCTCTGGTCACAGAGCAGAGTCAGGAGGTGGTCCCCAGTCTGTGGGACCCCTGTTAGCAGTGCGTCGTGTTTCCTGCACTTCCTCTCAGAGAATGTGATGTTTTTACTTCTCTTTAAAGTGTCAACGAGAGCTCATGAGGCAGGAATGGCCCCATAGGGGCACTCAGGCAGAGAAGCACACCATCAAGTCCCAGCAGAAAAGAGATGGTGCACACAATCCCAATAATTTGAAGAGAGTCAAGAGAGCTACAGAATGGCTCCTTTCAAAGGTAAGGATGGTTAGAGGAACCACGCTGGGGTAGTGAAGACCTGACGCATTCAGGCATGCAGGAGCAAGCAGAAGAAGCCATTGTGGAACCCAGAGAGGGTGTTTATCCTACTCGGCTGCCTTCCACAGATGGACACGCAGCAGGCCAGTGTGCTGAGAGCACACAGCCACTGCCCTGATCCATTCTCCTCCCACCCTCTAATCTCTGCCAGGCCCTTTTATTCATTGCACCCAGCAGGAGGCTAGAGGGCAGAGTGTCATGGAGGGTAGACCTAGAGGGACAGGTGGGAGGTATTCAGCTCAGAGGTGCAGGCATGAAGACATGGCATGTTCCTGTGTCGGTAAGGGCACAGTGAACCAGGATACCATCCTGAGAGTCTACCTGGTTCTTGTTCTTCCCCATCTTCTGGCCCGGAAGCCATGTTTTGTGTCTGTGAACCTGACAGGTGTCCTCAAAAGGTCTTCCCTAGTAAGCTCCAAAAGCCTCCTTCCCTTTTTCCAAGACAGTGCAGGTCCTCATTCTCCTAACTCTTCATGCCCATGCTTACTCTCATGGCCCACCTCAGATGGGCTGGCCTTCCAAGATAGGTTAGGAAAGCAAGAACTTTCTTCAGGAAACTAAGGCTCTAATCAAAAGTACATGAGCTCCCCAAAGTTGAGGAGTGGGTGTTAGAAATTTCTCTTCTTAGGCTGGGGATATAGCTCAGTGATAGAGTGCTCACCTAGCATGTGTGAGGCTCTGAGTTCAATCCCCAGCACTGAAAAAAAATCCTCTTCCTGAGATCATTGAGGAAATGAGGAAAGATTGTTAAGTGAGTGATCATAGGTGGTGGAATGGGCATACACAGAACTCTGACTTTGCAGAGCGAGGTACTAATACCTCTGAGAACCTAACACCTTTCGCTGAGGTCTGAGGGTAGGAAGATGTCCCAGCCATCAAGAATGAGATAAGAGAATATTTAACAGAATGAACTTTGCTGGGGTTCTTCATTTCTTTGAGTGACCTCAAAATTTAAACCCTTGTGTATTATTTCATTCTGAGAATATACTGCCGGGATGCTCAGAGTAATCATTTCCAAATGTCCTGAGAGTGTTAGGGTTAAATAAAGCAACAATGTGCTATAAATCAGAAATCAGCAAACTGTGGCTCAAGGGATGAGTCCAGCCTGCTTTTGCAAATAAAGTTTTTATTGGTGATAAAGTTTTATAACTATTCCCACCTATTTGCATATCGTCTGTAGCTACTTTCACACCATGATGCAAAGCTTCGTGGTTCTAATAGTGTATGGCCCACCAGGACTACAATGTTTACTATTTGGTCCTTGAACTCAAGCTCCTAAGCTGCACATATTCTAGTTGTCAGTCTCACAGAAGTTATTTATCTCTGTTTTAGGATCTGTAAAAAAAGAATAATAGTATCTACCTTTAAGTTTGGTTTAGATTTTTATCTTATTTAAAACATCTCGCATTAAAAAATCTGGGTAAATTATTATTAATAAATAGAAAATATTAACAAAACTTTGTGACAGAGTTAACACAAAATATAATATTTGGATAGACTGGAAAACATATTACCAATTTTAATTTCACCTATTTCCTTTTTACTTTTATTATGGATGCAAAAATTTTAAAATCACATTTGTGGTATAGTTGTATTTCTTTTAGGAAAGACTCTTCTGGAAGAAAGGAACTTTAGATACAGAAACACTAATGAATTAATTTTAGTAAATCTTTGCATCCTAATAAGCAAATAAGGTTTGGCTAGAAAATTAGGTTTACAAATGTGAACCAAGACATTTTGTTTACAAGTTGGAAGGCATGGAAAAGCATGCTTTTTCCTTCTCCCTCCCTTCCTTCCTTCCTTCCTTCCTTCCTTCCTTCCTTCCTTCCTTCTTTCTTTTTTTGGTACTGAGAGTTGAACTCAGGGGCACTCGACCACTGAGCCACATCACCAGCCCTATTTTGTATTTTATTTAGAGATAGGGTCTCACCGAGTTGCTTAGTGCCTCACTTTTTCTGAGGCTGCCTCTGAACTCACAATCCTCCTGCCTCAGCCTCCCAAGCTGCTGGAATCACACCACTATGCCTAGCTGGAAGGCTTGATTTTTATAAAATAATGTAAACATTCATTTTCTTATCTTCATGTTCCCCAAGAAAGAATCAGGCATTGTATTAAGTGCTCAATGAATGTTAAGTTGGATTGATTAAGATTAGGGAAGGACAAATTCATAAGAGAAAGAAATGAGGTATTAGAGTATTCTGAATTTGACTGTATATTCACTTTTACCAGTGAGTTTTATATTGTTTTCATGTCACTAATTAACATCTTCTGTGTTTGCTCGAAGAACTGTTTAGCTTATCTGATTAGGGAAATCTATTGATAATATGCTTTCTTAGCTTTTGCTTGTCATGGAATGTCTTTATCTTTCCTTCATTTCTGAAAGACAACTTTGCAGATTATTGTCTCCT
The DNA here is from genome assembly GCA_020662805.1 of Glaucomys volans. NCBI lineage: Eukaryota > Metazoa > Chordata > Mammalia > Rodentia > Sciuridae > Glaucomys > Glaucomys volans. Next base: position 300,228 of record JAJEJO010002751.1, read on the forward strand.
TGGATGGAAAGTTTTCTTCAGTAATTCAAATACCTCCTACTTTCTCCTAAGTAGGCCGGTAACATTTCTGCTAAGAAATTCTCTGACAACCTTATGAAACTCCCTAGTGTGTAAAGAGTCTCTTTTTTCTTGCTGCTTTCAAATTTCTCTCTTTGTCTTTCATTTTTGATAATTTGATTACAGATGGTTCTTAACTTATGATGGTTTTAAAGCAATACTCACTCAGTAGAAACTGTACTCTGAATTTTAAATTTTGATCTTTTCTGAGGCTAGCAATATGTGATATGATATTCTCTTGTGATTCGGGGCAATGGCAATCAACTATAGCTCCTAGTCAGCCAGAAGATCTTATGGATAAACAATTAACACTCTACAGTGTACTGTTCTGATAAGCTATGATGTTCAGTAGGTTGACATATTAAATGCATTTGACTTCTAATATTTTCACTGTATGATAATTTATTGGTACATAGTCCAGTGTAAGTTGAGGAGAATCTGAATAATGCATCTGGATGAAGACTTCTTTGGTTGACCGGATTGAAGACTTTTGAGCTTTATATATCTGGATGTGCATATCTCTTACCAGTTGTGAGAAGTTTTCAGCCATTATTTTTTTAAAAAAAGATAGTTCTCTTTTCTGTCTTCCTGTTTAGAGACTCTTAAAATGTGAATGTCAGCTCCTTTGTTGGTGTCCCACAACCCCACAGGCTTTCTTATTCCTTTTCATTCTTTTTTCCCCTCTGACTATATATTTTTGAATGACCTGTCTTACAGTTCACAGATTCTTTTGCCTAATCAAATCTGCCATTGACTCTATCACATATTTTATTTCATTCCTTGTATCTTTAGTTTCAGAATTTCTGTTTGGCTCTTTTGTTATACCTCTTTATTGACCTTCTTGTTTTGTTCATGTATTGTTTTTCTGATATTGTTTAGCTGTCTATGTGTGTGTGTGTTACAGCTTGCTGAGCTTCTTTAAAACCATCCTTTTAAATTATTTTCAGGCCATTTATAGTCCTCCTTATTTGGGGGCATGGTTGCTGTTCCTTTTGTGGTGTCATGTTTCCTCGATTTTTCATGCTCCTTGATATTTTGTTTCTATTTTCACATTACAGAAGTGGTCACTCCTCCGGTCTTTATTAACTGTTTTTGGGATAGAGTTACCTTCTCCAAACATTCCAGCTAGGCATTCTGTAGCTCTCTCAGATCTTTTCCACGAACACAATGAGTTCACACTTTGGTTCCCTCTGGTGGGAGATTTCTTAGGATGGTATGTCCTCTCCCAATCCTGAAAAGCCACCCCAGGTATGAAGAGTCTCCTATTTGTTCTATTTAGTATGATGCCTTGGGATATTCAAGTTGTGTGCCTTCCTCAAATTTCACGAAGTCGAGCTGGCTGGTTCTGTAAGATGCTTGCATTTGCTTTCTAAATGGGTGTGGTTTTTTTTGGGGGGGTAGCTATGAGAGATGGCACTGAGACACTGATGGCACTGAGGAGTGTCTGTGGTGCCCATGGCCACTTGGGAGGGGTCCACCAATGAGATATCTCACGTGGCTCCTGGGTGGGCTTCCTGATGGAATCTGCAGAGCAGTTAGTAGGACCTGTTACTTCTATTCCTAGCTTCCTCTTCTCACTCAGCCATGTTGATCACCTCAGTATTCTGGGTGGGGTGAGAAAGTGGTAAGCCTCTTGGGCAATGTCTGCAGGCTGGAGGAGCTGGGTACCACTCACTTTTCCCCGTGGGAAAAATCATGGGGTAAGGTGTCTCTTGGCACTACATTGTGCTGCATTGGGGGAGGGTGACATGGGTAAAGTGGAACTGTTCTTCTTGCCTTCTTAAATACTTTTCTTCTCAGATTTTTTTTTCTCTCCTACGTGCCAGATCCTCTATTTTGTGGGAGTCCAAGGAATGGACTCCCACAAAGATACTCTTGTCCACTGCTAGTTGTCACAGTCAGTGCTTCAGGGAGGGGATGATGGTATAAAGCTCGTATTCCACCACCTTGCTGACATCATTCCTCACCCCCAGCTCTTCACATTACTTCTCTGACCTCTGCTCATCCGTCTATTACCTGAGCTCCAATGCGTACTGAGTGGCTGTCTTTCCTTTACTTCTCTACTTAGCTTCACAGAAGCAAGAATCTAAATGGATCCTTGACTTGGTAGTGGAGTCCTCGATGGTGCGTCTAGCCTTAACTTCCACCTTGTTTGCTCTTACTGCTTCAGTTCTTCATTTTTTGTGCTTACTTGGCATCTAGTTGCTCATCCCTTCATTTATTTATTTTTTGAGAGAGTCATCCCTTTATTTTTAACTTTCCTTTAGTATAAAGACTGTCACATTTAATTTTATACTACATAGTATTTAAAACTTCATACTATTTCATAATTATTATTTATTTTAATATCAATTCCTTTTTTTCATATTATCACTCATGACAGATCTGGATCTGGATCCAGCTTCATTGTTAAAATATTTGTTCACCTCTTTGCTTGCTCTGCAAGTGAGTTTCTTCCACGTGTTCTACAATCACTGGTTGGTATATCTTCAATGACCCTCCTTCCTTCAGTTCACTCACTGACTTGCTCCATGGTTGGGCTACCAGATAAATTATGGAACAGACAATCACATTTTAATATCAGATCAACAATGAATAAATTTTTTAGTGTAAGTATGGAGAAATACAGCAGGGGACATACTATACTAGAATTATTCATTATTTATGTGAATTTAAATCTAATTTAATTTAGAGGCATTTTCTGTGGTTTTCTTATGCAGTTTCTTAAACTCTGGCAGCCCTATTCAATGGACAAAGCACATTTTTCTGAGGCCCAGACATTCTTTGCATGCACTGCGTTTGGCTCTCCTTAAGTGCCTTTGTTTATTTGCTTGGTCAGGTTGCCCTCTGTTGTTTTTGGAGGCTCCATTTCACTAGCCAAGTGTCTTGTTGCCCTGATAGGTTTTCTCTTTCTGGTGACTGAGTTTCCTTCACAGTGTTATTTAAAAACTGGCCATAGATCTGCCTGTTGTAAGACCCCAAGTGAAGGATGGTCTTTGGTGGAAAATGGAGGGAGTTCTACCACAGTAGGAAGGAGGAGGGGTGAGGCAGAGGGTGGGCAGCGGTTCCTGGGGGCCTGAGGAGGAGCCCCTTGGTGCCCAGCTACTTTTGTACCCTTGGGCTTTCACAGATGCAGAGGTGAATGCCCCCGTTCAGTGTCACTGTGACCTCTTAACGATCATGGACCCCAGACATACTCCTCCAGGACCAAGGACTCCAACACGTCTCACCATTGGAGTCCTTGTGTCCCACATCCCACACTGAGTCTGTCACTTAATTCCCTGTCTCAGGGTTTTGCGAGGCCGGCCTCGTGCCTCTTGCTCAGCTCAAGGTGAGGAAACCCAATGGCAGCTCTGTCCACGGGGACCCATTCCTTGTTGTTCCCCCTCCTCCAACTAAGAAACTGACCTCCTCTAGAGAGGAGGCAGACAGAGTGGGAAAGGGAAGTGGGCGTGGAATAGGCTGAATGGCCTAGAAGATGCAAGTTGCTGGAGAAAACTAGGCAGGGTGAAAGACCTGTAAAAAATCAGAAAAAAGTTAAAATTTAAATATATTCTTCTCTCAAAATATGTCACGATTGTCTCTATCTCCTCACTCCATTTTGTTTTTATTTACATATATTTTTTGTCACTCTGTTTTAGAGAAACCAAAAATGAAAATCAGAGAGGACATGTGTGGGTGTGGTCTACGCAGAGAAGGTAATAGGTTTGCTCATCGAGGACGTCCAACACGGCACACATGTAGCCGTCACCCCATGGCTCACAATGCTGGCTTTACACCAAGCGTGAGCATCTTATCTCCACACAGTTCTGCTGGACACTGCTGCAGTCACATGTCCCAAGCTCACAGACGTCCTTGCCTCTCGTCCAAACATTGGTTAGCCAATGGGCACCTGTACCTCCCAGGTAAACGGTTCATGGAAGTAGCGGGTAGAAAGGTGTTTTCCAGGGGCTGGAGGTGGAGGACAAGGTAGGGAAAGGGAGGTGCTGGTGAAAGGCTGCAAACTTTCATTCTCACAGGGGGAGTCTATTTTTGAGATCTAGGGCACAACTAGGCGACTGGAGTTAATAATAATCTATATTAGTAAATTCTTAGGAGAGTAAATTTCATTTTGTTTTGTTTTGTTCTGGATATTGAACTCGGAGGCGCTTTACCACCGAGCCACATCCCCAGTCCTTTTAATATTTCATTTTGAGACAGGGTCTTGCTAAGTTGCTGAGGCTGGACTTGAACTTGTGATCCTCCTGCCTCAGCCTCTTGAGTTGCTGGGATTACAAGCATGCATCACTGCGTCTGGTTAAATTTCAAGTCTTATCACAAAAATGGTAATTAATTGCAGTGATGGGTATGTTGATCATCTTGATTCAATCACTCCACATTGTTCTTTTATGTCAAATATCACAAAGATCCATATTATATGTTCATTAAAATAATGTTAATTTAAAAATTCCAAGCCATCAAATTTTAGTCTCCCTCAATCTCATTGAAGAATAAGACAAGACTCTTCTGCAGCTCTGAGTCCTTACGTACCTAACGAAAGGATTAAATAATGACTTGGATGAGCACAGGGGCAGGAGTTGAAGAGTAACGGGTTTTGCCTGTTAATAGTAAAAAGTAAACAGTTGTTTATTAGTTATGGGACACAATCAGGATGGACTTCCCTGGAGGACACGTGGTCCGGCATTTCCCTCCACGCTCCATTCCAAACACTGGTTGGCCAATGCCACGTGCACTTCTCAAGGTAAATGGCATGTTTGATGCCTGTATTGTTTTAATAGGACCCTTGAAAAAAAGGCACTAGCAGCGTTTCCCACCCCGTCAGATGGAGAAGGCTGTCCTGGCCAGCCAAGCTCTGTTGTGGCCTAGTTGTCCTCTGGGAGGAGCCGGCTCAGACCCCTCCTCCTCCCCACCTGCCAGCTCTGCAGGCCACACTTCCTCTCACCTGTGGTTTTCTCCCCTCGCTGGGAGCCCACCAGGCAGTGCCAGACCTGGTTCTGCTCATTGCTGGATCCTCGGCACTGAACACCTCATGCGGCACCAGGAAACGCTGATGGCGCGGGAGATGAAGTCAGTGAAAGGCGAGTTCCCGATGACCGTGGGGAGGCACCAGCTGGGACCTGTTCCATCAGGAATGGAGCCTCGCTGCTGGAGGCCAGAGCTTATTTCACTTGTTTACATTTATGCACTTGACCCCAAAATATGTCAGCAGATCTTACCACTTATTTACATGTCTCGGAAATACTGCAGACTCCAAAATAACCAGGCAGGTTAAGGCTGAAGAAAAAACCGTTGAAGAAGTGGTTGCATGTTTTGACAATGTTTCTATTGCATTGTTTTCTTATCTAAGAGGCAGGAAGCTTCGTGTCTATAGATCCTTAAGGTAAGTATCCCCCTTTAAAGATCTTCAACCCCTTGGTTAGCGGATCTCTTCTGCAAGTTTACGATGCATTGGGACGAGAATAAGGTGATTTAAGTGGGATCCACAGGGAAAGAAGAACACCACAGCAGGGAAACGGACTTTGATTCTACTTAATCTTAAATCAAAATCAATAACCACACAAGAAATCATCAGAATCTTTGAAAAAAAAAATGTCTAAACGGTCTTTACGTGGCCATTGATAGCTTAACTGTGACCCTGGCCATCAGAACAAGGTGTTAAAGTTTCTGTTCAAGGACTTGAAATAAAAAGGCAAGTTGCAAATTATATACCCAAACAGGCAGATTGCAGTGACTTCTCATCTCAGGACTTCCAATGCCTTTGTGAAAGAAATGGCAGTAAGGAACTTTCTACTAACATAAGCTGAATGGAAATATCTTGATATTTAGAAAAGATAGGATTTCAAAACAGGAAAATCTTCAAAGCAGATGAATTAAGAAAAAAAATACCCAAAACAAAACAAAATATTTCTTCCCAAGGCAACAGTCATGCTCTGGGAGTAGCTGAGCAGCCCCCTGTTGACCTTTGCCCTCACCCTAGAAACTCAAATGGTGACTTGGCAAACGTTTTCTCACCCTCGTCTTGAGCAATGCGGTGTCCTGAGGTCCAGCGCTCCCACAAACTCGATTTTGTTTTTGTTGTTACCTATTCTCTACTTGGAATATGAAACACACACGCCCTGAATCACAGGAAGGAGTGGCATGAGAACTTTGCTTTTTTTCAAATTTAGGGAGACAAAAGGATCCTTAATGACACCAACCCCTTGTCATTTCTCTTGGAAGTGCCTCCTTTCCAGAATCCCGGGGCACTGGGAAGACTCGAAGCTCTGAACATACAACAGAGTGGTTTCTGGAAACAGAATTACTTCTTGTCCCCTTTTCCTCATTTCGTCCCTGTTCACTGTGAACATTTGTAAATGTGATCACCTTAAAACAGAAGTAGAGTGGAACCAGGAATTGCAGTGTAGCCATCAATTTATTGGATGGCATTGATTTATTGATATGTTCAGGATGAGAACCTTTTTCCAGAATCACAACATAGTAATGGGATGTCAAAATTTTAAAGACATCCCTCCCCACAAATCCATAACCTTGAACAGCCTATTAGAAGCAAGTCTGCAGGGAAGCCTGCGGGTTATATGACTTGCAGAGTTACTCAATCTAGATGTTAAGCAGCCCAGCTTCTCCTAATTGGGCTTCACTTCAACTGTGTCCTACTGATCCCGCTGGTCCCCCAGGGATTGGGCTGGTGGTAAGCCCCAAATATGAGTGGAAGAAGAAAACAATTAATTTGAGCACTAGGTCTTGCTAGCGTACAGTGTTAGCCAGTTTTTTGTCTGTGACAAATAACTCAGAAAAACAACTTGGAGAAAAATTAATATGGCTCATGGTTTCAGAGGCTTTAGGGCCTCGTGTGGCTCTGCTGCTCGGGGCCTGAGATGAGACAGAACATGGTGGTGGAAAGGTGCCCAGGAGGAAGCTGCTGCAGAAGCAGAGAGAGAGAGGAAGGGGCAGGAGGAAGGGAATGCCCTCCCAGGACATGTCCCCGGGGACCTGCTTCCTCCACCCAGGCCCCTCTGCCTGTGGCCTCCACCCCCACCCAACAGTCCAGTCAGCTGTCGATGGATCAGTCCACTGAGGAGCCCCCATGACCCCGACCCTTCCTGAAAGCCCCACATCTGGACCCTGCTGTCAGGGACTGAGCCTTCAACACAAGAGACTCTGGGGAACATTCCAGATCCAAAGCATAACGCATACTGAACATTGTGCAAAGGTTCGATCGGGTGTTTCGACTTCGCCAGTGAAGATGGAGCCAAATTCTCCATTTGAGTTGTTCGTAGTTCTTCTTCAAGCAGTTGTGACAAGTACTTCTTGGACAGCCAGAACGTCACACGTTCACAGGAAACTAAAACGCTCTACCGTCCCCTCCACGCTGGCTTCTCTGTGGCTCTGGAGCTGCCGTGGGTGGTTCTCCACAGCACCCAGGGGCTGACAGGACCAACCAACAGGTGCAGGTTTGGCAGGTCAGTGTTTGTCCCCTGGTGCCATCTTGCCTCCAGCAGGACATTTGGCAGTGCTGGGGTGCAGTCTGGGTCATTACAGTTGGGGAGGGTGCCACTGGAATCCAGTGGGTCCAGGCTGGGGACACTGCTCAACATCTGCAGTTCACAGGTGAGCCCTACACCTTGGCGTTATCCGGACCCAACAGCCAGTCGTGCCCAGGTTGCGAAGCCCCCAGCAGAGAACACCAAATGTCAAAATTAGGGAAGCAAATCTGTCAGTGTCAAGAAGGATGCATGTGGGGCATCGTGTAGAAGCACATCGCAAAGTCGGAACACAGGTGGGTTCTGAGAACTGACAGTGAGGATCAGAAGCACAAATCAGAGAAGCCGAGAGCGTTGCAGTGATGCAGGGTGCACCCGAGATCCCACAGTGTGAGCGGGGCTCGGAGTGGGTTCCTGGATCTCCAGGCCTGGGATTGGGACATGCATTCATGGAAGCAGATGGATGAGCTCCGGAAGGTAGGTGACCACTGCATGGGTACCAGCTACCCCAGGAGCCTCGAGGATTTGCACAAGCACATGAGAATCCACTGCGGCCGGTAAGTATCCAACCCAAGAACCGAACCTAGGACATCACCATGGATTTTTGCCAATTCAAAGAACACATGGCAGGGGACCTCCCCTGGGGAGCAATGGGGCTGTGAGAGTCCCCAGTGGAGGAGTTACTGCGGGCAGCCTGCAGGGACTGTGCGGTGTGAGGTGAGAGCGGGGACTGGCTGTGGAGGACAGGCAGTGAAGAAAGCCACTGCTCTTAACCCTGACAGTCAACCACGCACCACAGCTGCGTGCTGGTGGCAGTGGGGGAGAGGAGGGTGATCAGAAGCAGGGAGCAGAGGTGGCCATTCCCTCCTCCTCCCCATCCCTACTCTCTGGCACGAATCGCTCATAGGATGTCTCACAGTGCCTGAAATGGGGACTTGAGCCATTTTATTTGGATATACAAAGTTTATCTGGATAACAGGTGAAAAAGTGCTCTCAGCAAGGGGACAGCACGTGGAAGCACCTGGTTTACAGAAGGTCAATGTGAATCGCAGCACAACAGTGACACCTGCCAGTCCTGCAGAGTGTCCCCTGCCTTGTCACGAGTCTCGGTGGGCAAATGTTTCCTAAACAGGTTTCAGAAGTTTTCTCAGGACTTTCTCACGGTCTTTTGGTGACCCAGGCAGCGTGGAGTTTACACTGGGGCTGGAGCCGAGTCCCTCCGAGTCCCTCCGAGTCCCTGCGAGTCCCTGCGTGGCTGTCAGGGCTCAGGAAGGAGAGGAGAGCGGTGCGGGAGCTGGCCCTGAGCGCGCAGCCCGGGTGTGCGAGGGGCGGCCAGGCTTCCTGACAGCATCGCAGGCTTCAGGAGGTGGAGGAGTCCCAGTCGTCGTCCGAGCCTGTCCCCTGAGCTGTCCCCTGAGCTTGCCTGCCGTCCGTGGGCTGCGTCTCCCTGAAGCTCTGGGAGTGCCCGGCTGCCAAACCAGCAGACACTGTTCCAGAGGCTTCTGCCAAAGGTGGGAGCTGGGGATGCCCAGGCGTTTGCGGCAGCCACTCTTCTTGCCCAATCTCTCCCATCTTCCATTAGGCAGAACAGTCAGAGTGCGAAGGACGGCGGCTCAGCTCCCCCAACCCTGCCCCGGCTGCTGCAGTGCAGCCTTAGAAAGGTGGCTTCTGTGGTGGCGGCTGTGCTCTGGGTCCCGAAACTCCTCCCTCTCCCGGACCCTCTTCCTGTTGGCTTCCCCCTGGATCTTGCCCCTAGATTCTGCCTGCTGCCTTCATTTCTTACACCTTAGTGCAACTGTTCCCTCCCTAGAGTCCCCTGGCTCTTAGGGAGGTGTCCTCTCTGGCTCCCCTACCTCCTTGCCCTTCCTTGGCAGGTTTTGAAACCATACCTGTCACTCCCTTCACTGGCTGTTCAATCGCCTTCTTGGCTATTGTCCTCTCCTAGAATATCCACCCAGTGAAGACCAGGGTCCCACCTGGCACATTCTCGACGTGTCTCCACTATTGCACGAATGTAAGTATTCCTTTAATAAGTGAGTGAAGAAGCGCATAAACTGGTGAAAACTACTTTTTATAACAAACAAATGTGATGGTCTTTACAAGACCTTTTCCAACCCGACACCCCACACAGAACCACCGCCCCTGCCCCTGCCCAGGCGCCCTTCCTAGAGAGCTGAGGGTCTCCTGATGCTCGCTCCCCTGCCACCCTGGCTGCTCCGGCCACACTGTCTTCTCCGCCATCGGGACAGGCTAAGCTTGCTCTTCGTGCCGAGAGCACAGGCTCTGGGCCCCGCTGAACCTGAGCTGGACCCCAGCTCTTCTCATGGCTGCTAGTGGGTAAGTTCCTCACCTTGACTTGCCCTCATTTCCCTCCGCTGTGAAGTGGGGGTGACGATAGAATCTCCTTGCAGGTGGTAACCACCTGGGTGACACCCTTGGGAGTTGAGGGGTTCTTCATGAATGCCAGCTTCATGGACGCAGAGTCCGGCTGGGGACGCAGGCTTCCGTTTTTAAGGTTTTTTAAAATCTTTTTTGAGAGAAATGAAGAGTCATGAGAGTGGCTGAGTTCTGTCATGGGACAACTTCTGTTTGGAGCCAGGATGTGGCGTCCACATTAAGTGCATGAGGAGATGGAAAAGCTGCGGAGGGAAGGCTTCCAGGGAGGGGGAAGCAGACCAGCACAGGGGTGGGAGCCAGGTGCGGCGTCTAGGCCACCATGAGGAAGATGAAGTCAGAGGGTGGCTGCGGCTGGCTCTGAGGCCCCGCAGCGTCATCCTGGAAGCTTGGGAGTTCATCCCACACTTCTCTACGCTTTCCTGTCTCCAGAAGAAAACACAATTTTGCTTTCAACTTGGTAGATAGTGGAGGTCATGGATTCATCCGTGGCTCCCCAGGTCTCCTCTAGGACTGTGTAAGGGGACCTGCGTTTCAGAACAGAGACTGTCTTTCTATTTGGGGTCATGGATCCTGTAGTGGATGGAGACTTCTGTGCTCCCACCCGCTGTATGTCTACCTCGAACTTCCAAATGTGACTGTATTTGGAAATTGGCTCTTTGCAAGTGCAATTAAGATAAAGATTGAGTTGCGCCCATGCTGTATTGGAATAGTCCTTAAATCCAATGGGAGTGTCTTCGTCAAAGACGGGAAAGGCACAGGACCACGGGGAAGGCCAGGTAAAGACGGAGGCAGAGACTGGAATGATGCTGTCACAAGCCAAGAAATGCCAGGAGTGACCAGAAGTCGGAAGGGGAGGGAAACCTTCTCTCCTAAGGCCTTCAGGGAAAACGGGGCCCTGCTCACACCTTCGCGCCAGGCTTCCAGCCTCCAGAACATGAGAAAATACACTTCTGCTGTTTGAAGGCACCAAGTTCATGGTCACCTGCTATGACTGCTTTAGGAAAGTGATACAGACTCGCTTTTAAGGATTCAATGACTCTCTGCTCCTGTCTTCAGAGCAAGTCACGTTGCACAGGTGAGTTTGCTTTCAATTCAGTGGAGGTCGTGAAGCTCATTGGAGAGACCTAAGGCTAACAGGTCTTCCTCGTTTGGGCCTGAATCTCAGAGCAGTTATTGTGGAAGCAGCATAGAGAAGAACAGGAACTTAGGGAGTTTTTAAATTTTGAGGAAAGAATCAACCAGCAAGCACTTTCCTTGCACACTTTTGCAAAATACTGCATTTTTTTTCTGGAAACATTTAAATATAAAAGAAAATTAATCAGGTTGCTTATCATATGTCCCAAGTAGGGTTTTTAATAAAATAAAAAGGAATGATGCTTTTAATTCCTGCAGTGTGCTTGAGAAGGCTGGATCTGCTGGGGAGAGGAAGAAGACCCAAGACCAATGCCACGGGGTCTCAGTGAGGGGGATGGGATTTAGTGGCTTCCAGGGTCAAAAGTGAGACTGCTGCTGAATGTCCAGGAGCTGGGGGGAGGCGGGTGCCTGATGAGGTTGGCCTGCAGCCCTGGCAGGAGGCGGGAGGAGCGCCGCTGGTCCTGGAGCCCTGGAGGAGAGGCAGCCCAGTGACGGGGCTCTGGCGCGGTTTGGGTGTTCTTCCTCTGGACTTCATCCCCAAAGTCACGAGTTGAAGGGATTTGGAGGTGGGACCTTTGGAAGGTGATTGCGTCATCCAACATTCATGGATTAATGGGTCACCAAGGGAGTGGCTTTGTTCTAGCAGTGAGTGCTCTGTGGCTTCTTATCTCACTGAGTGATGCCCTGTGTCACCTCAGGACTCTGCAGAGTTCCCACCAGCAAGAAAGTGCTCACCAGATGTGGCCCCTGGACCTTGACTCTCCCAGCCTCTGGGACCAAGAACCGAATGAACCTGTGTTCTTCATAAAATCACCCAGGCTGAGTTATTTGGTTATGGCAACTGAAGCTGGACTAAGACAGGCTCTCGGCTGCTGTCACCAGCTCTTGGGATGCCACCTTCTCTCTTGAATCATGACAGTGGCAACTCTGTGTTTACAAGTTGGGGCAAAGATGAAGACGCTGTTCCTTGAAGATTCTTCAAACACCTGGAAGTAGCCTTACCCTTTATGATGAAATGTATTTTCTAAAGATAAGAGGCGGTTCTTTTTCTGTCACTGCATGATTTCAGAAAGAGGAAGAGCAATAGGTTCAAATCCATTCGGATAAGTAACATGCCCAAGCCTCAACTTTCCTATTAAAAGCATATTGTAAGATTACATGAGATTCTTTCTGCATGGCAGTCATTACCTGTGGCCTCATCAGTAGACATCCCAACCCAGCCTTCTTTTGGGTAGCAGGATTCCAATGTCTTCTAAGGTGTCAGAATCCTATCCTGTCATCTAGATCTGGATAAGGAAAAGAAGGGAAATTTGTCAAACAAGGCTGATCTTACAAATAAAAAGGTCAGGTCTCACAGGGATAAAGCCCTTGTGTTTATGTTCATTCTGCCTAGAATGTTGGATGTGATATCTGGAGTTTCAGCAGCCATTTTGTAGTCACAAAGACATAGCCAGTTTGTGAATGAGGGCTAAACATAAAGAGAAGGAGCATAGGACTCTGACAGTATCAATGAGAAGTTAAACAAAAGGCAAAACCCACTAAATTCCAGGCTTTTTGTTATGTGAGGTCCAGTTATTTACTGAATGCAAACAAACGCAATCCTAAGTGTGAATCCTCAATGTGGAAAAACGTGCTAATCCCAGTTCTTGGCAATAGTGAGGCTCAAACACTAGGACCTTTCCCTTTCTTTTCTCTCTTCCAGTTTGGTTTTTACATTTTTATTTTCCTTTGTCATGTTCCCCAAGTACCCCCATTTCCTTCTTTCATTAGGGGCTCATTTTATTCAATAACATTGCATTTGACCAGATGCCATCTATCAGGCAAACCTACCTTTCTCCAACATGGGCCAGAATCCAGGAAGAAACAAACAAAGCTATTGGTGGCAACTGTGCGGAAAATTGGATGTAAGGAAAAAATCCTCATATGCTAAAAGTAGCATGAATCTAAAAGTAGGTAGAATCTAAGCAGAGAATGTCAGCGCTTGCTTATAGCTTAGAGACGCTTACATTTGATGTAATTTTTATCAAGACTTGGCTAAATAGTTTCCCAGTCGACAGCAAATTGAAGTGGAGTGTGGTTGGCAGCTTGCTCAAAGCAAGAGATGAGAGCAACACGGAGGGACCAAAAGCTGAAACGCAAAGCCGACAGTGAGTAAGCCGCTCAGTGCAGCCCAGGGCACCTGCGCAGGCCGACCTCCCCGGGGGACCGTCCATCACAGCACGTGACATTCGTAATCATCCGGGGACAGGCGGGGAGGTTAATCAACGCTCCGCATGTTCTGCCTGTGGCAGGGAAACGTCGTAGCTCCTTTTGAAAGAGTTCCATGAAATTTTCTTAAGCTTTTGCTCGAAAACTGCAAGCTTCCCATATCTGGAACATTTCACCTTAAATATTTGGATAAACATGTTATCTTGTTGCCTAGACATTTCACATGTTTAGGGACTGTCTTCCTGAATTCTCCATTCGGATCACTGCTAACGCCGTCTAGAGTCCATGTGACTTGCCTTTCAGTGCAAAAGCCATTGAACTTGGTAACTTCACTTCTCCGTTCCGCATTTGCACGTGGAGAGTTCGTGTCCCACTGGGAAGAATTCAGGGGCACCTCCAAGTGACAGCGGGTGCACGGTTGGGTGTGCTCGGCTATGAGCAGAGCAAGTCTGGGTTTAGGGCCCACGATGGGAGCTGGAAGCGGCCGGCGGTGACCCCCGGGGCTGCTTGCTGCTGCGGTGGCCTGGCCCTGGCCGTGGAGGGCTTTCCGTCTTGAGCTCAGACATGGTGCCCTTCGGCTAGTGGGAGGGACGCAGCGACTCCTTGCCCCTCCTTTAGAAAGAGTGAGTGGCCAGAGGAGAACAGACGAGCAGAGGGCAGGTGGAGAACAAGACGCGGGGAGCCCGCCGGCCACACCCAGCCTTCCCAGCACGCAGCTCGGGCAGGTAGACGTGTGCAGAGAGACGGTGACGTCTGGGTAAAGTGAGCCTGAACGTCTGCGGACTGCTCAGTATTGCGCGCAGCCTCCCGACCTCAGGGTAACGAAGCAGAGACCCTGCGTGGGACAAGGGACCCGCCAACCCAAAGGCAGCAGGCCAGAGCAGGGCGTAAGCGCCAGGTTGCATGGCCGTCCAGGTGAAGGACAGGCAGCAGGTGCGGGGGCTGTGCACGCTTCTCGGGCTGATGGTGCCAAGGAGAGAGAATGAGGGATGCATTTGTTGATATGGCATTTTATCCACTTAATAAAACCCAGGTGAAACAACCAGGCCTTCCGTTGCAGGTGTTGGGATGGAGTGGACCCAGGGTTACGGCATCCAGAGTAGAGGATAGAGCAGAGGTGGCGCTTCCAGATGCCCAGAGGTTGGAATCCGGAGCCATCTCTAGACGTGTGGAGGAACTTCCATGCCAGCCAATCAACGGCCTCCTCTACATCCTCAGAGACCCTGAAGGAGATAAGCAACATAGCCTTCTGGAAGGCTCTCCTAATTTATTATTTCTATAATACACTAGTAACACATTGTTGACCCTTTTGAAAATGCATATGAATGAAAATTACATCAAAGACTATTTAGCTATTTGTTCACTTTTTAGACAATAAAAATTACACATGTAGACAAATATGTACACACGACTAAAGGATATATTAAGTGTATGTGCACAGATTATACTCTATTCTTAGAATGAAGTAATTAGATATAACAAAATATTTGTAAATAGTTTTTCCTTTTTAAAAAATCACTGTATTTTCTTATAAATGAACACACATACAGTCATCCTTAATGGCTGTATAGTATTCCATCGTATGAAGGTATCATAATTTACTTAACCATTTAAGATTTTTCTGGATTTTTCCCTACTATAAATGACATTGAGGTGTGTGTACATTTTTTTACCCATATATTCCATTATTTTGAAGGATAAATTGCAGGAAGTAGATGTTCTGTGTGCCACAGGGACCTCATCCATCTGTTGCCCTGGTCCTGTACCAGGTTCAGTAAATCTTTTGATATTTTGTTAAAATACAAAATAGGGCTGGGGATGTGGCTCAGTGGCCGAGTGTCC
>JAJEJO010002751.1:315446-334959 GCA_020662805.1 Glaucomys volans
ATTGGCCCCAGTGCCACAAAAAATAAGTAAATATACAAATAAGAACTGTACAGGAGGGTGCCTCTGTCCCTCTCTCAACACTGGGCATGATCATACTCTGTACCTTTGTTGCTAAAAGAATCTCAATATTTATTTGCATTTCTTCAATGATATGTGAGTTTACATGTATTTTAAATTTTGTATAGCTATTTCATTTTATTTTTTTGTGAACTGACTTTTTAAAATGTCCTTGGTCCCTTAGGACATTATTTTTTTTTTTGCTTCTAAAATTCTTAAATATATGAATCCTCTGGCATGTATGTGCAAATAAATGTACTAGTTTGTTGTTGGCTGAATATTTTGTAGAACAGAAATTTTAACTTTTTATGTAGTCAACTCTAAATTGTTTCAATTAAGTGTTGCTCTCCCCTGTTATATTTAAATATATGTAAAATTATGTAAATATTAATATTTTCATCCAGAGACATCAGGATTTCTTTTTTACTTTTTGTCTATTTCGGTATCACTCAATATTTTGGGGGAAGGTTGTACATGGTAACAGTTGGTCCCCAAATTTCGGGAGCTTATAGTACGTGTTATTTTTCTCACTCACTCTTCCTGTTGGTTGTAGGTTAGCCTTGTTGATTACCAAGGGTGTCTTATTCTGGGACCCAACTGAAGAGACACCTCTATTTTGTCTCTGGATAGAAGAATAAAGAGTAAGGATGGAAGAAAGTTGTGGCACATAGAACTTTGTTCACATTTCATTGTCCAAATCAAGTCATATGGCTGAGCCTGATGTCAGTGGGACATGGAAATACAAATTCAAGGGAAAGACAGTGATAATTCAAGGATAAGAACAACCTACCATATGTTAGCAGTAGGGTCGAAACCTACATTTTTCCAAATACTTGACTGATTGCTTCAATACCATTTATTAATATTTTTATTTTACACACTGCTCTTGATGCTACATTTATCATACATCACATTCTTATAGGCCCTTCTTTGTATCTTGGACTTTATGTTGGGCTTCATCAGTCTGTTTTCTAGTCCTGCACCGGGTTTAGTAATACTTTTAAAATTAACTGGGGAAAGAGTTGCTTTATTCCCTCCTTCATCTAATAAAAATATCTTGATCACTCTCTGTGTTTGTTATTCTGGTTAGACTTTGCAAACCTGTATTTATTTCCAAAAAAGAAATCCTACTGGGATGTAGGTTGAAATTATAGTACCTATATGGATTAATTTGGAGGAGAACTGATTTGTTTGCAATACTAAGTCTTCTTATCCATGAACATAGTACATCAGTTTCTTTATTCTCATCTATGAACATAGTACATCATTTTATTTGTCCCGAGGCCTATTTTTATTTTTCCTATCATTTTGTAGATGCTTCTATAAAGCATGTCTTAAAATTGATTTTATTCAAGAAACTTTATAGTTTTTGATACTTCATGAATTTATTGTCCCTTTTGCTTCTTTTAAGTGGTCATAACTAGTGTGTACAAAAGGTACTGTCCTATCTCATAATAGGAGTTTGCTACCTTTCTGAATGAATTTAATTTAAATATATTTTGGTTGATTTTCTTTTATTTTTGAAACCACACTTACACTTGTTATTGTATTTTTCATATCATTTCTATTCCTTACATTGCACTAATCAAAAATCCTAAGATTATTTGAAAAATAGCAGTTATTTCAGGTGTTTTTTTAAATTCCTGATTTTAGAAGGAGAGGAACTGATATTTACTGATATTTATAAACTGTTCTTGCAATACTAATATATCATGATTGTTTAATCAAGAATGCAATTGAATTTTATCAAAGGTTTTCCATTTTTTTCCTCAGGATTTTCCTCCTTGGACCAATCATTAGTTGAATCATATTGACAATTTTCATAATATTGAATTATCCCTGCACATCTGGAAGTGATGCTGACTGGACACAAAGTGATATTTAAATTTATAGTTGTATTTAACTTGCTATAATTATTTAAATGTCTTTTTAGTCTATAAATTAAATTGTATTTATCTTCCAATATCATTTCTGGGGTATTTTTGTCAGCTTTTTTATAGTATCAGAGTTACAAAGTATTATAAAATAAGTCACACTCTTTTTCTATATTTTTTGAAGAATGTAAAGGGTCTAAAAATTACTCTCTTTCTTAAAAGTACTCATCAGTAATCCTGTCTGGTCTTGAAAAACACACTGGATAATTTTCTTTTTCTTCTCACATGTAATTTGTGTAATTTGTGACTTTTCTACTTCTTCTTGAGTCAATTTTAGTTATTTAAAACCTTAATCAAAATTTAAAAATTAATTGACATAGCCCCTTGTACCATTTTAAACATTTCAGAAGTTGTATCATAAGAACAAGTTGACATTTCAATTTACAAGTTTTGTTTGATCTGAAGGAAGCAGAGGAAAGTGTCAACTACGTCTGCTACCAACAGATGGCGATAGCAGTCACTTTATGTCTTCAGATTTAAATGCTTGAATGGACTTCATTCTGGAACTCGATCTTATTGGAAGGAGACCTTCAATCATTTATTTGTTCGATCATATATAATGTTGTGAAACTGGCTGTTTCTTCAGTCCATCCTCCTCTCCACCTCTCTCCTCTGTCTTCCTTCCTTTTATCCTTCTTTTCTCCTTCCCAGCCTCTCACCTTTTCTTTATTCTTTTCCTTTCTTGCCTAGCCTTGGAATATATTGGAATTTTCAAAGAATCAAAGCTTGGATTTATTTTTTGACTGTTATTTTATCTTGGTCAATTCTTGATTTTTGAAATTTCATGTCATTTTTCAGCTTTCAATAAAAGTTAATTGCTTCGTTTATTTTTTATGTTATTTAGTATGGAAAGTATTTAATTCCATAAATTCCCCATGGATTAACACCTTGATTGCATTCCATTGTTTCTGATGATTTATTTTAATTGTCATTAACTTCTGAGTAATCTGTCTTTGCAGCTTTGACACTCTCCTATGCATAATTGCCCAGGACAGATTTTGTTTTATATTTCATGAAGGGGGATCATCAACATCTGGCTCTCCACACTTGTGAAGCTGTGTTGGACAGCACGCTGTCATAACATGAAGCGCTCACTGCTGGACTGACCACTTACACACTGGATCTGATCTTAAAGTTTCTTTCACTGGAAAACCAGGGTCCATTCCTGTCCACCTGGTCAGATGTCTGTCCAGTAACCTCTCCCTGAGTATTGAGTGTTTTTCTGACAAAACAAAGTGAACACATGAGATGTGGTTAAAGAGAGATCCTGAAGGTGATTTCCACTGGAATCACTCAGATTTCCTTGACAAACAAGGGTCTGGGGTAGGCAGCTGAAAGAAGAAGAAACCCTACACAGGGCGGCTGATAGCTTCGGAGCAGAAACATCTAAAGTAGAAAAGCTCAAAGGGGCCTTGGGAAACTGACAGAGGCTTTGATTGTTTTTAAAAACATACAACTTTATTATTCAAATATGGAGAATGTTACATCATGAGATCCCAAATTTTGTCAGAACAAGTAAGCAAAAGTCAATAATGGTTGTCATCGACAGAACACAATTGACACCCTTTGATAATTTTTAGTTTTATTTTTCAAAATAAAGTTCCACTCCAACTTTTCTTCCTCATTGTGAGAATCTGAACTTCCTTGTAAGGAGATTTATTTAGACAATTATTCTCAGGAGCCATTATCGTCAGCTTATGCCTCTATTGATTTATAATATTATTACATTTTTAAACATTGTATTGATGTGTATAAATTATCCACAATTGCAAGGAAAAAGTACTTTCTTCACTTCCATTTAAAAATTAAACTTTTATGAACAATGGTGGACAGAGACACACATATCACCCTATGTACATGTATGATTACACGAATGGTGTGAATCTACATCACAACCATAGAAACGAAAAGTTGTGCCCCATTTGTGTACAGTGAATCAAAATGCAGTCTATAAAAAGTAATTACATTAATTTAAAAAATAAAAATTAAACTTTAAAAACACTTCTTATTATCTAGTTCCTTTAAATCTTTTGTTTCTTTTTTTCTCTAATTGATCTGTCAAAAACAAGGGTGGGTTTAAGTTACAGTGTTTGTGTCAGTTTTTCTTTACGTATTTATGTGGAATATTGTGAGAAATAGAACAACTCAAAAGAATTCCACATCCTACTTTAAATTTTAGTACCAGTTAGCATTAAAGTTTTCTCATGTTTTCCTGAAAAGCTGTGAGCCTAGATAAGTATTTGTTGAATATTGTATCACATTTTTAGTTTGAATTATATCCATATTACTGTAAAATGTTCCTCTTTATCCCATTTAGTGTTTTTTTGGGGGGGATGGGTGGGTAGTGGGGATTGAACTCAGGGACACTCGACCACTGAACCACGTCCCCAGCCCTCTTTGGTATTTGATTTAGAGACAGGCTCTCATTGAGTTTTAAAGGCGAATATATTTAAAGTCTAGCAATGGTTATCTTTGTTGTTTGAAATTCCTTCTCTAATTTTCCTTTTTCTAATTATAGGGTCAGAAGCAAAGCAGTATCTTTGGGCCACTCAATCTGTCCTCCATTTGCAGGGAACTATTTGATATAATTTACTTCCCCTTTCTGCATAGGTTTTGGCATCAGATCTTTATTACATTGTTACTTTTACTTTCACTTTCAGTTTAAAAGCTAGATTTAAAATGATTATTAGACTTAAGGAAATTTTGATCGATTTCAGTGTTTATTGCTGTCCAATTCATAAGATCTAAATTTTGATTGGGGTACAGGATTAAATCATTTTTTAAGGAGAGCAGATTAAAAGTGTATTTTCTGAGTTCTTGTTCATATAAGAATGTTATTGGGTTGCCTTTACATATAAATGACTATTTTTTGTATAAAATATTAATGTGTGAAGTTTGTATAAATTGGTCTTTAGCCCCAAACTGTTTTCTTCTCTTATATCTTTAGAGTTTGCTTCTGTTCTTTCCCTTCTCGGTTGTACTTTTTCTCGGCTTACTTTTTAGTTTTTCTTTTTAGTTATAGATAACAATAGGATTCATTTGACATAATTATAAAGCATGGTGTATAATCTGTTCTAATTCCACCCCCATGACCTCCCCATTCCCTCCCTTCCCTCTACTCTACTGAGCTTTCTACTATTTACGTACAGTTATTTTCTTAATCAGTGCCTTGTGGATGTACCTTTTTTTTTTTTTTACATTTTAATATTTATGCTTTTTTTAAATTTTTTTAATTTACTTATTGATTCATTGAACACAAATGGAGTACAGCTATTGTTTCACTGGTTGTACACAAAGTAGAGTCACACCATGGATGTACTTTTTAGAATACATTTTCCCATTCTCCAATTTCCATGATTATCATATTTTCTATCTTCATCTAACTCTCCATGTTCTTGATTAGCGGGTATTCTTGGGCTTGGTGACTACATTACATACCGTCATTTATTGTCTACAGTGCTGATTTTGATTTTCACAATACTTTGTTTCTTTGAAATCTTTGGTTTTCCTTTTATTCTCTTTCACGATCTTTCCTTATGACTCTCTGATCATGATTTTAAAAGTCTATTCTCTTTTCCTCTTTTGAGATTCTCAACTAGGTTTTGGAAATTTTCTTTAGAGGCAAACTCATTCTTTGAATCTTATTCCTTCTGAGTTTCTTACTGTTTCGAAGTTATGCTTTTTCTTAGATAAATTCCTTCCTTTCCCACTTACCTTGTGAAAAAGAGCACACAGCCTTACCGAAGCGAATATATGCAGAAAAATGTAATGTTTCACTTTTCTTATGAAGAGAAAAATATTCCTCTTCTTACAATGTATTTTCACTGTTATTAATTTAAGTCAAGAAAACAAACACTTTTCTCCAGAAATAACTTTGACTTTAAAGTTATTTAAAGAATTTCTAAACATGTTTTTATTGTATTATGTTACATAACCTTGTTTTTTAAAAAATAAACTTTATCAGAACACTCGTAGATTCACAGAAAAACTGCAAGATGCTATCGAGTTACTATTTACCAGTCTCCTCCTTTCATCAACATCTTTGTCACAAGTAGAGGCCAATATTGCTAAATAAAGTCTGTGCTTTATTCTCATTGCCTTAATCCTAACATTATATCCTTTTTTTTTCTTCTTGCCCCAGGATCCCATTCAGGACCTCACTTTACATTCAGCCATTGTGTCCCCTGAGGCTCCTTAGCTGTGACAGTTTCTCGACCTTTCCTTGTTTTCAGTGCCCTTGATAGTCTTGAGGAGAACTGGTGGGATGTTTTGTAGCATGGCCCTCAACTGGGATTAATCTCATGTTTTTCTCATGGTTAGACTGGGGTTCTGGGTTTGGATGGGGAGGATCACCACGTGGCTTGTCACTGTTGGTGTTGGTCTGGATCACCTGGCTTCTGCGTTGTGAGTTACTCTTGACTCACATGCTCCTCCATCCATACTGTGCTCCTGGAAGGAAGTCACTATTGCAGCCCATGCTCAAGGAGTGGGGAGTTGGGCTCCATTTCCTTAAGGTTGGACGACCTACATAAATTATTTGAAATTCTTCTGACAGGAAATTTGTGTTTCCTGCCCATTTGTTTTCACAGCCATTTACTTATATCACTATTAACTCTTAATTTATTTTGTACTTTGAATGTCATCCAACACTACTTAATTTATTTTGTTACTCAAACTTTCCCAATTTGGCCAAAGAGAACTTTGTCATTTGGCTCCTTTGATGTGACCCCATCACTGAATTTCTTTTTCATTTATTTTTTGACACTTTCTTATCTTCTGGCACCATGAGATGTTCCAGGATCATCTGGTACATTTCCTGACCTAGTCTTAGAATCAGTCATTGGCCTAAAGAGCCCTGACTCCTTTTATTGGAGAATTGTATTAGAAATCAAGATCTGAGCAACAGGGGTGCTCAGTACTGCTGGGGTGCTGTTACTCCTGGGCTCTCAGTTGGCAGAGCAGGGAAACCTGTGCAGACTTACTGGCACATAATCACACATTTATAAATATTTTCACATGTAACTGCCCATGTTTATATTAAGTGAAACGTTTATAACGGTCCGTGACCACATGGGTCATTTTAGCTTCCTTCCATTGCTGCTCTGTAGACTTCCATTCCACAATCTTTCTTTTTATGAAGTTTCTTAAAAAACAATATGTCCTAATTCTATAAATGTGTCTGTGCTTAAGAATGTGTGTGTTACATGTTCATTGTGGTATGTTTGGAAAATTAAACAATGTCTATGGAAAAAATACCAAATCTCCTTCTACAGTCCCAAATTTAAAATTTACACACACACACACACATGCACATTTTGTGAACAAAATGGTGACCATAGTATACATACTACTTGTAATCTGCTTTATCTACTCAATGTGTAATGAGCTTCCCTCCCAAGTCATTAACTCTTCTTAAAGGTCAGGATTTTAATTTCCTACAGAATATTAACCTCTAATTATGGACATTTAACCTTTCATAATTTTGGTATTATAAAAAACTATAACAAATACTCTTTAACAAGTCATTATGCACATATCTGGTTTTTTATTTAGAATATTTTGTGGCAGTTAAATGACTGGATTCTAGATTACCAACATTCAGTAGTATTGACAAACAATGCCAATCTTCCTTCTAAAAGGATGGCAGGAATTTAGTTTTTTAACCAAAATTGTATATAAGCCATTTTCTCTATGTCTCAACAATACCAGTTATTGGTATAATCTTTTAAAATAATCAATTGATTAACTAAAATGACATCTCACTGTTGTTTTATACTGAATTTCTTTTATTACCAATGTATAAAAACACCCTATTTCCCAAGTTCAATGTCCATTTGTATTTATTCATTTCTCAGTTGCCTGTTGGTGCCCTTCTCTGGGGGGGTGATTTGCCTGTGAGGGTGGAGCCCTCAGGAATGTGCTAGGGGTCTGATAAAAGAGGCCCCGGAGAGTCGCCTTGCTCCTTCCACCATGTGATGATGCTGTGCTCCATCTATGCTCGAGGGAGTGAGCCCTCACCTGACTTTGTATTGCCTTGACCTTGGACTTCCCGGCCTCCAGAACTGTCAGAAATAAAAGTTCTGCTGTTCATAATCTACGCAGTCTATGGTATTTATTGTAGTGGCCCAAAGGTATCAGGACAGTGTGCCTATGTACACATCAGGTCTTACTGCTTTATATTTTATGTATGGCTACTTAGAAGAATAGTTCACCACGCTGCTTGTTTTGTGACCTGCTTACTAATCACTTAATATCAAGTCATTATTATTTCCTCAGCTGCTACACAATGGTCCTTTTCTGCTTTAAAGGGATGACCTCTTGGGAATGTTTGTCTATGTATCCTTTTGGTGGAAATTAGGAAGCCTGACGCCACTCAAATCTGGGCCATCTCCTGGTTCCACGGCACCTCTCTCCATTCCACGAGGGTTTCTGCAGCATCACTGCTCCTGCTCCCGGGACTGTGCTACACTGTGCTCCCAGGAGCTCTACTGCGGCCGCCCTCCTTGCCCTGGGATCTTGAGTAGGCTGCACACCTGCTCTACTTCCTTATCCCACCCCTGTCCACAGCCGCCCCTGCCTGTTCCACAGCACAGCTGAGATATGGCTATAACTTATCTAAAATCTTCAGATGAACAAGAGAAATTGGAAACATAAAATTAAAAGCAATGAATGGGTTATTGTGGGAGCACACGTATCCAGGTTCCTCCACCCAGGTTTCCAGTGGGCACTGCCAGGGCCACTTCCTAGACAGGGTGACTGTGGGAAAGGCCACCTCACTCACTTCCATTATCCCACAGCTTCCACTAGCTCCCTTCTCCTGTGGAGTTTCAGGTCCCCTCCTCTCTGCAAGTGCTCATTTGTCAACCCCAGATTGGCTCCCACTAGGATGATTGACAGCTGCAGTGGCCATTCCTCTCAGAAAAAAAATGAACCCAATGTCCTGCTCACAAGGGTGGACCTTCTTTCTGAGGCCCTCCCTCACAGTTGATGGTGATGACCAGGCACCTGTTCATTCTTTAGAGTCAAGCTACTCAGCATAAAACTGAAACCCCATAGGCCTGCAGAAATTCTGAAAGACAGTTGCAAATGGCTGCCCACCACAGGGGACTGGTCCAATAAATGCAATGTGGGCACATCCTGAAGGATTACGCAGCTGTCAAAGGAAGAGGAATTCTAATAACTTTAACGAATGAGCTCTAGGAAATAATTTTTAGTGAGAAAAACAAGTGTGCAGAGCACACTAATATTTAAGAAAGATGAATATATAAATGTATGTGTGCTTGTTTATATTAAAATTAAAGGAAAAACCATGAAATGACATGGTTACTCACAGGGGAGAGAGGAAACAGGGTGAAAAGCAAATGGTAGGAGCTAGATGTCTCTAAATATGCCTTGCTTGTAGATTTCATTTTGGAACCATATCAAGTGTTCTACAGAATTAAAAATTAAATAAAAATTAAATGTAATTCCTAAAATTCAAAATCGAAATGAAAACAAGTGAATCTAAATGTATGGTGAGCTGGCAGCTCAACCAAGCGTGAAGCTATTTCAAGTGACTTTAGAACAAAATACATGTTTTATGGTATGTTTCTCAAGTTAAAAAAAAAAAAAAACAACTACAAAAAGTGTCTAGCTTTATTCATTAAAAAAGCAAACACAGAAGAAATGACTTACTCAAAGCCACAACTGGTGTTCATAATGAGTATCTTAATACCAGAAATCATTTGTGAAATGGCAGCTCCTATTTCTGGTACAGGAAATGGTCAAGATGAGTTTGAGTATCTTGTCATGCCAGAAAGCAAAGATGCTGTCAAGCAGACTCAGGAGCCAAATGGAAGTGGCTCCTGCTATCCAAGAAGGAACAATCTGAGTAACAAGAAAAGCAACCATGGCAATGGGCGAGATACATTAAATGTGCTAAAATGCATGAGTTCATAATGGAGGTAAACAAGTTCTCAGGATCCTTGGATGATGTTAGAAAACCAACTCATTATTAGGAAAACTGATTTTTAAAAAAAAGGGAAAGAACAAAGCATTTGGTCAGCCTTTCCTGTATTCATGGACCCCAGGGAAGCCAAGAGTAGTCCGAGAAGACCTCATTGATCTATCCATCTCATTGATATATCCAGCTGAGTGATTCATGGTTGCCATTTTGTAATTCCAATTAAAAAATCAGTCTAGTCAAGGATCATCAATGGCTGCTAAAGTCACAAAAGAAAGTCAAGCAATCGCGAAGTACCTTCTTATGTAAGCACACAACACCTGCTTTGGAGCGCTGTGGCCCCCAAACAACTCCAAGTCTGATCAGGCCTTCAAATCTAGCTGCCAGCGAACAGGATGTACGGAAGAATGTGCTGAATCACACCAGCAACAATCCAGTTTCTCTAACAAAGAAACTGCAAGAGAAAAGGAAAAGAAGAGAAAGGGCAATACCAAAAAATGAACAAAGACTTAAGAAATATGGAACACAAATGGGTGGATGTTTGGACCTGATTTAGACAAATCAACTGTCAAAAAGTACTTTTGAGACAACCGAGGAGATTTAGACATTAATTAAATAGTTCATGATATTAAGAAATTAGTGTTAACTTAGGTGTGTTTCTGATGTTGTAGTTCCATTTAAGAGAACAGTTCCTGAGACAAATGTGGCCATATTTTCAGATGAGGGGACGTGACATCTGGGACTGACTTCACCATTGTCTAGTGTGTGGTGAGGGATGGGGCAGTACAGGTGAAGGATGAATGGTGCTGAGCCCAGGGTTCTTGTAGCTGTGTGACAGGGATGGGCAGAGTTCCAGTGCTGTTCTCTTAATGTTCCCACGGGTCTGGAATCCTTTGTTGTTAAAAAAATAAAAAGGTGAAAAAAAAAAAAAAAAGGAAAGGTATTCCTTTCAAATCTAAGGAAAGGTAAGGCTTCACTGATTCACTCTTCCTTCAGGGTTCATTCAGAAGCTCCCAGGGAAGAACGATGCTCTCTCCTGTATATTCTTAGGCTCCTTTGGTGGTGGTGGTGGGAGATGAACTTCTTGAAAAATACGCACACTCACCTCCCAAGATGTAGGAACAATGCAGCCTAAGTCTATTTAGAAAAGAAACATTTTTATATAATCTGCAAATATGCAACTTTATTCACAACAAAGACAGCCTTGTTCGTGATTTTGTAGAACTGCAGTTCTCAGAGTGGTCCAGGCAACCTTGGGGACCCTGAAACTCTTTCAGGAATCCATGTGGTCAAGATGAGCCTACTAATACTAAGACGCCTTTGCCTTTCTCTCTCCCATTTTCTCCCCAGTGTTCAGAGGAGTTGTCTAGAAGCTCCTAGATGCCTAGATAACTTTATCCCTCTAACCGCTAACGAGGTGTGTGCTTACTTGTCATTTGTGTGTGTATTCCTCCATATGAAATTTTTTTCAGTTAGTTTATAATAATTAAATATCCGTAGATACAAGAACAACAGTTCTCTGGAGTTGGCAATCATGTTTGAGAATGTCAGTGGAACCTGAAACCAAAAAGTTGAGAACCAAGTGGGCGTGGTGGCATATGCCTGTAATCCCAGCAGCTTGGAGGCTGAGGCAGGAAGATTGAAAGTTCAAAGCCAGTTTAGCAATTTAGAGGGCCCTAGGCAGGTTAGCAAGACCCTGTCTCAAAATAAAAAGAAGAAAAAGATGAGCTGGGGATATGGTTCAGTGGTTAAGTGCCTCTGGGTTAAATCCCTTGTATCCACCCACCAAATTAAAAAAAAAAACACCAGGTAGAGAACCTCTAATGCGGATGGCAATTCAGCCACTTGATGGGCACATCTTGGTTCCACAATAAGGTCACTGATTTACCGTGCAGAAATTAAAATTGCATTTTGATCTTTCTAGACAAAGGAGTCTTAGGTTCACAAGCTTAAATCCAGATTCTTTCTTCTTACAACCCACACACACTCACCACTACCCAAGTTTGGTAGGATTTGCTTCCCAACATTCACCACTTCCCACCCCAAGGTTTCAAGGTCACAGGATCAGCTCTTATTCAAGGGTCAAGGCCAAACACGTGGGTTTTCTTCCTCCCTGGTGGTCTCCGCTAAAGGTAACTTTTGCCCAGGAGTGTAGCCTACAGCAATTCTGGGCCTACTTACAGCATCAGAAGCTCCACCTGCCTCTTCAGCGGGTCCCAGGGGGCATGGGCTTTTCTTCTTACATCTGCAAAATGGCGGCAGGGTCTCTTGCCTTGTTGAGGTGAACACGAGACAACATGTGCATCACCAGGCGTTCCACCCACACGTGTAACACCAGGAGTTAGAAGGAATGGCAAGCTCCCACTCCAGAGATCCTGGAGCCCGCAGAGTGTATCATGGAGAGCACCACAGCTTTCTTTCCCCCTCATGGAGGTCAAGGCCATCTTGACTGGGTTTCTGGAGTTCATTCCTTTCTGCTCACCTCCCTGTTTCTCACCCTCCTACCTGCCCCAGTAACTGTGGTGTTTTGTACTGCTGTGCTCCCCAAACACACTCTCTGTCCTTCAGGCCCTCTCGTTTCTGAATCCTGTGTCCATCCTGGTGGGACAGCAGTGCGAGGGAGGGAGGCCAAGGGTGAAAAAAACAAAAGATGGTCACATCTGGAAAGCACGCAGCTCAAGGCCGTCCCTCGTGAGTGGCAGCGACTCCTACCAACTGAAGGGCTGTTCCATGTGTCCTTCTCATTTTTGTGGCCCCACTCCAGCCATCCCTGTTCCAGGCTATCGACTGACAGCTTTGCCTGCACCCCTCCATCCCACCCCTGCGTATCTGGTTCAGGTTCCATGACCGTCACATGCTGCCATGTGTGATCAGTTACTTCCTTCCACACATTCAAGTCTCTCGTCCCTCTCTCCTATGAAATGCTAAGGGCAGTGAAACCCAAGGCCCTCCTCCTCCAGCCTGACCCTGAACTAGTGAATGTGACTGGAGAGATCCCAGGCATGAGTCCTGGTCTGGCTGGTCTGGCTTTTAAGGTAGGACTCCAGTGGGAGACGCCCTTCAAGCTGAAGTTGACTCTTCTCCAAGTTGACTTTCCATACCCTTTGATCTATCCAACACAAGGGAACCATTCCTAAATTGTCCACATCTGGATACCTTTGGTAGTGAAAGGTGCTCCTGAGAGTTTTGGGGGAAGGGACAATAGACTAAACCAGTGTTGTCCCAGGAAAAATCTCAGTCCCCTCTTCGATCCCTCTTCTTTCTCCTCACTTCCATCCACTGATTTCACAGCTGATTTTAAGGAGAATAAAGAAATAATAAACTCCAACCTGCAGTCATGCACTTGGCCTGCCTTGTTCTTCGGGTAGGTGACGTATTAGTTTCCTGTGACTGCCATAACACATTACCACAACTCTATGGCTTCAACCAATAAAAATGTCCTCAGAGTTCTGAAGTCAAGGTGTTGTTGGCAGGGCCACACTCCAAAGCTTCTGGGGGCTGCTGTCAGTCTTTGGCATCTCTTGGTTTGTAGCTGCACCCCTCCCGTCTCTGCCTCTGTCTTCACGTCTTATTCTCTCTCTTTCTATCTCTGTTTTCTCTTCTTATAAAGATACTGGTTATTGGATTAGGACCGA
Organism: Glaucomys volans; assembly: GCA_020662805.1. Taxonomy (NCBI): domain Eukaryota; kingdom Metazoa; phylum Chordata; class Mammalia; order Rodentia; family Sciuridae; genus Glaucomys; species Glaucomys volans. The sequence continues at coordinate 329,015 of JAJEJO010002751.1, forward strand.
TTCTAATCAATCCTGTATGAGGTCATTTGAACAATGATATCTGCAAATAAGACCATGTTCTGAAGTTCTGGGTGGATGTGAGTTTGGGGAGGTCACAACGAAACCCAATCCAGATGGACTCTGTGCTTCTAAGTCCAGTCCCTCCTCTTGGGCCTCCTGCATCTCTTATCTACTGGAATTTTCAGACTTGTTCCTGTAATTCTCTCCATTGTGCGTCTCCTTCCCCACATTTATTACGCCATTCCTGCTATTGTCCAAACATGCTGTAATAGCTTCTATATTAAAAACCCTTCCCGCATCCAGTGCCCCCCTCCACCTACTGACCCACTTCTCTGCTCTTTGCGGCAAAAGGCCTTGAATGAATCACCTGTGATCACCATCTGCACTTCCTCTCTGCCAAAGCCCTCTTTAACTCGGTTCAACCTAGCTTTTAACTTTCCTGCACCACCAAGCTGGATGCCTTCTGGTCAAATCGTCACAGTCCCCTTCCTATCCAACCTCCCTCCGGTCTTTTGCCACTCGTCTTGCTCCCTTTCATTTGGATCTGGGACAGCACACGCTCTTGGTCCCCTCTCACCTTTGGGATCCCTTACCGTGTCCTCTCCCTCCTCCTGACCTCTGAATGCCAGGGTGCAAGGGCTCCACCCTAGGCCCTCTCCTCTCCTCTCCTCTCCTCTCTTCTCTCCTCTCCTCTCCTCTCCTCTCCTAGGTCTGTGCTCAGCTGCCCCCTTCCTTACCATCCACATGCTGCCCACTCCCACAGAAGAGTCCCGCCTGGGTTCCTGACTCAAACGTCAAGTGCCTCCCCATCTCCACCTGGACATCTAAGACTCATCTCAAAATTGACATGTCCTGCAATTGAACTTTTGATTCCTCCTCATCCAGCCCTAATGCCATCCACCAAATGTCCTCCCCTGTCCCTACCTCAGTGAATAGCACTTCCATTTACCCAGGTGATGGCCCCAAACTTAGAATTCCTCTTCTTTCTTTGTATCAAGTGTCATCGGTGTGAAATCCAGTGGCATCTCTCTGTCTTGGTTTCCTCCAGGGCTTCACGCGGGCTTCTGCAATGGTGTCCGGCATCACTCTTCTCTCTCATTCCATTCCCTGCCGGGGCCAGGTCCTGTTGCTCACTCACCCCCACCTAGAACAGCCTCTGGTATCACGTGGAGGAACCGGTTCTTTACCTTGGCCCCACGGCCCTCAGCAACCTGGTTCCTCTCTTCCCTCTCTAGGTTTCTGGCTCCAGCCATACTGGCTCAATTGCTGGACTCGGACACCTGAGCTGCTTCAGTCTCAGTGCTCTGCCCTTGCCATTTTCTCTCTCTGACACTCTCTGCCCTTTGATTTGATTTGTATTCTCTCTCACATTGTTTGGGTTTGTGCTGAAATGTCACCACCTCAGTGAGCTCTTGTCTAAGAACCTTATCTAAACCAGTGTCCCCCAGTCCCTCCCCGCACACCCACCTCAGGTTCTCTCTTTTTACCTAGCTGCATACGCTTCCTGGTTCTTATCACTACTGGTAAAAATAGCATATTTTGTTTTCTTGGTTTTTCTCCTCCACTGTTCTGTGAGCTCCATGAGGGAAAGTTGCTGTTTGGTTTGTTTAGCATGAATAAGACCTAATACACTGAGTATGCATTGACTTCAATTATTGCCATGGAAGTAGAGTATTTTAAAATTAATGCTGAAAATAAAGTTTAATTGGTGACAAGAGTTTCTCCATGCTTGGAAACAATACTCATTTTGAAGGTCTTATACGATTGCATGCCATTCTATGGGAAACCTGAACATTCAAGGATATTAGCGACACACGTCAAGCTTGAAACTAGTCATGGCAGTTGTTGAAGCAATTGTAATAAGTGCCATATGCAGCCCTTACGAGTGGCAGGTGCTTTGGAGACTTACCTCATTTAATTCTCAGAACAACTGTATATCTACCACATGCACACACACACACACACACACACACACACATACACAGGTGTTGCTGCACCCATAATTCTTCACCCATTCTCCCTTTAAAAGGTAATCTCATTTGCCTCCTCTGGAATGTGAGCATGGCTTGGTGGCTTTGTCCTAAAGAACAGGATGTGGGGGAAGTGGCAGTATTTGGCACCCAAGATTAGATCTTCAAAGACATCGGGAATTCCTCACTCTTCCTTCTTGAGTTGCCCAAGCTGGGTCTTCATTGTCTCACCTTTAAAGTGGATCAGAAGACATCCCAAGTGTTCAATCACCTGGGCAACAAGCAGTGGTCTTGGGGTGGATGCTGGCCTCAGATCAGTTAGCGGCCATGTGCTGGAAAGAGCTGATGCTCTGACAATGTTGTTGTATTTTGTGGGAGTTGGGGATAAGAATGGTGTGGGGACACTTGAGCAACTCTAGGAAGAGACCCATGTAGCTAAGAGTGGAGGCCTCCTGCCACTGGCCACAGGAGAGGCATCTTGGAGGCGATTCCCCGGCCCCAGCCAGGCTGGAGGATGACTGTAGGCCTAGTGAATGATCCCACTGAAATCTCAAGAGAGACCCTGAGCCAGAACCACACAAGTATGCTGCTTCCAAATCCTTAAGCTCCAAAGCCTGAGAGATTAGAAATTCCTTTTGTTTTAAGCCCTAAGTTTTGGGGATAATTTATTATGTCATAATAAGTAACAAACACATTTGGAAATGGAAGGACAGAGGGATTAAGAGCCCTGAACCATATAGCTAATAGAAATGATGCAAGAATTAGAACCCAGTCTAGAGCCCACATGTCCAACCACACAATACGAGAGGACGAGATTACATCTCGATTCCAGAAGGAAAACTCTGCCTCCTTGCAGTGCCAGTCAGGGCAGTGGATTCAATATTTCCTTGAAGAGTAAACGGGCTGGTCTTCCTTCAATGCAAGGCCATGGTAAGCAGCTAACAACTTAGCTTCTAAGGTCCCATCCACCCCAGGTTTGTTCAAGCATTCAGTGGGCCCTATCTCTCCTACAGTCCTTCCGTCATTCCCTTGAGCTTCTGCTCATCTCTACTTTCAATCATGCAATTTTGATAAAACTGTCAATCACTGTGTTCTTCTCCATAGGTGGGCTATGACTTAAGCCTGGCCAATCACTGCATACTATTAGGGATCAACTATACTGATTGGGCAAAATGTGAGTGTATGAGACAAGAAGAGCCCTTCCCTGGGACTTATAAATACCATACAATGTACAAACCCAGACGATGCAGCGACCAGGTGGCATGTTCTCAGCTGCACAGAAGAAGCCTGTCTTCCACAGGGGAAGTGCCTGCATGCAGAACGAAGCAGAGAGTGAGAGAAGCCATCCTGTATCCCTTGAGACCTTGAATCCAGCCAGTCCTGAGAGCAAGTTCATCTTTCTGCGATCTCCATGAGTCAATCAACTCTGTTTTATGGTAGGTTGTGTTTTCTGTCACTTGCCCTCCAGCTGTGTATGAAGAGTCTACCACAGTTTGTGAAAGACAGCTGGTACCTTCTGCTCCATGAGCAACGAGAGTCCCCTCACCTGAGGAGCCTGGAGCAGGACCGTCCATTGGTTGGCTTCCACAGATGGTGAAGATCTTTCCCCTCTTCGTGCCTCAGGAAGCATCTGTCTTTCCTGGAAGCCAGTGGTGGTCTGGGGGTGCTCAGAAGAGTGACGCTGGGGTGGGGGTGGCTCAGCTGCTCGGTTTCAAACCTTAGTCATCTGTGTATCCTTCCTTTCCTTAGTGGCTCGCCCCTCCCCCAGTCCTCTGCACACACATCCTGTTAGTCATCAAGTCCTGTTGATATGGATCAAATGGTTCATGGAGGTAGGGAGTAACTAATGAAAGTTAGCTGGGTCCTGTCTTCTGGACATCTCACAAATCCAGTTTTACTTCCCTACCTCTCACCTCAACCCCTGTAGTGGATTTCTCTGATTTCTTCTAGAATTTGTTTTCCGAAGCACACTCTTGATCGCCACATGCTTTTGATGGATTCAGGTTTCCACTGCTGAGGGTTCAAAACGCTTCATGTACAATATCCAAGTGGCTGTGGCCTCCACAGATCCATGTTCTAGTCTTCACACACTCCTTGGTTGCAGAATCACCTGCCATCCACCCTTCTTTGCAAAGCGAAACACTGTCCCTCCTTAGTCCTCGAGATTCATTTCAGTCTACCTCCACTGTACAATAGTCCCTAAGTATACCATCCACTGGTAGAGCCTGTGAAGACCTGTTGTCTAGACAGGGTTTTTCAAATTTCACTCACATTCCCTGAGAGTATGTGTCTAGCACAAGTCAAGTTTGGGGTATTCCTTTAGACTACTGGTTATACATTCAAATTTGTCTGAGAATACAATTTCCAAACCCATTTCCTTTCTTGCCTACTTCCAGATTATGCCCTCATACTGTGGTGGTTCATCTACTTCTAAGAAAAACTGATAATTGATGATCACTAGACTTTGTTTTGCTGCACTACAGAGAGAGAACCGCTTATTATTGATGTGATTATTTAAAACCATGACCATTGGGAAAATATCAATAGGAACAGGGAAGAGAACTGCTCAACCATTCCCACAGTTTCAAAGTCAAATGTGCTTTTTAATTTATTTCCATACCTTCACCATTTCCCCACCCCCCACCTCTTTAATATGGGACTTGGAATGCAACCCGCTGTATTCAAGGTGCGGCACCTCCACCCGCAGTAGCCACGGTGTGATATGCAGACACACCAGCCCCTGCAGGAGTTTCCCAGTGTTCCATATGGAAGGACATTCTAGGTAGCAGGAAGAGCATTTGCAAACTCATGTCCTGGAGTGAGCTAGACGGAAAACTATGTGATTTAGATTCTGTGGAATTTTCTTTAATTGAAAAATTTGGTGACTTAGAAGTTTGACAACCTCCAGATTAAACCATTCCTCTGACCTCCTTGGCATTTCACTCTCTAGGAGGGCAGTTCAGGGTGCAGATTCACAAATATATTTTCTTTATTGAGTACCATGCGGATGGACAGGTCAGGATTCTCAATTTAAATCTCACATCATCTTGGGTGCCTGTCATCATTGCCTGTTATAGAGAGGACACCAAATGACCTGCCCATATGCTCACAAATAGGAAATGACCCACGGAGGATGTTGCATCCACATCACATTTGGAGAGTGACTGATTAGGCATTTTTAGGGGGCTGGATGAAGAAGACCTTTCTTCCAATTTCAGAACCACCTGCTGGCCTAGGTTCTGAAGTTACCACATTTTTAATAAGGAGAAGCCTTTAAGCACATGGGTGACACCCATGACGTTAATAGGAAGCGATGACATAAGAACGGGTTTGGATGTTAGGGAGTTTCTCCAGTCCCTTCGCTTTGGAGCCTGGCACACAGTAGGCACCCTTTCGGTAAAACCACAGGACGAACCACCACTCTCCCCTCGTGCACGTGTCTTCCTCACCTCTGGGATTCAAAGTCCAATGTGGGCAGGGTCCCGGTTGTGCCTGTGCGCGGACATTACTGTGCAGTTGAGTGGACTTTGGGAAATGTTTGTTGATGAACCGATAAGTGAATGGATGGTGTGGCGGGGGCTTAAGACCGAGGGTCATGCCTGGCCCCAGACTTCGCAGGGGTTACAGGGCGGCCACGCTGTCCTGGCTCTCCTTGTCGGGCCATTCCGCCCTCCTCCGGGTGGCCTCCACTTCCTACCACCAGCCGGGAGGGAGGGGCCGTGCAGTCCCCGGGGGCCAGGTCTCCAGAGCCCGTGTCCGCTGCCCTCCGCGGGGGAGCGCGGGACCCCCGGCCGCCGAGCCGGGCCGCGGTCCCTCCCCACGGCCGGGCGCCGCAGCCCTCTACCTGCCTCCCGGTCGCCCCTTCGCGTCCCCGGGCCCGCACGCCCGGAGGCCACCTGGCCCGCCACCGCGGGGCCCCGCCGCTCGGGCCCGGAGCCGGCCGGGTGGCGGGCGGGCCCGGCGCGGCTCGGCCAG
>JAJEJO010002751.1:335359-364139 GCA_020662805.1 Glaucomys volans
CCCCCCCACCTGCTGCCCCGCCGCGGGCTCCGACCCTCCGGGCTGGGGCGCGGGGGCGGCCCTTGCGGGCGCCGTGCTCGCCGGCGCCGAGAGGGGGCGCTGCGGAGGCCCCCGGCGGAGGGGAAGGAACATGGAAGTCGGAGGTGGGTGGTAACACGTTGCCAGAGGACGAGGCCGGGAGCCGTGCCCCGACGCTCCGCCACCCACCCTCGGGTACCTGGCTCCGGGTGCACCAGGTGGAGGCCAGCGCAGGGTGCTTTGAGATGGTTCCAGGGGGGTGAGGGCAGTAGTCTGGCGTCCCTCAAACAATGTGGAAATGCCCCTGACACCCATGACCTCTGGAGAGCCGGGCTTACCAGCCCTGGGCTGCACGTGCTCCAGCTTTGGATGTGGACGAGTGGACCAAGCAGGAAACCACGGGCGCCCCGGGAGCCGAGGAGGTGTTGGCTCCCAAGAGAAGGTGCCGGATAAAGAAGCCAACAGATGGGCCATCTTCAACCCGAAGGTCTGCCGATCCTGCAAGAAACCAGCCCAAGGGTCACCCTGGACTGGACGCCCCTGAACATGAGTCAGTTAACACTAGCTCTGAATTTCAAAACTTTTGGGTGAATTGAGGCAAAAACCTAGAACGGGTGGGATTCTCCTTCTGGGTAAGAGACCGCAGGGGGATTCACCCACGGTGAGCTTTTTCCTCTGGCCTCACAGGCAGTGAAAACTTTCTCAGGTGGATTTGCTGGCTGCTGTGAGAGAAGAATGGAAAATAGGCAAGTTAGCATCTTGGCCTCATGTGTAACCAGGGCTTGGTGAGGCCCAGGCACGGACCACTAACCCGTAATGTGGCTATGGACGACCTTAGAACTTCTTGAAAGAATGATGTGAGTTGGCCTCTTGTTTGCCCAATGCCCTTCCTTATCCCCGCACTGATAGAGAAGATGAAGTTGGATGGAGACCCTGGTGAAGAACTTTGGCAGAGATGACCAATGGACCACTTGCACTCTTTGATCGCTTTCAAGATGGCAGAGCAGTTTCCAAAAACTCAAAGTGAATCACAGTGAAATGGAAATTTTGAGCCTCCTGGATTATAACCAGCCCTACTGGGACCTTGGCTAAAAGGAGATTTTGTTCAGGGGCAAAACTAATCTTGTTGGGATCAAGGTGTTTTTTTATCCATTGATACCGAGTGGAGCTAGAGCTGCTGACCTTGCCTGGGTGAAAAGTTGCATGCAAAGGCTTTAAGAGGACCTATCAAGAGCCATCAGTGCTTCCCCATTTAAAGTTTGGGACTTACGAACCTTCTGGGGATAATTTCTTGCTTAATGTTCTTCTGAAACTGCCCTCCTTAACGTTGTAATTATAGTTGCCGGATGAGTCTGAAGAGGGGAATTTTCACAACCGCCTTGAACTATCTTAGCACCTCAAGAGTTCTTATTGAAGTTCAATAAGCAGACAATAATAATAATTACTTCTGTGATAGTAGGTAATTGTACTAGATGTAAAATGGTTTTCCTGTGGCTGATTATTTGCATAGTCATTACTAAAAGGGCTCAATTGCATATGAGAGTATAACCAATGTCAACATTTTTATAGTCTGTGTCCATATTATATAACATATACCAAGGAATTTAATTTGTTGTTCAAATTTAATATTAAAAACAATTAAGAACTGCTAAGTGTACATTAGCACATAGACTTCTAACTGTAAAATTGTTGTATGCATAAAAATAGGATGTTGATTTAAGGAAAAATCTTGGAATACCTAGTATAGTGACTGATCTTGAAAGGAAAAGAAAACCAGATCTCATTCTAAATTAAGCTGTTACTTTAATTACATATTATAGTTGAGAACATAAAATGGCTTCTTATGACCTTTAACCAATAAACGGAATTTTGAGTGGACTAAATATGGCTGCATTTGTGATTAACATGTTTGACCTATGCGCTGACATTATTTTTGACCCTGTGTGGTGAAGATGTGATTTGGATTGTAGAGTCTTCATCTTCTCTTTGGTGTTTCAGACAGTTCGATTGTAAAGAGCTAAACCTTCCTCAAATAGTATTTTTAAGAGATTGGTAGGTGCTGAGTTGAAGGACACACACAGAAAAATGAAGATTGTGTTTCTGTGATGGTACTCTTCAGTTATCGGGAAGGAGGGCAGTCAAGCTTAGGTCCCCACCTTCTGGATCTAGATAGGTGGTTCTGCTTTATTTCTCCTATAATAGAGCTCCCCTCCTCTTCTCATGTGCTGGGGGCTGTCACCTATGTGACGGGGATTTTAAATACTGATTGATGTCTTGGAGTCAGACTTTGGCCTGGTTGTAAAGTGAGTTCCTATTCCGATGCTCTGGCCTACATTTTGCTGAATGTAGGGATCATAAGTGGCAGCCCAGGGGCCAGGTGTAGAATGTGCGTGTGCACGCACGCATGCCTTGCTTCAATGTGGATGAGAGAAGTGAACTTGAACACCTTCAGATGGAGCACCTGACCTCTAGTCTGTCACCATCTCTAATGCTCTAAGACCACATGCTTCTTCACTCTTACATTTTACATCTGGCTCCAGTGGGCATTAGAGTCCACAACCCCAGGATTCTGGTCAACCATTTGCTAAGATGTTTGGGTATCAGGAAGACATTGTCAGTAGAATAGGAAACCCAGATTTGTCATCTGTGGGTCCCCAACTCCTTGCACATTCAATTCTTCACTGCCTGAATCCCTGAACAGAAGACTGATGTAGGTGTACATAAAACTCTTCAGGGAGCCTTTTGCGTATCACCCTGTTTTCTTTGCTTCTTCTGCTTATGGTCTCTTGAAACCACATAGGAGGGTGGCTCAGGTCCCCCTCCGGGAGGAAGCACGTTACGTTCCTTCAGCAGGTTCTTCTCCACTAGAAGGACCGTGTGCATTTAAGCTGCAGCCGGGTGGCTTTCCCGTGTGACTGTCCAGGGGTGTTCTACCCCTCCTCCCCTGTGGTTGACTTGACGCTGGCGGAGGGCTCCACTCTGTGGGCGGAGGTGTTGGAAGAGAACGCTGTGGGTCCACGGAGGAGGGCAGCAGTGGCCAGGCGACTCTTACAGAGATGGGCCTGATGGTTCCCTTTGTGTCAACATTCACCTCATTCGTACTTTCCAGAGTCCTAACTTAAAAGGACGAGGTGCTTCTAAGGTGTGCAGGATGTCTTTCTTTCACCAGGTGTGTACAGAGAGCTCCACATGCATGTGTGTAATTATGTGCATGATTGTGTAGCATAAGGAATAAAATACTTCCATTTCATGCCAAATAAAGTCACTAACCATGGAATAGCTTGAGTTTTGTTGGACGGCAATGACTTCAGTTGAAAACAGACTCCACAGTGATGAGCCCAGGCCCCTCCACTCTAGCGCTATATGTGCACCTTGTGCACTAGAACCACACGCCAAAAATGACAGAGCTTATGGGAAGAGCGGCATTGACAGACTGCCGAAGACCTGTGGAACCTGTAACCAGAACACTAGCGAAAACCACGGCTAGCCCGTGGGAATGCAGGGTGGTTGGATTCCACCGGCTGGCGTTTGCCCTTGCGGTTGGCCCATCCTCCACAGCATGCGCATTGGGCTTCTGCGCCTTCCCTCTGTAGGGCATTGCTTCTCATGAAGCACATTTCCGTCACAGTCACATCTGGCCCAGGGTGCTGCTTTCTTCATCCCACTGTGTGGGAGGAAATGTCCTGTGGCTTCTTCCTCCAGTCTTGCAGCGTGCCCCTGCAGGTTAATGTGGTGGCAAGCACAGGGGCTCTTAAGGCCACCAAATCGGCCACGCCAATGTTACAGGAAGGCACCTGAGCATGTTGTTGTCTTCCTTCTAGGGTGTCCATCCCTCGTTGAGTCTTCCCTTGTGACAGCAGTTGCCAGTGATTGATCCAAAATGTTAAGAAGCTAGAAAGAATCACACTGGGACCAACATGGTGGTGTCATTCCACTGGTGTCATGTCCCCTTTTTACCAATCACATTTAAGGAAATTCCTCTTGAACTCGTACTAGCAGAACCGTCTCGGGTACAGCTTCCGGAATCCCTGTACCAGTGTTCGAGGAGATGATGTATCTGTTGAGTTGGATTGATTCTTTGGCACATAGTAGGTGCCTGATGAATATGGAATGGGTGTGTGAGTCTCACCCTTTGGAATATTATTTTAAATGATCTGCATTGGGTCTGCATCACTTTCAGTGGGTCTCATGTCAGCGCACTTCTTACTGCAGAAGATCATTTCTTCAGGGGCTCACACTGTTCTTAACAGGACCTGCTGTGGCTCCCTGCAGCCTGACCGATAGCCAAGAACGGTTCAGGCCTGGCCATCATCAGAGGTCTCAGATATTGCAATCATGGATTTAGAGTTCAGAAATCTTGTTTCTTCTGTCTCTGTTGGAAGGTGAGTAGAGGTCTAGGTTGGCTGAATCCATGCACCGTGGTTCATTGTACCTTTCTTATTTGGAGATCACCATAAACATGCCTGGCACTGGGGAAGCGATGGTGGTGCCCCCTCCCCGCTGGAACTCCAGGTCTAGGGGATGATGCATTGAGGTAAACAGGCAGTTTAGTGTCCAGGGAAAGTTGGGCCTTTCCAGGAGCAGGTTGAGGGGCTCATCCAACCTTGGGGGAATGAGAGGGGGTGTCCCCAAGAAGGTGATGGCTATTGAAGACATTAACCTTCGATGTGAGCATGATCAGATTTGCAGGGTTTATTGAGAATATTTGCGATCCTTTCTGTTTTGAAAAGCAACATATATGTATTGTTACATCTTTTAAAAATAGAAGTAAAAAAGCTATAATACCTAAGATAGCTGTTATTAAGCATTTAGCATGTAATTATGTTCAGTAAATATTAATGTGGTATCTGAATTAATTAAAATGTTTCTTTTTTGTGTAGATATAAAGGAAGAATGTAATTGTTCACCATACATATTTATGTAATAATAAAAACTAAATTGGGAAATAGGGCACATGCTATTTATAACTTATTTTCACTTAAATAAACTGTGTGTGTGTGTGTGCATACACACATGCAGAAAGAGAGAGAGACAGAGAGAGAGAGAGAGATAGGTACTGGGGATTGAACCATGAACCCAGGGTTCTTTACCACTGGATTCTCCCCAACCCTTTTTATTTTTTATTTCAAGACAGGGTCTGGCTGAGTTGCTGAGGTTCTCACTCAGTTGCCTGGGCTGGCCTCAAACTTGGGATCCTCCTGCCTCAGCCTCCTGAGTCTGACAGTGGTTTACAAATGGAAATAATCCAGGTGTCCAATGGGGGATTAGTTACAGAAAAAATGGCTCATGCAAGGGAAAATTAACCTGCCATTAAAAGTCAAGCCAGGCATGGTGGCATAATATAGAAAACATACAAGACAGTGCTTAACCAAGATTTGCCCTTTACGTGAAGTAAAGTTCGGAGTTGGGCAGTCCTGGATGGTTGTGATGTTCTTTGAAGTTTCATCTCTTTTCTGTCATCTGCATTTGCGGCTTCTGTCCTCAAGGTCATGTCAGGGGCCACGGTGGTCTTGGAGCTCTAGATGGAAGGGCTAACGTTGAGCGCCATCTCTCCATACAAAGCCACGTGCAACTGCCCTAGGGTCCTCTCACCTCGTTTCCTGGACATGATCACATGGTCACACCTAGCTGCAAGGGAGGCTGAAGAGAAGGCTCATTTTCAGCCATGTTCCCCCCTCTTCCTAAACCAAGCTTCATTGACTGTGTGTAGGACTGAGGGGAGGCAGGACTTGAGGGACGGCTTTGAGCTTTCCACGTCAGTTTGTGGGGTGGTGGTGGCCTCAGGGAGGAAGCAGTGTTCGGGGCAAGGGGAGAGGCGTCAGGAAGGGCAGTGGGTCTGGAGAGAGTGCAGAACTTCCAGGTTCAGGCTCATGAGCAGTGGGCCGGGTGAGCTGGAGCTCGGAGCAGGGTCTAGCGTGGAGACAGCAGCTGGGAACTGTTGCTACCCAGGTCCAGCTCGAACCGAAGAGCTGTGTGTGACTGTGAGGAGGGGTTTGGTGATGGGGAAGGCAGACATTTTAGAGATGGGAGAAGAGAAAGACATCAAAGGGTTAACATGAGAAGTAGAAGAACAACCAAGGGGTGTTGCTGTCATGGAAACCTCCCTTACACCCTGACCAGTCCAGTAAAAAGTCATAGTTTCCTGAGAAACCTTGCAGTTTTGGTCTGTCATTTTTTGTCCCAGTTTCTCTTCTGAAGGGCACTGCTTCCAAGTTGTTCCCTCTTGACTCCAGCTGACTCCAGCACTGCTGGAGTCTCCCTAGTGTTGACCTGTCACCACATTGCATTACAGGTGACTTAGGAGGTATCAACATGGAGAAAGGCAGGGTGGCCAATAGTGGCCTTGGATCTAATAACCAAGAGGTCTTTGGTAAGCCCCGGGAGGCCGCTATGCCACTGATGTGTTCTTGGGCCAGGGAGGGTGTGACTGCGGCACAGGGAGGACATGGGAACGTGGGTGTCGACATCTCGTGTGGGCAGTGCTTTCCTGTCTTGAGTGTGGTGGTGACCAGAGAGTCAAGATGTTAACCAGGTGAGGAAGGGCTCGGCCACCTCACCCGGGTTCTACACAAGCTCTGCTGCTTGAGATGGCTGGAATACTTAAAGATGTGGTGGAGACATTGGGTTATTGGACCTAGATGTGATTTTCCGTGCACACTGCAGGCCCTTCTGCTGACCTGTGATGTGGGTCTGAGATCTTCAGTGATTTTAGTCCTGCAGAACCTTCCTAAATAAAGTTTGCTCAAGGAAGAGAACTTTCTGGGCTGAGGACGAGGAGACAGGACTCTACACCCAGGGTGGTTGCAGCAGCATTGGCCTGAGGGGAGGAGCAGGGTCAGGAGGACACTCGGTGCTCTTGGTGCACCAAGGTGGCCATGGTCAGTTTCAGCCATTGGTGGGGCTGGCTCCGGCCTCCTGTCTCCAGTTCTTTGGTCAAACCCTCATCCAGGCATTGCTGTGAGGTTTTATGTAATGTGGTTTAAGTCCATGATCAGTTGGCTTTAAGGGAGATTATCTAGATAATCTCAGTGGCCCTGAGTCAGCCAGCTAAAAGGCCCTGAACTGAGGCTTTCCCAGAGAACAAGAAATTCCACTGTGGACAGCGAAGGGGGCCCAGGCCCGAGTTCCAGCCTGCCCGCCCCATGGCCTCCGGTCCCAGGACTTCATGCTGTTCCATCAGCGAATCCCCTCACTTGTGGAGGCCAGGGCTCTGCTGCTCATCCACACGCCACCTCGGATAGCAGCGCGTGCCGGGTGACTTTCCATCACCAGAGCCTGGGTGGCCACTGCTCTGCATCGGGCTCTCTCCTCCCAATGGGTTGATTGCTTCTTCATGAAATGCCTTGCCTGTCCGTAGCCACTGTGCTCTGGTTTGAGTGTGTGAAGAGGAGCAAGCGAAGCGCTGCAGGCTCTGGATGTCCACCAGAGACTCTGAGGACTCGCAGGCTGGGAGTGCCAGCACGCCGGAGCTGCTCGGGAGCAGTGCTCCGAAGGGGCCCTGGTGCTGCTGGCCGAGGGCAGGCCTGCCCTGGGTCTAGGTTCTCCCATGCTGCATCAGCCAGTAGCTCTGAGGCTGGTGAATGGGGAGGGTCCTGATCCACCTCTTGTCCTCCTTTAGTTCACTGTCACACCCCTACATGGCCAGTGGGTAGAAGCTGCTGCCTCCACAGGTCACACTGCTCAGGGAAAGGCCCAGCCATTGATTGTGGGCCTTTAAAAGGTCATGGTTTCCTGAGAGGCCTGGAGGTTTGCCATTTTATTTCCCGATTTTTCTTAAGAAGACTGTTCCCCAACCCTCCCTACTCCCAGAATCCCCCAGTGTTGACCTGTCACCAACCTGCTTTGTAAGTGACTTAGGAGGCTTTAGGGACACATCTGTGGGACGGGGGACTCTGGGCCACACACTGCCATGCCAGGAATCCCTCTACTGAGGAAGGGGATCTTCCCTGTTCTCAAATTCTTGATCAGGGAATTTCTCTCCTTGATTTTCATTTCCTTGTCTTCTAGTCCAGTCTTTTAACAATCAGGTCTCAAGGGTCCTACTGACAAACTATGGAGCTTCTATAAATGCTGGATTTGGATCTTATTTAAAAATAGTCATTTGTTCAATAATTCATCCTTCGAGTATTTATTGCATGTTGACTATGTGCCTAGAACTCTGCCCGGTGCTTTGGCGGTGCATGCCTTTGAGGCTGTCATGTGAAATGCAGTGATTAAAACCTGACACCCGCAGATGTTCCGTCTGTATTTTTGACACATTGGAGTTTTCATATGTTAAAAGGTGCAGCCAGGCCACCTTTTTTTGTGAGCAGGCCTAAGAATGCAGCTTTTTCTGCATCTGTGGACACATGTCAGAACTTCTGTAAATGACCTTTTTAGCAACATTGTAGGTCTGTAGTCTTCTGAAAAGCTGTTCAGACCTAACTCTGTTCGCTTGTTTGAAACTATACAAGCAAATGCAGTCACGCACTCAGATGCTGCTCAGGGTTCAGGCGGGTGGCTGGTGAACGTTCTAGACGTAGTTTGGTATTCAGGGTGCGATACAATGGGGTGTCTACACTTCATACCCTTATACTGTTGGGGTTTATTGAGAATTCTAGGTCCTTCCGCCCTGACTTTTAAATTTGAGAGAATGAGTGGAAGCAACTGCGACATGTTAGAGGCTCCACCAGGAAACAGGCATCTCCTTCTTCCCTTCTTGAAGACTTCAGGCTCAGGTAGAATGAGCCGTGTCCCCAGACTGCAAGGCAAGGTGCTGAAACCAAACCCAACCAGATGCCACTTACAACTGCTTTTCATAGCAAAGCCAAGGTCAGGTTTCCTATGGACAAGCAAACCAACTTCAGGACGGAGTTGACCTCTGTACTGTCACCGGAAGGCGGCCAGCATCCTTGGAGTTCACTAAGAGTTTTTGTTCTTTAACATAGTATTTACTCAGTGGTTGGAAAGCGTCACAAATGAAACTTCCTGTCGTCGTCTGCACAAAGAAATTATCCCAGGTACCTCATGTCCTCGGTGTGGAGTTCCTGGGAAGGTCTGGGTTGGGGAAGTGGTCGCGTGCTGAGCCCACCTTCTGCTGGACTCCAAGCTCTGTGGAGAGGGACCCCATCTGGATTGTTCATGGTTGTGTTCCCAGTTTGTGGCTCTTCACAGGGCATGCTGTCCTTTCAGTGGACGCTCGTTGAGTGAATGGCTGCGAACGTTTGAAACCTGTGCTTCAGGCCACCTTGGCCTTCCCTTTGGTGAACTTCCTGCACTGCTACCTTTGGCGGTAGTTTCTGCTTTTTCTGAGAAGAGCCCTTCACATTTTCCTGGAAATACAAGTTTCCATTTTTCCTTCCTCTGGACGGTGTGTAGGTGTATTAGGTGATGAGAGTCCGTGAAAACAGATTGGAACTCAAGCCGTTGTTCCTCATGTGGGTGGTGACTGGACGGCAAGTGGCCACTCTTGGTTGACGTGTGTGTGGGCCCCTTCCACTCCCAGCACACACGAAGGCCTCCCCGTGGTTTGCAGCCCTCTACTCTGGCCTCGGTGGATTGGTGTACGCCATCCATTTAGGATGGTTGCCTGGGGACAGTCTCTGGAGTGGACAGTGTTGTCCAGAGGGCTTACTGAGGAATGACCCTGGGAGACAGACCTGTAAGGACATGAGGAAGGCAGGCTGGACAGATGGTGAAGCTCACCCGCAGGGAGGTTGTAGCCCAGCCTCAGCTGATCCCGAGGTCAGCTCTGGAGCTGTGGTAGTATCCCCAGTGGAGGCAAGGGAATTGGACCTTCCCATCCCTGCATTAGCCAGTCACTGCTGGTAGGCTGCTCATGACAAGGGGCGGGCAGTTCCCCCTGCGGGCACATCTGTGAGCCTTTAGCAGGAGGGACATTCCTTGAGGCTGCATGGGTGATTGATCTGGTAAAGGGACCTGAGTGGAGTAGCCCCTCACATCACATCCTCTATGGCTCCCCCTCTTCTTGCCAGTTACTGATGGTGAACTGTCCATTCTGGGTCCTTGTGGATGTACATCTGTCACATTGGTGCCTCCCTGATGACATCATTTGTCATTTGCCAGCCTCTTGGGGCAGCCTGGGTCTCAGGCCATGTGTTGGCAACATGTAGCCTGGGATCATGTTGCCTGGGTTCGTGTGACCTTGGACCACGCGGCCTGGGATCTCGTGGCCTGGATCTCTGCAGGGAAGCCCCTGCAGGCTGTGCTCCTGCTGCTCTGTCCCTCTTGTTCTTGGAGCGTTTCCCTTGAGCGCTCCTCCGCCTCAGCTGCCTTTGCGTTGTCATCTTCTGCCCATTCGCTGTCCTTGGCAGTTTGAGATGCGAGAGGTGGTTTGTCCCTGGGTTCCCTTGCTCTCTCACTTAGTCACAGTCACTGTATGGACGGTTTCTAAGATTTGACCTTGCCTGACTTTCTCCTGAGCTCCAGACCTGTCTAATTCTCCTTGGGCCTTTTAAACTGAAAATATCCCAAGGTGAACTCACGACCTTCCTCCTGGATTCCTAGCCTCCATCCTGGCTCCTGGGCCAGAGGCTGGCCTTCGCTGTGCCTGGACTCTGGGTCTGTTCTGTTGAATCCACACCTTCCTCTTCATAAAACCCTCACCACTTCAGTCTGGGGGAGTCAGAGTGGAGTAACCCAAGGGTCTCCAGCACCTCTCAGCTGCCATCTCTGGATCTGGTCCTGCCCACTCCAGGTTTTCTCCACATTGCTCACAAGGCTCTTTCTCAGATCCCCGTCTCGTCATGTTTCTTTCCTAATAAAATAGTGTTAAGCAGCTGTAAGCTTTGTGTGTGGAGTCTTGCCCTCCACGATTCCCTGGATGTCCCCTAGCATGTCTTCTGCCCAGAGAGCTGCTCTCGGTCCCTTGAGGGCTCCACACTCTCTCCTGTAGTCACACTCCAGGTGGTGGACACTGCCCATCACTGACCCCTGCCCCACCTCAGCTGGTTCATCAGTTCCTGTTCCTCCTTCCAGTTCAGCTTGGATGCTGCACTTGGCAAAGCTTCCTTGGTTCTTCAGTGCTTTCCGCCCCTTCTTTAGGGTCCCACAGAGTCCTACCTTTCTTCTAGCACTTGCTTGGCTTTGCTGTTACCTATCTCATATTTGAAATCTCCTGTTAGGTTGAAGGCTTCTTATGGGTCACGCGAATCTGTCTGACTTATTCCATCTATAACACTAAGCTTGGTGCAAGGTTCCAACAATAGTCTGTTTATGAAAGAATTAATATATTCCAATCTTTAATTTACACGAAAGTCAAAATTACCTCACGTCTCCACAACCTGTTTGGTATGATGCTGGAAGGCATCTACAGTCTTTCAATTTTTTTCAGTTGAGCATGTTTTCTATGTCTTTATTGATCAATAGACGTTGTTTTCCTATGAGCCAAACTCATTGAAAACATCTGGCTCTGTGTAATCAATAGAGATTGTGCATTCCTGTTTGGTGAACCTTGGAGCAGGATGAGAGTTTGGAAGTCATCTGTTTAGTCTTTCCCTAACACCTCCAGCAGGTGATAAAGAGTGACAGCCTCTTTTATTCTGCTGAAGGAGACCTGTGGTTGAGATGTGAAGCTGACTGTTGGTTTCCAGTGACCTCTGAGTGGGTCAGACATGAGACAGACAGCATCTTCCTGGACTGTTCTGGAGAGTTGCTTTGGAAATCTTGATGTTATCATTGCTGTCTTGTGCAAGGTCTCACAGAGGAGGCCAGCGAGGCTCAGCGTGGCCTCTGCCTGGTTTGGTTCTTCTGGTGATGAGGAGAAAGGCTGGGACCTGCCCCCTCACCTGACTGCAGTCACAGGCCTTGACATTCATGGGGAACGTTTGATATCTCAGCTTTTCATGGAAATCCAGATTCATGTGGGGACTGTTGGAAGTCAGATCAAGTAATGGGATTCGAAGCACCGAGTCTTTAAAGAGCAGGTCTCTGCAGAGGCCAGCTTCTTCAAAGCGGAGGGCGTCCTCCACAAGCAGATAGAGCTTGGTAAACATTGAGGAGCAGAGGAGAGCATCCTCCTGCTTCTCTAGGGTCCGCGGAGATCTCCGCCGCCTGAGCCCTGTTTATAAGGGACTGCGGGCTGGCCTCGTGGGCCGTGGAGAGGTGCGCCTGCAGGCTGTGGGCCAGCACTGCCTCCAGCCAGGGCTCCACCCGCCGGGGTGGTGATGGCGGCCCCAGTTTCCATGCTCTTCACTCAGGCTGGAAGACTTCTGGAGGGCAGCAGGTCACGTTCTTGTCGGTCTCTCCTCTCCCCTGTTGAGCATGCTCTGGGCCTCCACGTCTCCCTCTTCCCTGTGGCGGAGGGCGTCAGCGTCCTTCACCCCCTGAGTGTCAGGATGGTGTGCTTCAGCTGTACCATGGCCGTACCTCCTGTGGTACCTGAGGGAAGCTGGCTTCCCCCAGTGAGGATCCCAGATCCCAGAAAATGGGTCTGCACGCTTTTTAAAATTGATATTTAAAAACTCACATGTAACACAAGGGTACATTCTAACATCATCATGGAGCCTGGAATGTGGTTTTTTCTAATCATTCCCCAGCTCGCCGCCTCCCCTGACTCTCCCCCTGCTCCTCTCCCTCTGCTGATCTTTCAATAATTCTTTCTCAGTAGCATCTGTGGATGCACTTGGCGTTGGACTCACTGTGCTATGTTCACGTCCGTGCCTTCAGAGGTCTGGTCACATCCATTCCACTGCTCTGCCCTTTTCCTGGCCCTCCTTCCCCTGCTCAAGCCCCTCCACCTACTCTAGTCCACTCTACTGATCTTTCCTCTATTTTGATGACATGCCCTCTCCCTTTTTTCCCTTTCTGTCTCTCCCCCACCTTATTATGAAAGAGCTTCTGCATATCAGAGCAAACTTGACCTTTGACTTTTTGGGATTGGCTTATTACACTTAGCTTCATGTTCTCTAGTTCCACCCATTACTGCCAAATGCCAGAATTTCATTCTTCTTTGTGACTGAGTAGAACTCTATTGTATTTGCACATACCACATTTTCTTTATCCATCATCTGTTGATAGTATGTTTGAGTAAGTTGAACCATTTATATCGATTCTTAAAGAAATTCAAAGAACTGGAGATACCTTTTTTCACCACCTGCGTGACAAACTGTAATGCACTGCTTAGTCAGCTTTTTCACTGCTGTGACCAAAAGACTGGACAAGATTGATTTTAGAGGAGGAAAAATGTATTTGGGGCTCACAATTTCAGAGGTCTCAGTGCATAGACAGCCAACTCCATTCCTCGGGGCCTGAGGTGAAGCGAGCGGTGGAGGAAGGTAAGGGGACACTTGGCTACAGGAAGCAGAGCAGCTCTCCTCACCAGGACAAAATACCAACCCCAAAGACACGCCCCCAGTGACCCGCCTCCTCCAGCCACACCCACCTGTGTTTCTTACCACTCAGTGAATCCCCATCAGGGATTAATGCACTGAGGGGCTGAGGGGCTGAAGGTTCTCCAACCCAGTGATGCACCGACAGCGACTTACCAGTGTGCTTTCTGAACAGACAGGAAAGCCGGGATGTGAGGTGGTACAGATGCAAACGCAAACACGCAGACTCTGTTTTTCTTAGAAGTTTTTCCGCCGAGTTGTCCAGGTGACGAGTTGTTTCTCCTTGGAGGTCAGAATATCTTGCATGCCCTCTGGTAACTCCTCACCATGCACAGGTCCTTCTCACACGATTCCCAGTGCCCCCAGGGAGCTCTCCAAGGAGAGGGGTGCTGCACTTTGCAGGACAGCCTGCTCGTCTTGGCCTCGTGCTGGCTGTTGGAGAACACCTGGTTTAGTGAGCGGAAGGCGGCCGTGTGCAGTCACCCGCACCTTCCACTTTCACTCACCATTACTACCTACTGCAGGCACTCCTTTCTTCTGGGAGAAGCAATAGCCTTTTTATAAAGAGATTTTGTTTTAAATTGGCAAATAGTAATCGCACACACTTACGGCGTCCAGTGTGATGTTCGATGCATGTGTGCGTGGTGGAGTGGTCAAATCAGAGTGGCCAGCATATGCGTCCCCTCAGAGGTGTAGCGTTTCTTTGTGGTGAGTAGGCTTGCAATCCTGTCTTCTAGCTGTTTGGAAATGTGCAGAGCCTTAGGATCGACCCTCGTCACCTTGCTGTCCAGTGGAACACCCGCACTCTTTTCTCTGTGTCAACTCGGCACCCATGGGTCACCGTCCCTCTTTCCTGCCTGCTCCCCTGGCTGACCTCTGCTAGCCACCATTCTACCCTCTGCTTCCATGAGCTGGGCTTTCCTGGGTTCCATGTGTAAATGGGAAGGTGTGGGTATTTGTATTTCTGTGCCTTTTTATTTACAGTACCTCTGGAGTCCTTCATCGTTCATGTTGTCACAAACGACATGTTTTCTAGTTTTATTTATTTATTTTTGGCTGAGCAGTATCCCACTGTGTATGTGGACCTCATTTTACAAAGTCCATTTATCCACTGATGGACACTTAGGGTGCTGTGAACAGTGCTTCAGTGAACGAGGGAGAGCTGACAGCCACCCCTCGTTTCTGCCCACAGATTTCAATTCCTTTGGGTCCACAGCTTTCGTAGGGGAATTGGTGGATCCAGTGGTACTTCTATTTTTAGTTTAATGAGGACCTCTGTACCATTTTCCGTAATGGCTGTAGTAATGTGCAAGACCACAGGGGTGTCCGAGGGTCCCTCTTTCTCACATCCTTTCCAACACTGGTTAGCTTTCATCCTTCTGATCATAGCCAGTCTGACAGGTGTGAGGTGATAACTCACTCTAGTTGTAATTCACATTTTCCTGATGGTGACACATAGTAGCTTTTTTCAAAGGCGTAGTAATTAAAACTCTGTGAGACTGGCATAAAAACACGGTGACCAAGGGGGCAGGCTGGACAACCCAGAGATAAGCCCACGTATCTTCAGTCAGTCATTTTCTGACAAAGGTTGTTAGAGAAAGGACAGCCTCTTCAAGAAATAGTGTCAGAAAAACTGGACGTCCATGTGCAGATGAGAGGACATGGGCCCTTTCCTCATCCCTGACACGAGAATCAACTCCACAGGGAGGGAACACTTGAAGCTGGAAAGGTACTAGGAGAAAACAGGGAAGGGTCCACAACGTCGTCTGCTCAGAAACGTCTCGGCTGTGACTCCAGAAGACAAGCAGCAAAATCAAAATAGAGAAATGGGAGGGCATCAAACCAAACAGCTTCTGCATAACAGGAGACAACAGGGGGAAGAGACGGCCTGGCCTATGGATTTGGAGAAAATGTTTGCAAACCATTTGCAGAAAGGGGACTAATAGCCAAGATATTCAGGAACCTGAAACTATTCAATGTCAAATAACTGTTAAAAATGGGCAACACACTGGGCTGGGCACGTCTCAGAAGGAGGTCCACGATAAGTGGACAGTTGGACTCTAGCACTTCCTCTTTGTCACCCTCTGTTCCCACAGTGTGTCCAAGTGATCATTTGAAAAGGTGATTCTGAAACTGTCTCTTTCTTTCCGAAGTCTTCAGCAGCCTCACATCACTCTGGGCGGAATTCCCAAGTACTTTCTGGGAAGGACTCCTGGCCCGCCTTTCCAGGCTGGCCCACCACCCTCCCGGCCTCCGCACTGTCTCTTTCAGTTCATCCAAACCTCCTTTGCTTTGTGACCTTTGTGTACGCTGTTTGTTTGGACCCTGCCTGGTCCCTCTGTCTCCTGAGCTCTAAACTTGACTCACCCAGGGCTGCTTCTCTGACCTCCCAGACCAGGATGGACAGCGTTCTGCGTTCTCTGCGCTTCCTGTGCTTCTCTTGTCATTGGCCGCTGTCATCAGTCAGACTTCAGTGCTTATTTAAGAACTGTCTTCTGAAAGGCGGAGCCATGTCTTTCTTGGCCAGTGCTGGGTCCCCACACCTGGAGCATTAGAGGTGCTTGTGCAAATCTTCCACACATTCCAGAAAGCTCTGGGCTACTAGAAATTTGGGCTCTTTTCTTCCAGATTAAGGACCACTCCCTTTTTCCCTCCCCACTCTTGCCGTGATGTGTTTCTCAACCCTCACTCTGCTGGCGTTGTCTTATGTTATCCTCAAG
Source organism: Glaucomys volans (assembly GCA_020662805.1). Taxonomy (NCBI): domain Eukaryota; kingdom Metazoa; phylum Chordata; class Mammalia; order Rodentia; family Sciuridae; genus Glaucomys; species Glaucomys volans. Next base: position 351,426 of record JAJEJO010002751.1, read on the forward strand.
TCTGCCAGTGCCCCATTTAAATGTATTATCTGGAAGAATCCTAGGTTTCATCACCAGCGGTCACATCTTATAATTTGGGTGCTGAATTTTTAATTAGTCATAGGAAAAACCTGGAATATAAAATAAAATTTTTAAACATAACACGAATAAAAACAGTAGTCTTAGAACTTGTGCACTGTGGGTAAAGCAGTTCTCAGAGGAACATTCATAACCTTAAGAGCAAAAAAGAATGAATTCAGCTTTCATCTCAAAAAGTCAGAAAAAGGATAACAAAATGAAAAGGCATCATAAAGAAGAAATCAAAGAGAAGCAAAAACAGTAATAAAATAGAAAAGAAAAATAGAATTACATATATTAAAGATTATACTTGCATTTTTGGTGCCAATTTTATTTATATGTATACATACTTGCTCTAATTGTGGTAAAATGTAATCATGAAAGTTTTCATGCAAATGTTTTTTTTGGCAGGGGATGACTGGGCTTTGAGTCCAGGAGCACTCTACCACGGGGATATATTCCCATCCCTTTTTATTGCTTATTTTTGAGATGGATTCTCACTGAGTTGCCCAGGCTGGACTTGAATTCGTGATCCTCCTGGATAGCTGGGATTACATGCGTGTGCCGCCACACCTGACTTATTCTAACCATTTGAAAACGTATAGTCCATTGCATTTAGTGCTCCCACAGTGCTGTGTGACTTATTCCTACAGTGTTCTAACATTCCAAGTGGAATCCACTTTGAGTGGTCACTTGCCCACTCCCTAGCCTCTGGCAGTCACTCGTCTGCTTTCTGCCTTCATGGATTTGCCTATTTGGAGTATTCCATGGAATGGAATTAAACAGTACATTGCATTTTATATTTGGCCTTTTCTTGTTCTTGGCATAATAATGCTTTCAGGGTTAATCCACGTTGTAACATATAATCAGAACCTCTTTCTTTTTTATAACTGAATAGTTTTCCATTGTATTATGTATATTTTACATTTTGTTTTTCCATGTCTGTTGATGACACTCGGGTTGTTGTATCTTTTAGCTATTCTGAATATGACTATGAATAGTGCTGCTATGCACATTGCCTTGCAAGTGTTTGTTTCAGTTCCTATTTTCAGTTCTTTTGGGTATATACTTAGGAGTGGACTTGCTGGGCTATATTCTAATTATACAGTGAACTCTTAGAGAAGCTGCCAAATTCTTTTCCATGGCATCTATACTATTTGACATTCTTACTGGCCTTGTACAAGGTATGTAGTTTGCCCAAATTCTCTCCAACAGTTGTTGTTTTGTTTGTTTCTAACCCTTCTAACAGTTGTGTCATATTATCTCATTGTGATTTTGATTTGCATCTCCTTGAATGACTGATGATGCTGAGCATCTTTTCATGCACTTAGTAGCTATTTTTATATCTCTAAGGAGAAAAGTCTGTCCAAGTCCTTTGTCAATTTTTTAATCGACAAGATTAAAAAAGAGATTGTTTATCTTTTGGTTATTGAGTTGTAGGATTTTAGAAATATACATATTCTGGATATTAAACCCTTATCATATATGCAACCTGAACATATTTTTCCCATTCTGTGTTTTCTTTTTACTCTCTTGACAGTGTACTTTGATTCACAAAAATTATAATTTTATTGAAGTTCAATGATACATATACTCTGTTCCCAGTGCTTTTGGTGTCATATTTAAGGCAAGAACCTCCAATACTATATTAAAGAGAAGTTGAGAAAGTGGGCACTGTTCTTATTCCTGATCTTAGGAGAAAAACTCAGGCTTTTACCATTGAATATGATATTAGCTGTGGGTCCACCATCATACCCTTTATTGAGAGTTTAACTTTATTCCTAGTTTTATCTTTTTAAAATCATGGAACAGTGTTGGATTTTGTTAGATGCCTTTTCTGTGTCAATGGAGATGATTATGTATTGTTTTCCTTTATTCTATTATCGTGGACTATTATAGTAATTTATTTTCACACATTGAACCATCCTTGCATTCCTGGGAGAAATCTCAGTTGGCACAAGAGGTTTCTTTTAACATGCTGCTTGATTTGGTTTGCTGGTGTTTTGTTGAGGGTTTTGAACCTGTATTCTCAGGGATATTGGGCTGTGGTTTTCTTTTCTTGTGGTGTCTTTGGCTTTAGTATCAGGCTAGTGCTTGCCTCATGAAGTATATTTGAAAATGTATTCTCTTTAATTTTTTGGAAGAGTTTGGCAGGATTAGTGTTAATTCTTCTTTAATTGTTTAGTAGAATTTACCAGTGAAGCTGTCTGAGTCCTGACCTTCTCTTTGTTGGGGGGTTTTAATTACTGGTTCAATCCCTGAACATGTTGTAAGCCTATTCGGATTTTCCACTTATTCTGAGTCAGTTTTGATAACTTGGTACTGTCTAGGAATCTTGCTATTTCATGTAGGCCAGTTTTTGGTGTACAGCTGTTTGTAGTATTTTCTTATGATTCTTTTTTTCAGGATGTAATAATTTATTGTTTGATTTTTTTCAGACATATATTTACTGATAGTTTATGTAATAATTCATTGATCATTTTTTATTTTTAAAATTCATTTTATTTTATTTGTTCTTTTTAGATATACATGACAGTAGAATGTATTTTGGCATATTTTACATACATGGAGTATAACTTTTTCTAATTAGGATCCTATCTTTGTGGTTGTACATGATGCATAGTTACCCTGGTCATGTTTTCAAATATAAGACTAGGAAAGTTATGTCTAATTCATTCTACTGTCCATCCTATTCCCCTCCCCCAACCCCCTATATTCCCTTTGTTCCCCTTTGTCTGGTCCAGTGAACTTCTGTTCTTCCCCTCCCTACCCTCCCTTTTTGTGGGTTAGCATCCACATATCAGAGAACATTTGGCCTTTGATTTTTTGGGGACTGGCTTATTTCACTTAGCATGATATTCTCCAGTTCCATCCATATACTAGCAAATGCCATAACTTCATTTTTGTTTATGTCTAAGTAATAGTCCATTGTGTATCTGTACCACATTTTCTTTATCCATTCATCCATTGAAGGACACCTTGGTTGGTTCCAAAGCTTGGCTGTTGTAAATTGAGCTGCTATAAACGTTGATGTGGCTGTGTCACTGTTCTGTGCTGATTTTAAGTCCTTTGGGTATAAACTAGGAGTGGGATAACAGGGTCAAATGGTGATTCCATTCCAAGTTTTCTGAGGAATCTCCACACTGCTTTATAGAGTGGTTGCACCAATTTGCAGTCCTACCAGCAATGTATGAGAGTACCTTTCTCTCCACATTCTTGCCAACTTTTGTTACTTGTATTCTTTATAGCTGCCATTATGACTATAGTGAGATGGAATCCCAGTGTAGTTTTAATTTGCATTTCTCTAATTGCTACTGCCATTGAACATTTTTTCATATATCTTTTGCTCATTCGTATTTATTCTTCTATACAGTGCTTGTTCAGTTCTTTGCCCATTTATTGATTGGGTTACTTATTTTTTGTTGTTAAGCTTTTTCAGTTATTTGTATATCTTGGGGATTAATGCTGTATCTGAGGTGCAGGCAGTAAAGATTTTCTCCCATGCTGTGGGGTCTCTCTTCACGTTTTGATTGTTTCCTTTGCTGTAAAGAAGCTTTTTAGTTTGATACTATCCCACTTATTGATTCTTTTTTTTTTTTTTTTTTTTTTTTTTTGGTACCAGGGATTGCATCCAGGGGTACTCAACCACTGAGCCACATCCCTAGGCCTTTTTATATTTTATTTAGAGACAGGGTCTCGCTAAGTTGCTTAGGGCCTTGCTAAGTTGCCGAGGCTAGCTTTGAACTCATGATCCTCCTGTCTCAGCCTCCCCAGCTCCTGGGATTACAGGCATGTGCTACTGCACCTGGCCTATTTATTGATTCTTGATTTTACTTCTTGTGCTTTAGAAGTCTTATTGAGGAAGTCAGCTCCTAAGCTGACTTGAAGGAGAGTTGGGCCTCCTTTTTCTTTCAGTAAGCACAGGGTCTCTGTTTTAATGCTTAGGTCCTTGAACCACTTTGAGTTGGGTTTTATGCAGGGTAAGAGATAGGGGTTTAATCTCATTCTACTGCATATGGATTTCCAGTTTTTCCAGCACCATTTGTTGAATAGGCCATCTTTTCCCCAGTGAATGTTTTTGGTGCCTTTGTCGAGTATGGGATAGCTGTATTTATGTGGGTTTGTCTCTGTGTCTTCTATTCTGTACCACTGGTCTACCTGTCTGTTTTGGTGTCAATACCATGCCATCTTTGCTACTATAGCTCTGGAGTCTAATCGAAGGCCTGGTATTGTGATGCCTCCTGCATTACTTTTCTTGCTGAGGCCTGTTCTTCTGGGCCTCTTATTTTTCCAAATGAATTTCATGACTGCCTTTTCTATTTCTGTGAAGAACTTCCCTGGAATATTAATAGGAACTGCATTAAATCTACGTAGTGCTTTTGGTTTTGTGGCCATTTGGCAATATTAATTCTGCCTCTCCAAGACCATGGGAGAGCTTTCCCTTTTCTGAGGTCTTTCTCTATTTCTTTCTTTAGTGTTCTGTAGTTTTCATTGTAGAGGTCTTTTGCCTGACTTGTTAGATAGCTTCCCAAATTTGTTTTTTTTTTTTTTTTTGAGGCTATTGTTTAGGGGAGAATTTTCCTGATTTCTCTTTCAGCTGATACATCATTGGTGTCTAGGAATGCAATTGATTTATTGGTGTTGATTTTCTGCCCTGCTGTTTTGCTGCGTTTGTTTATGAGTTCTAGATTCCTTCTGGTCAAGTTTTTTTGGCTTGTGATTCTATTTATTTCTATAAAGTCGGTAGTAATTTCCCCTCTTTCTTTTCTGATTTTAGCAAATTGAGTCTGATTCTCTTGGCCAGCCAAGCCACAAGTCTTGTCAATTTGTTGAGCTTTTTAAAGAACCAACTTTGGTTTCTTTGATTTTCCTCTGTTGTTTTTTCATTCTCTACATTATCACTGCTCTGATCTTTATTATTTCCTTCCTTCTGCTCGCTTTGGGTTCAGTTTGTTTTCTAAACTCAAAGCTAGCAGAGAGCTCGATGTACAGCTTGTCTGCTGATTTACGATCTTTGCTCTTTCTCAGAGCATGCTCACAGCTGGACCCTTCCTCCTGAAGACGGCCTTTGCTGTATCCCACAAGTGTTGGTATGCTTTGTTTTTGTTGTACTTCGTCTCAAGATATTTTCTAATTTCCCTTGTGATTTCTTCTTTGACCTATGGGTTGTTTTGGAGAGAGGGCTGTTTAATGTCCACATATTTGTGAGTTTTATTGTTTTCTTTCTATTATTTCTATCTTATTCCATTGTGGCCAGAAAACATACTTTGTGTGATTTTAATTTTTTTCCAAAATTTTTTCTTTACATTTAAAAAACACCAAATTTTTTGTGGCCTAAGGTACAGTCTATACGGGGGACCCTGCCTTGTGTGCTTGAGAAGAAGTGTATTCTGCTGTTGCTGAGGGGCCTGTTGTGTGTGTCTGCTAGGACCAGTTGGTTTACCGTGTTCTTCAAATCAGTTATTTCCCTACTGAGGTGTCTGGATGTTCTGTCCATTATTGAATGTGGAATATTGATGTCTTCAACTATCATGGAACTCTCTGTTTCTCCCTTATATTCTGTCGGATTTTGCTTCACATATTTTGCGGCTCTGTTGTTAGGTGCGCATATGCTTGTGATTGCTATAACTTCTTGATGGATTGAACAGAATTAGCATTACGAAAACCACTGTATCATTTGAGTGATTAGAATCTAGAAGTCAGTTAAAACTGCCCAGATTTCTTGATGTACAGATCATTCCCCGTAATGGATCTAGAGCCTGTTGTAGCAAAACCCTTTCCTTTGGCTTTCCAACCTAAAGGTGTCTCTTATGATAGTTTCTGCAAAATGTCACCTTGCTACTTTCCAGCTTACTGAACTTATTTTGAAAACCTAACTGGATGCTCTTTCTAGTTCACGTTGGCTCTTTATTTCCAGACTCTGCTCTCGGTGACACTGGGAGGTGTACTGGGCAAGTGGGTACTAAGCCCGAGGTATATGTTCTTGCTGAGACCCATCCATTCTCCTGGATAGATCGCTGCAAGCCCTCGGTTGATTTCTAGGGTTCTGAAGCAGAATCTAACTCTTTCTGCCGGCGTTCTCATGGGGTTTATGGAGGAGAGACTATTTGGAGGTCCTTAGTTTGCTGTTCTCACTGACAGTGCCTTTGTGTTCTTGATGTTTCCGTCTTGTTCTCAGTGATGTGGAAGGTTCTGTCAGGTGCTTTGCTGCATTTTTGACCCTGCCTCTGAGTCCTTTTTCTTACATACCACCTGCAAACCCCGGTACAGGAGGACATAAGAGAGGTGTGCAGGACTTGCTTGTGGTCCTTCCAGGCTGATAAATTGATAGATGACTCCACGCTTTCATGCAGACATAAAATATGACCTTTAAAAGAATCCACTGTTGGGTTTTTACCACGAGTTCTCAGAAAGCCCCTCAGAAGCCCGTGCGGTGGGGCAGTCGGGGCGCCTCTGTTCTACGCGCAGTCCCCAGTTGTTGGAATTTAAAGAAACTGCCTCTCACGCTCCCGCGGCAGCGTTCCATGGGAGAGTGTGTCCAGGGTCTCAGGTGACCGTTGTTGGCATCTGGAGGTTTGAAGCCAGCTACAGCAGTGGTGACAGGTGTGTCATTGTTGTCACCGTCTAGACCCAGGTCTTCTCCCCATTCCAGGTCTTCCTGATCAATGCATTTTAAAGAATCTGATCATAAAGCAAACTCATGTCCGTTATCAGTGACTTTTAAAGTATAGGATAAACAGAAAAGAAGGCAGATGTCCCTCCCGTGTTTGCAGCTGGCCGTGCCCCTGTGGACACTGATGTGCGTTCTCCTGGTCTACCCTCACACTTCCACGAGGACACGCCACCTGCGTTTGTAATAACTGCATAGATGCAAACCCAGGGCCATGCTTGCACAAAGTGTCCCAGCTCTTTTTAGTCACGTGTTTCTTTATTTAGTAGTGTTGTGAACGCGATTTTAATACGCTGTCACGCAATTTGTCACTTTCTTGAGGCGTGGTAGATTCGTGCTTGGTTTTGAGATCTTCCGTGTGTCACGCTGTGGTGAACCTGGGCTCTCTCTGTGCCTCCTTGCACATATTGCTGCTGTTTACCTCGCACAGATTTCGAGGTGTGGTAGATCAAGGACTGCGCCCTTTGGAAGACGTTTGGTCATACTGACCCTCACCCCGCAAACCCCCTCTCGCGGGGCACCCCAGCCTGTCCTCTCACCCAGCTCTCAGCACCTCTTTTATGGTTTGTTTGTTTGTTAATTTTATTTTTCATTTGTTTTCTTAGCAAAGCATTTTAAGGGGTGTTTTTAAAAATTTTCTTATTGACATGTAAAGATTTTTTTAAACTGCGAATTTGTTTAATCCTTATCATATACGTTAGTAAAATACCTTTTCTTTCTGGTTGTTAATTTAGCCTATTCTGGATTTAAAACAGGAGAGGAGCTTAACCTTTCATGGCTGGCTGAATATGTGTTTTTAGGGTTCCTCCTTGTTCACCCCTCCCTCCTTCCCCTCTGCTCTTCCTTGGCGTGAGGCGAAAGCCTTTCTCATGCTTAAGTACGTAGCCATTGATTTTAGCCTCTTCCGTTTATTTTGTGGCATGATTTTTGCATATTTAAGTGCACATTTAATATAGCTAGAGATTGTTTTGCTGCATCATGTGACGTAGGGGTCTGGCCCCTGCCATTGTTGGTCTGTGGTTTCAATACTATTTATTGAATGATTCACTTTTCTCCTCTGATTTGAAGTCAGATTATCCTTGGTGCAGTTACTTTATATATGAATTGGAGTTTGTTTCTGGGCAGTCTTCTTTTTACGGTTTTGCTTATTCTGCATTTACAGGGGATTCTATCGTTCGGTAGCGCGAGTCTCCCGTGGCCATCTCTTCTCAAACTGTGTTAGATGGTTTCTGTTGGTGGAGCGTCCAGACGGGAGGCTTCTTCTCTCTTTCCTTGTCCCTTTTCTCTTACATGCCAGGCAGGTGCTCCGGCTGCCAGCCACACCCAGGCTGTGGTCTTCTCTTACCTGAAGTGAGTTCGCTGGTCACTCTGGGCAAGGTGGACGTCTCAGTGTCCTGAGTCTTGTGTTCCAGGAGCATAGTACTGCTCCTCTCTGGTCAGAACTTGGCTCTGTTAGCCAAGCGTCCCAGGTCTCTTGATTCAGCTCCTGAGTTTACTGCCTGGTACTTTGAATATTTGTTGCTTTCGTGACTACTCTCTTGGCACTTGGTTCCTTTGGACTTTCAGATAGCCGCGATATTCTTAAGTTACGTCATCTTACCTGTGCTTTCCTTACTTATACCCCTATATACTTTTCTACTCTTTTTTTTTAATCTAGAGTTGTCAGAAAATGCTGACTTATAATGTAACAGCTGGTATTTTTATCTTAAACTGATGGAATAAAACTGCCTTTTGTTTTACCATTGATGAAGCCAGTGACTGTGAATAGAAGATAGATATGACTTTTCCTGTTAAAGTTCTTATACTTGGTTTACCGTTTTTCTTCTTAAGGAATAAATGTTATATTTCTTTTAGTTCACGTTTTTATCAAGTGCACTTCTGGTATTACTGAGATGATCCTAGAATCACCCCGGTCACTTGGCTTAGCTTTCGTAAGGTCAGCTTTCCATATTTTGAAATGGGCATACTTGGTGACAGTACATTTGTTTTAACGTTATGCCAGGTTCAGCCGCCGCCCTGAGCGTTTAGAATTGTAGTATTGATATTCATGAATTGATTGGCCCCTGCTTTCCCTGTGTGTGTGTGCTAATTTAGCCCAGTTTTTAATGTCAGGGTCATGCCGGTTTCATGAAATTAATTGATTAACCTTTTCTTCTCTCCCAGTTTTCAGGAATGGTTTATGCAACATGACAACGGAACTTCCTCTGGAAAGCTTTTTGAAAGGAATAAGTTATGCTATTTTCTGGGTCTGGAATGGTTTTGGAGACGCTTTGACAGTGACTTCCTGGTTTTCCTTTTTTCTTTTCTCTCATAATTTTTGGTACTTTATATTAGTAAGAACACTAGTCAGCGCATCTTTATTTTAACAAATATTGAAAGAGGTACAAATAATCTTTGATATTTCCGAAACACCTGTGGCCTGAATTTGTGAGGCTCCTGCTCCCTTTGCTGAGGTTGTGGATTTGAGCTTTTCCTCTCCTCTGTGTCCCTCGTGCTGTTAGAAGTTTGTAATGCTGATTCATTTTTATAAACCAGATTTGCGTTTATAAACCAGATTCTCAGCTTTACTTTCTTGCCATACACATTTCCTGCTCTGTTTTAATCAGTTTCTGATTTACCGTTATTCATTCCGTCATCCATTTACTTTTTTGTATTTTTAATTATGAAATACAATATGCAAATAAAAGTGTGCACAGTGTACATATCATTTAGTAATAACACAGAGAATCAGCCTCATAATTTTAGCACTCTGGGTGCCCTGTCTTGAAAGATGTGTGTCCCTCCCTTTCTCCAGGAGGTAATGTGCATTTGAAATTCTGGTTAGTTATTTCCTTGATTTTCTTTGTAGTTTTACAATATATACATCTCTGAAATATGTGTTGCTTGATTTTTTCCCCCTGGTTTTGAACTTTATAGAATTGGTATCAAATTGTCTGAATTCTGCATTTGGTTTTTGTTCAACATGGTGCTCTTGAGATTTATCTCTGTTAATATAGTCCGAGTTAATACACAAGAGCATATTTCTTTATGAGACATACGTGTGAATATTCTCATATATATTCATATACATAAAAATATTAAAAATGTATAAAAACAAAAATCATACATTATAAAATATACAAATTATATAGCATATAATGTGTAAACAGGAGATATAGAAATATATGGAATTTATTCATTCCATTGTCAGTGGATATTTGAGACGACCTCACTTTTGTGTTTTTCACGCTTTGTTATCTCCAGCAGTGCTGTTGTGAATGTTTTTTGTACTTCTCTTCCAGCGTACTTGGGCCTAAGTCTGTTCAGGATACTGAGGTGGAATTCCTGGGTCCTAGTGTATATTCAGTTTCACTAGATCATGTCACATTCACCAATGTACTTATGTTTTTGTTAGGCTTAATTTGCCCTTGATTTTCTAGCTAGCTGCTTGAATTTAATGGGTAACATTTATTTTCACATTTGATGTTTGAAAATAAAAAAGGAGAACATTTCTAGCGAAAGTCTTCTAGTGAAGTCCTTCCAGAATATGGTTTTAAGTACAGAATCTTCATTATATACTCTATGACATTTTTTTCTTAAACAGAATGTGTTCTGTTGCTATTTGCTCTTTTTCTGAAAAATTATTTAAAGGGTGTTTTTAAATTTCCTTATCAAATTAATATTTTTTCTCTTTTTGTTGCTTAAAACTTTAAGTTTTTATGCATTTATGATCATTAAGAGCAGAGATTATGAATGCTGTAGTTCACTCCTTTTTGCAATGTTATTGAGTTTTTATGTGAAAGTATTTTATTGATAGAGAAATACAAATAGTCTCTGGAGAGCACAAAATTTGATGCCTGTTTTCTGTAACTGATTATGCATAATGAACTTTATGATACCACATAAAGCTTATTAGTTATATCAAGTAAATTCCTTAGGCCTTTGTCGGTTTTGTCCTGAGATGAGACTGAGTGGAAGCCCCGGGTTCTCCTTGTAGATGTGCTGGGGAGGTTTCCATGCTCGTGCATGTGGATGACACTTATTGTAAATGCAGATATGCTTGAAATTATTTATGGCACCATGTTTTATATCTTATGCTGATCCTACTTTTCTTGCTTTCTGTTTCTTGCTTCTCTGGGATTGATGGACTTGCACCATTTCTTGTTTCTTCTAGTGTCCGTGTAGTTACACGTATGCTTTTTAGTTTTGTAATGCCTATCCTTAAATCCTTGACAAACATTTTTTTCTACCAATGTCTACAGTTAAGTCATTGTTATAATCTCCCTCCTGAAGAAGGCAAGCATCTCAGCTACTCTTTTATTTCCTTTCTCCTGGTCCTCTTTCCCTGTCTTTAATTATTCGTACATTATACACAAGATATTTATTACTGTTGTGTTTTTGCATTATACCTACTTTTTTGGGCATTGTGTCTTTAGCATTTCCTTAAGTGCAATAGTCAAATGATTAACAATTATTTAGATATAAATTTACTTACATTTTCACTTATTATCTATCACATATTTCATAATTTTATTTTTGTTGGAGTTGTGTTTCAGGATGCTGGAGTATTTCCTCAGGTAGTTCTTTCAGAAAGGGACTATGTATGAGCATTTCCTATTCCTCGAACATGTTGTGATTTCTTAATTTAGAATAATATTTCTTTCAGCCAAAATAAATCTTCCTCTCAACCACTTTATATAATCTGTTAACCAATTTCTAATGTGAACCTAATGTCTAATGCCACCTATTTGGTGATGATACCTTTTTTCCTTTTAATATTCAGATGAATGAAGCCAGTTGCTCCACTTTTTGCCCTTCCCATCCTGGCCTTTGCATATATCTCTTTGCTCTTATCTTTGTGTCTGTGTGTGTGTGTGTGTGTGTGTGTGTGTGTGTGTTTTGCCCATTCTGACCTTCCTTCTGACCTCAAGTATCCCATGTTTCATTTCATGAACTGTTTAAAAATACTCTTTATTTTTGCCTGAATGCACTCCTCCTGCTCTACTTATTAATTCATATTTATTTTTCAACCCTTGCTGCAAACAGCTTTTCCTATTGGATTTCCATGTTTTGTGCTTTAGTATATCCTCTTTATGCTCCATCGGACTCAGGTTTGGAATTGACTTGCATGACCATTTGGTTGCTGTCTGAGTCCTCTCAAGTGCATGAGGACAAGGCCCCCTGTCATTTTTCTTACTGTTGTATAATCCTGGCTTCTAGCATTGTGAATGTGCAGTAATATCTATTAAACTAATTCTGCTTTGTTTTGGCCACTTTTAATTTCTTTCTATTTTCCTTGTGTATTTTATCCATTCATTATTTTTATGTTTTTATTTGTTGCTGGGATTGTGAATTTGCACTTCTGTGAGCATTAATCTTGCCGGCTCTTCCTCTTAGAGAACATTGCCATGGCCAGAAGCCTCGTGTGCATGGGTTGGTCTAGGTGTTCTGTTCCCCTGTGGGCTGTGTTCCAGGGCTTTCCTCTTTTAATTCCTGTGCCGTTTGCATCCATCCTCTCTCCTTCACCCCAGTCATTCTCATCAGTGCTGAGTTTTTTTTCTTTTTAGTGTTTTGGCTGTTAGCTTTGTGGATCTCTCTATTGTATGCTTGTCTTCTCTCTCATTTTATTTCTGCTCTTGAAACTATACATTTTAACCTAAGCTCTCCTTTGACTCTATGGCACAGGCTTTATTTAATATACAGTCCTTTCATTATTATTGAATTTGAAACATTTTATAATTTGTGCTTTGAGTAAGTATTTTTCTAAGTTTCCAAACATGAAGATTTTCTGTTTGTTGATTTATTTATTGGAACTGGGGGTAGGAACCAGGTCCTTGCACATGTGAGGCAAGCACTCTACCACTGAGCTATATCTGCCAGGCCTTTGTAAATTTTATTTTGAGACAGGTTTTTTCTAAGTTCTCATGCTGGCCTGGAATTTTGTGATCCTCCTGCCTCAGCCTCCCGAGTCTTTGGAATTTCAGGCATGCAGTGCCAGCTTGTTATCT
>JAJEJO010002751.1:364239-432228 GCA_020662805.1 Glaucomys volans
CACACTAAAATGTGCTGAGACTTGCTTTGTCTCCTAGGCTATGACTACTCCATAAATGTTTTGTGCATACAGTTATTTGGCCCAGTATTCTACATATGCCTTTAGGTCAATTATTAATTTTATGTCTATTATATATTCAAATATTTAGCCTTGCTGAGTTTTTTTTGACTTTCTTAATTCTATGAGTTGTTGAACGGAACATGAAAATTTCTATTCTGATTGTGGTTATATCTATTTTCCCTTATAATTTTGTTGTTCCAGTTTTTACACTATTTTGAGCTTACAATGTTAGGGTGCATACACATTTGTAACTTGCGTATATTCCTAAGCAATTAGCCTTTTACCATTACAAAAAGGAATTCTTCTTAATTCTAGTTAAGCCTTTTGCTTTAAAGATGATCTTATCTGGTATTAGTAGAGCTACATTGTATTTTATAATAATGTTTGCATGACATTTCTTTTTCTATCATATTACTTTCACCTTTTCTTTATTCATATGCTTTAGATGTGTCTTTGTAATTAGGTTTAAAAATCATGTCTGATAACCTTTATGTTTAAATTGGAATATTTAGGCCATTTATATTTAATACAATTGTGCACATATATATATATATATATATACATATATATTTGTGTTTAATACTATCATTGCACTGTGTGCCTTCTTCCTTGTCCTATCTAGTTTGCATTTCTCCCTGCCTTCTTTTGTTCCTTACTTTGTATTGACTGAGGAAATTCATTATCCCATTGTCTATTATTTCTTCTTTTCTTTTACTGGTTACTCTAGAAATTACATCAGACATACTTAAATTTTCATGTTAAGATTTCACATTCTTCCCAGACAATGCAGAGACCTCAGAAAATTTCAATTGAATTTATTCCTCTTTTGTTTTAAATGCTATTATTTTTAAGTGTTTTATTTCCATGTATTTTAAACCCTAAAGGGCATTATGATTATCATTTTGATTTCTGCATATTCTCCATTTTCGTGGCTCTTCAGTCCTTTTTCCATCTCCATCCCTACATCTGAAATATTTTCTGAACACTTTTTATTATTTCCTTTAGGAAATTCCCTTCATTTTTGTCTGTCTCAGGTATCTATTTCAAATCTGTTCTTGAAAGATTTTTTTCCATTGAGTAAAGAATTACAAGGTTGCATTTTTTTTGGGGGATGGACTGAAGTTGTTGTTCCATTGTCTTGTGGCTGCCATAGTGTTTGTTGGGCTGCTTGAGTTTATGGAGTTCATATTTTTCATCTGTTTAGGGAACACCTGCTCATTCTCTCTTTCCCTTTACTCTTCTCCTTCCAGGTCAGTAATTCTTCAATCACCTCTGTCTACTTTACGGTAAAATTTCCTCAGAGGCTTTAATTATGGATATTGTATTTTTTTAGTTCTAGAAATCCACTGTGCAGTTTTTTGGTTTCCATTTCTTTGTTGAAAATTTTTACATTGTCTCTTAGTTCCGTGAACATGATAAACATAGTTATTTTAAAATCTTTGTCTGACATCTCAGTGTTTGGAGCCTCTGTTAGTCAGTGTAGTCTGGCATTTCCGCCAGTTCTCAGTAATGCAATCTTTCTGTCTTTATGTGTCTGTTTATCTTTGATTGTGTTCTTGGCATTGTATTTGGAAAAAGTGCTCTTTGAACTTAACTAGAGACCTAGAAAAGTTTTACTTTCTCTAGATCAGATTTTTCATTCGCTTTTATCAGACTCTCAAAAATTAATTGATCATCTCAAAGCACTTACAGGAATGGAGATTTTCTGGGCCATCTGGAGGAATCGAAGGCAGGTAACGTTCTCATGAGTCTTGTTTGTTCCCCATTGACCTTTCTTTGAGTGTAGCCCATCAGGGTCCCCATGTGGATTCTAGTGGATTGACTTTGACATCGTCTCACCTGACTTCTTGGTTGGGAAATATCCTCCCATGACCCCAAATCTGGATTCACTCTGGGTTTCCGTTTTCTCCCAGATCTTGGCTGGGCAATTGCATAATTCATCTTTAAATCTTCCATTTCTCTATTTTACTTTGTCAAGAATCAATTCTTAGTGATTGTTTTATGTGTAAGCATTTCCCCAGTTTTTGTTGTCATAACAGGATTTTATATTTTCTTTTAGATTTTAATATCTGTATTTTTAAAAGATTAAAAATTAGCTTTCATGTCTAGAATTAGACATAAAAACCTAAAATTTACTTTTATTGTTGTTTATTTCATGGCACATCTGCTCTGTCTCCATTTCTGAATTTAATTTGATTTACTTTGTAGTTGGTGATATGGGGTGTATGTGTGTGTGTGCATGCATGTGTGTGTGTGTGTGTGTGTGTGTGTGTGTGAGATCTGGACTCTTACAAATCTGAAAATAGAAAAAAATTGTGCTTTTACATCAATATTTTGCTAGTCTGGTTGTGACATTTGTTTCTTTGAAAAGCACAGTGTGGAGGAGAAGTCTGATGCTAATACGATTAAACATTAATAACCTCTTATAAGATTTTTTTCTTTATCTTTTTTAAATTCGTAAGTTTCCAAAGTATTTCTGTAGGTACAAAGTTCTCATTAATAGAGTTTGGTACACAGTCTCTTGATCTGTAGTGAATTCCTTTAAAATTATGTCATTGGTTATCGATTTCTTGCTCAGTTCAGGTTGCATTGATTAATTCATTATAGTTTTGTGGTTATAAAGGTTTTTGTGCCCTTTTGCTTATGATGTTTACATTACCCTTAATTCTCAGATAATTTGTTACCTAATCTTATAATTTGCTCAATCAGTTTTCTACAGTGATTGTTGTTAACTCCATTTATTTTGTAAAATTCTTTTTATAAAACCTGGTGATTTCTCATATGAATGATATAAGACAATTCACTTTTTTAAGATTTGCAGTTATTCTTGAACCTTTATTTCCTTTTTATGTGTGTGGTGGTCTCATGGGAGTACCTATCCTATAGTTTATAAAGTCTTCTGGAGCTCTACTAGAACTGGGAAGTGAATAATTTGATTCTTAAGCTTAGTCTCCCTAATCTGATCTACGAAAATCTGCTGGGTTATCATTTTTCCAGTTTCTTCATCTGTAAGAAGACATGTATAATTGTCCACTGTTGGGGGTCGAGCTGAGACACTGCCTTCTACAGAATGGTTCTTGTTCAGGTATTTCAGGCCGAGATGAGGGGACTCAGGAGTGTATAGTGCCCGTTGACATGACCAGAAGTTTCCAGTCTCTGCTGAAGGACTCCTCTGTGTGTTTACAGTGACAACCTAAAATCAGCAGGTGCATGGTCCCTTCCCCAGTGGACTTGGCTGCTCTTGTTAGGAGCTGGCCCTGGACTGACTTCTTTCACTCCACATGCCAGCATTGAGGGCTGCGACGACTCCTACTACCTGCCTGTTAGACAGTGCGTGCCCAGCAGTGGGATAGTGACTTGCATGTAGTAAGAGTGTGGTGGATGCACCCACTCATGCTTGGGCTGCTTTTTTGTTTCTAGTTTTACATCCTTTGACCCACTTTCTCAATCATAGTGACCTACAAAATTACCACTGATTCGAAGGTGGCCTTATCCCTGGATGCAGGTGCCCTGAGCATGGAGACACCTCGTGGAGACACCTCCATTCTTCCATTTACTCATGCAGTGTGGAGCTTTGACTCTGGGCATAGCCACCACCCGGGGCTAGGAGTTGCAGTGGACGTGAAGTGGCTGTGGTGCCTGATTGATGAAGGCCACTGTGTTCCATGCTAAGATGCACAGTGAGATGGGGACAGCTTATCCAGATGATATCTGGTCCACCTCACAGTGCAGTGCTGGGGCCTTGGACCCCCATCCTATGAAAGGCAAAGGGGCTACTGTAAAAAGCCAGGAAGACAGAAGTGGTGCAGCTGTCCGCTGCCCTGCGTCCCACCCTAGCATGAGGCCATTGCTCCCAGGTGGGGGACTCTCAGGGTGGATGTAGCTGGGATGGCACTCAACTCCTATGCCCCGGTCCCCTTTCCATTGGCACGTTTTGTTTTGATGGGGCAAGTCTTCAGAGGTAAGTTGGTCCCAGTGTGTCCCCTAGACAAGGTGGGTGTTAAAGCCAACCCAATGCCTAAGGGGTCTCAGTTCTTTGAGAGAGTCTCTTTGCCCACGGTAGTTCTCATCCCTTGTTGTGGTTTAGATATGAATTTCCCCCAAAAGCTCATGTGCGAGAAAGTCTAGAGGTGAAATGATTGGGTTGGGAGAGCCTTAATCTGGTTGGTGCATTAATCCCCTGGTAGGGATGAACTGGGTGGTACTGTAGACAAGGTGTGGCTGGAGGAGTGGGTCATTGGGGGCAGGCCTTTTGTGTGTGTGTTTTGTTCCTGGTCTGCAGTGTCTCTCTGTGTCTCTGCTCCCTGGTGGATATGTCCTGAGCTGCTTTCCTCCTCCACACCTTTCTGCCATGATAGTCTGCCTCACCTTGGGCCCAGAGCAATGGAGTTTGCTGCCCATGGACTGAGACCTCTGAAACTGTGATCCCCAAATGAACTTTTCCTCCTCTAACTGTTCTTGTCAGATCTTTTGGTCTTAGTGGTGGAAACACTGAGTACAACACCGCCCACAGGTATCCCCATCTGAACCTCTGGCACCTTCCAGGGTTTGACATCTGAATCTGGGCTGGCTTCCTGCTGCCTTGGTTCTGAAAACCTAGTTTGGAGACCTGAGGTCTCAGTATGTTGTTGACCCATGACTTTTCTCCTTGGGGAATTAAAGTCGTCTTCTGGCGAGGACAGAATCAGCTCTGCTTCCTGGCACCCTCAAATGGAATGGCATCGTCAGGCCCTCAAGGCAGACAAGTTGCTTCTTTAAAAACTCCTTTTACTTCTGAATGGAAATGGTCACAGTGGGTTGTGGACCGTTGTCTGTTGCTGGGCCGATGTGCACGTCCTCCAAGTCGGATGCAATCCCAAAGAGCTTTAAGGAATCACAAGCACAAGATTGACGCAGTTCCTCAAGGTGTGCCGTGTAGCAGGTGGGCAGTCATCCAGGCATGGCATGCGAGGAGCTGGTTCGTGCTACTCACCAGGCAGCTCAGCGCCATGTCTGTGTGAAACTCCTTTTCCCAGGATGGAGGTGACCTCCACAGTGTTTGTTAGCTGCTGCTTACGCTGGGATCTCACTGCAGTGATAAACGGAGGCCAGCCAGGTTTGATCTCTGTGTTCTTGTCCACAGCTGTTAGTCCCTGCCCCAGCTGCAGACCCTTTGATTCCAGGTGTCTTAGTATTGACACTGCTGCTCTCAATTATTCTTATGCAGAAAGATTTTACTTCCTATCTTCCTGTAGGGGAAGGATTGGGATCGCATCGGTCCTAAGCTTCCATCTGGGGGTTGCGACACTCTGTTCTTGGATTTCTCTCTCTGGTTAAGGGACATGGCTCCCTTTCCCCATCTCACTCTGTCTCTCTGAGCGGGTTTGCAGTTGTCTCTACCTAAGTTTGATGTGCACATTTCTTGCTGAGACCCTTCTTAGGTGGAATTACAGTGTTCGAGTCTATTGTGTGAAGAGGGCTTTTAAGTCATGCTTTACGAGTGGCTGTTGATGGGGCGTAGGGAAGCGAGTGGTTTTTTATGAATTCATTTTGTACCTAGCCTCTTGTCTGTGTTCTTGTTTCTCTCCCCCCCCCTGCCCGCCCCCTGTTTGTAACATGTTAAGTCCTACCATCTTTCTGACTGACAGGTGCAGTGTTGTGGCCCAGGGAAGAGGCTCTGGTGCTCTCTTGCCCAGCTGGGTGACTGCAGCTAATGAGCCTGGTTTTGATATGTATTTGTTTGGTGCTGAGGATCCAACCCTGGGGCCTCGTGCCACTGAGCTCCACCTCCACCCTTTATATTTTTACCTTGTTGCAGGGTCTCACTGAGTTGCCCAGGCTGACCTCGAACATGTGACTCTCCTGCCTCCGCCTCCTGCGCAGTGGGGATTTTAGGTGTGTGTCACCTTGCTCAGCTCTTTTTTGATACTTGTAGCTCATTTCTCTTTCTCTTTTTCTCCAGTGCTTTTCCTTGGCTCCCCATTTCACTTCAGCTCCCCTCTCTCCGTTCTACCCCTTCCCTATTTCTTCTTTCTCCTTAGTTCTTCTACATACCCTGTGTTAGCTTTTTAAAGCCTCCATGGTCTCCCAGAAGCGCACCAGCTTCACAGGGCCAGGCTGGTCTGTCTGTCCTCACAGTGTGTCAGTGGATACGGCTCCTTGAGAGTCCTCAGTAAGTACAGGGAAGGGACCTAGTTATTTTGGAACTGCAGATATACTCATGCGAGCCCAGGGGTCCGAAGCTTTTAAGGTTCCCTTTGTCGGGACTCTTTCCCTTTGCAAGTTCTTCTGCTCTGTTGGACACCATGGGGCAGATTTGCCTGAGGACCGGGGTTGGTGGTGGGTGGTTCTCATTGCCCGCTGCAGTTCCGCTCTGTGCAGCCGCCCTGGGAAACCCCAATCGGGAGCACGGGCCCTTGTTCCTGGGATGGTCAGCGCCACTTCCCTCAAGCCTGTTGCCACCTCGCTGCTGCCAGTCTTTGACACCCTGTGCGTGGCTGCTGCGGATTGCTCACTGAGCTCACGGCAGCAGCCCGGCCGCCTGCTGAACCAGCTTGTGGCGTGGACTTTCCCAGCCTCCTGCACCTGAGGGACACTCAGCACCGAGCACTGCACTCAGGGCCTGTTTCAGATGGCAGCCTGAAAGGTGGCACTAAATAGAGGGCAGCAGGAGGGCTCCAGGGAGCAGCAGTGCAGCGCACTTGGGTCACCTGGCTCTGCGAGCCGTCACATTGCCCAGCTGCCTAGGCTCCTCACTGCTGGGCTTGCTCCCTCGTGGACCTCAGGATTCTCTGCTCCTCTGCCTTGCCTCTGGTCCCCTGGAGCCTGGCTCCCCACTTGCAGTCAGGGCCCTCCTCCCTTGCTTCCCCTCTTCTTGGGATCACCAGCGCTGGCACAGCCCGAATGTCCCCTTGGACACTCTCCCAAAGCTTCTTGGTAGCTCTGGGTGATGGACATGACCTTTGAACCTCACACTGTCCTGGATCTGCCTTTCTGAAGTTGGGGCTCTCAAAAGCGAGGCGCACTTTGAAGTCACCCAAGGCTTTCACAAGGCATGGCCACCCTGGCCGCCTCTCCCCAGGGTGCTGATGCAGTCACAGGGGTGGCCAGGTTAGGAAGTCACAGGGCAGTGCTCTCTGCAGGGGGTGCGATCTGAGAGCCACTTGTGTCCAGAGCCGTGGAAGAATGACAGTAATGAAAAGGCTTAACCTGCAGAAATTTAAAAATCTTGATGAAGTTTCAGTAGTTGCACTTATTCATGGGAAGAGTGCGATGTCTCCACAGGTTTATAGACGACTGTGAGCTGGACTCTCGCCACTCCTGCAACCTTGTGAAGCCTTGACTCCTCTTCTTCCTTCTGTGTTACTGTCATGCATCTTGATTCTGCGTCTGTTTTGACGGCCACGTGTCATTACTGTTTTGCACACTGAATATTCGTTCAGGTCGTTTTTGTTTTTTCTGTTCTTCATTATCTCTTGCATTTTCCAGTCTGGGGTGCATTTTCTTGCTGCTGAGGAGTCCTCTCCAGCTCCGCTGGTGGCATTTGTGTGCCAGTGATCGTGAGAGCTTGTGGGGCACATCCCGTTCCCACTGCATGCAGGGATAGTAGCCTAAAAACAGCCGTGGTGGGAGTATTCACAACACAGAAACTAGAAAACACTGAAAATCAGGGTGTTTCCTCCTCCTTTACACTTCTACCAGCACACCGCTGGCTGGTGGCAACTTCTCCCCGTTTTTGTGCATCTCAGGGTCTTTTTGTTCACTTCAGCAGGGTGTCTCCACAGGATAATGAATTCTAAGAGATCTTTATTTTCTTTCAGCAACTCTGTTCTTTTCCTTGAGATCTGAGCTGGCCCCTTTTGAAGACAGGGCAACTCCCCCAGTCTGGCTACTTGGGAGAATGTCTCTTGCTTTTTACTTTTTATTTATTCTCTTGAGATCTTCGTGACTCCATCTTCTCCTTAGTGTTACAAGTTCTTGGTGATTATCCCTCATCAGATGCTTCCACTCTATTTCTTTGGTTCCTCTCCTGGATGCCTGTCCCCCACATATGGGCTCATCCCCACGTTCCCTGCCTGCTGTGGTCTTTGTTGCATTCCTACCTATTTTTGCTCCCTGTTTCTGTCTGGATATTTTTCCTTAAAGTCTCTTTCATATTAATAATTCCATCATTGTTGAATATGCTGTTAAATTCATTTACTAAATTCTTAATTTGATTTATTGTATTTTTCAGCTCCAATTAATTTTTCATTGCTAAAGTTCTCCATGGGGTTATCTCCATGTGGTTATCCATTTTATAGTTATTTTAAAGGATGTGTTTGATGGCCTTAGTATTTATATCGCCTGTGGGTCCGATGTTTATTAACTCTAGGTCCCACTTCTTGGTGTACCTGGTAGTTCTTGCTTGAATGCTGGGCATTTATTCATGTCATTGAGGATGTTTCCTTCTTACAAAGAGCGTCCACCCTGCCTCAGAGAACATACCCCGTCCTCCATCGTGCCAAGGAGAGGCAGATTCATTCAGTCAGAGTCTAAGGCTGGGTTTTAGTCTTCATAAGATCTTCTCTGGTTGTCCCCCTCACCATTCTTCATTAAGAGCCTTCAGGTACTTTGAAGGGACCCCTGGGACCAAGTGTCCTTCATACTTGTTGGCCTCTCCTTTGTCCCTGCTTCTGGACCCTGAGGTCTTGGTCGCCCTCCATACCATCCACCGTTCTGGCTTCCCTGCACCTGCCAGGAGCAACCCTTAGCTGCCACATGCTCAGGATTTCGGTTGGTTCCTGCTAGGCTTTTGGGCACCTAATCCCCGTGCCACAGAAAGGCTGGCCGACATCCCGCGGGGACGCCAGAGGCCACATGTCAGGCACACCTCCGCTAGTGTGTTCCTCAGGATTTCTGGAGCTTCAGGTCCTGACTCTCCGGCAGCTCTGGAATGTGCCGGAGCAGAAGTGTCCCACCAGCTCTCCTGCTTGTTCTTGGCAGCAGCATCGATTTCCTGAAAGTCACTCTGCTTCGGCCGCACGCACGTAGAAGGCGACAGTGTTTGTTTTGGTTTCCCTGCATCATCTGTGTTGGTTTTGGAATCAGGGTGGCAAGCTACGAGATGGACTGGTAGATTCCCAGTATTTCCCAGAATCTGAAACCGATCGAATAGCTTTTGCCCAACCTTTCAGCGTTTGAAAGAAGGTATTAATGAAACCATGTGGACAGAGCACCCGGCTCCAGTTGCTCTTTGGCAACACTCTCTAATTTCTTTCCTGATTATCAGCTCAGTCAAGGTTTCTTTCTCCTCTTTAATCAATTTTGATAATAGAGGCCTTTTGGTTGGTTTTCAAGCAGCATGAGTTTCTTCTGTGTTTCTGGTTTTTTTAGAGAAATGTGTGATTTTCAGGTTCCCCTCCTCATGCTGTTTTAGGCTTTATGTTCTCTCTTCTGCCATACTTGAAGTCCACCTTTCCCCCTTCTTTTTGCAGTGGGGTCTCTCTGTGTTGTCAGGGCAGGTCTGAGCTCCTGGGCTCCGGTGGTTCTCCTGCCTCTGCCTCCTGAGGGCCTCAGATTACAGGTGTGCACCCCCCGGTAGCTTGAAGTTGCCTTAGACCTGGTCACTAGATTCTTTTGACGCAATCTACTGTCCTTATTTCATGTTTATCAGTGGTGCTGGGATCAGCCCAGGTCTGGGTCCTGCTGGTTAGGTGCTCTGCCACAGAGTGACCTGCCTCCCTGGCCCCTAGTCCACTGTTTTTGCTGTGTTTCTTTTCATTATTTTGTGTTTAAAAAATTAATCCCTTCCTTCTGCCTTGGTTAGAATGATTTTATTGATTTTTATCAGCTTTTTGTACTTTTTGCTTTACATAGTTTTATTCTTATTTGTTTTATTTAAAAATTTCACATAAGCTTACTTTTTTTCCTCCAAACTCAGCTTTGGCTGGATCCTAACCTTAGCCAAAGGTTAGTTGTTGGGGTGTCTTGAGGTTTTGTTTATCTTTCAACTATTTCTTACTGTATCTTTTAAAACATATTTCCTAGAGCATTGCAGTAATCCACAGAAGCCGGGCTCATCCCCACCAGAGGACTCACGTGTGGACTCTGACCCACTCCACGTCAGCGCCAGCCCCTGTTCCTCCCCACCACCCTCCCACACCCACCCACTCCACTGACCCTCCCCATACCCACCTTCACCCTGAATTGGTGCTTTCCACACCCATAAAGGGGGAATTCCCCGTGGCATGTCACACATGCACCTAGCGTGATTTTGCAAATTCATTCCGCATTTCCCCCACTTCCCATCCCTCCCCATCCCATCTCCTTAATCTGCTCCACTGATCTTCCCTGTATCTTTATGATATCTGATTCCCCTTTTCCTCCTAATTTTGCTCTAGTTTCCCTATGAGAGAAAACATTCCACCCTTGATTTTCTGAGCCTGGCTTATTTCATTTAGTGTGATATCCTCCATTTCCATCCATTTCATTGCCAAATGCCAGAATTTCTTCATGACTGAGTACAAGTCCATAATGTACATAGACCACATTTTATTAATCCATTCATCTGTTGATGGGCATCCGGTCTGATTCCATCATTTGGCCATTGTGAATTGTGTTGCTATAAACATTGAAGTGGCTGTATTGCTGTAATATGCTGATTTTTTTTTTTTTGGCTAAATACCAAGGAATGGGGATAGGTGGGTCATGTGGAGGTTTCATCCCTAGTCTTTTGAGGAATCTCCATACTGCTTTCCAGAGTTGCCATACGAATTTTCAGTGCCATCAACAGTGGATGAGTGTGCCTTTTCCCCACATCCTTGCCAACATTTATTATTATTTGTGTTTTTGATAATTGTCCTTGTGACTGGAGCGAGATGAAGTCTTAGTGTGGTTTTGATTTGCATTTCCCCTATTGTTAGAGGTGTTGAACAATTTTTCATGTATTTGTTGGCCATTTGTGTTTAGTTATTTTGCCTATTTATTGGGTTATTTGGTTTTGGATGTTAAGTTTTTTAGATATTTTGGATATTAATCCCCTGTCAGAGGAACAGCTGGCAAAGATTTTGTTTTCTAATGTTATTTATTATTCACAGAAGTCTCATAAAAATGTGTGCTAGTAACCACATCTTCCACTTGTGCAAACCAAGGCTCTAAGAGTGAGGTGGAGATTACCCACCGAGTTTTGAATGATGGAGCCAGGATACAGACCTGTGCCTCTGGCCCCCAGACCTGTGTGCTTCCCTTCATTCCTTGTCACTTTCCCAGAGTCCCCACTTCCGCTGCTCCAGGCAGAACTCTTTGCCATGGGGTCCAGGCTGGCGATGCAGATGAAGCACGTTCTTGAATCAGGGCCTTTCTATTCCGTTGTTTTCCCTTGAAGTACAGAGACATGTTTCCATGCCATAAGAAAGCCAGCAGCACACATAGGGTGATGAGTGGCAACCCACCTCAGCTTTGGGGGCACCACAGGGAGTAGTGGGGATTGCAGAAAACCCAGCCATGTGGTTGAACTCCAGCTGTTTGTTGCCATGTTGAACTGCAGACCCAGGCCTGCCAATTTTCCTTTCTGTGGTTTTTTTTTTTTTTAATTTTTAAAGAAAATCTGGAGTTTTTAAAGTCTGTTCGGTTGTTTTAGTAACCCTGAGCCTACAGAACTGGGATTGTGAAGGAGTCATTTCCTGTGAGCAGCCTCCATGTTGGTGAGGCTCCACCTCCTGCAGCCTCCGGGTGCCCCTGACTCTTCTTTCCTGGTGGGCCCTCCTCACCTGCATGCTGAGGTTCTTTCCTGGTATGTCACAGGGCCGGGGGGATCCTGCCTGGCAGGACCTTCCAGGAGTTGTTCCCAGCTTGCCTTGGGCATTTGGCTTTCTACTCCCTGCATTCTTAGGGTTACTTTCCTGTCTTCAAGGCCAATTCAGGGTGGTGGGAGGATTGCAGAACCCTTGAGAGACTGCTTAGAGCCACACTTAAAAACCCCCGTCATGAGAAGAGGGCAGAGGTCACTTCCAGAGCTGGTGTCCTGCAGAACGTCTCTAGCATATCACAGGAAGCCTACTTTTTGTTCCCGTAGCACAAATCACTACCAAATCCATAGTACCTGGGATGGTGAAGTCAAATCTCCCCTGGTCAGTGGGGCAGGATCATTTTGTGTCCATTTATCAGACTGTCAGCCCATGATTCTCCCAGGGTGAGTGGGATTTCAGTCCCCGTCCTTCCAAGCAATCGTGTGCTTGGAAGTGCCTGGGCACAGCCTGGCACTCTGGCTGTGCCTGGTGGAGAGTCCCTGCATCCCAGAGCTGAGGGTGGAAGGGAGGTGTTGGGAGCAGACCTCTGTGGCGAGGCTCAGTCTCTTTCCTCTGCACTCTTCAGATGCCAGGAACTATGTGCATGGTGCAGACGGGGGAGCTGCGCCCCTGCAGCAGGCTTGCCACTTAGCAGCAGAGCGAGGGGCCGCCCCAGCAGCTGCAGGGTGTTCAGTCAGTTGGTGGGCGCGTGCCTCTTGTTCTGCACAGACCAGGGGTGTTATTGGTTCTCCCTACCCTTCTTGACTTTAGGGACAAGAGGAGTGGCAGGAGTGGAAGGTCAGCGTAGAAACCTTCTCCGGCCTCCCTTAGATGTTGCTTTGCAAACCCGGGTGGTAGGTAGGGTTGGCTTCCAGTTTCCCGCTGCAGCTGTGCTGCGTTGCCCCTGACAGCCCAATCAGGTGGCTGAGGGGGCCACCTGTTTTAGGTGGTAACCTGTGCATCGTGGCTGTTATAAACAGATACACACCGGCCGATGGAGACGGCCGCAGTTTGCTGACCAAGTCCCTGCAGTGCGCAGGTGTTATTTGGAGTGCTTCCTAGGTACCACCCCCTCCGACCCTCACACCGACTCTGGGGGGACTGCTATTATCTTCCTTTCACAGACTCGGAGTCCCAGCCTGGGGAGGTCAGGTGGCTTTTCCAGGGTCCCGCTGCTAGTCGATGGTGGGCTGGGCTTCTGCTCTGCGGGAGCTCTTGATTCCACTCTGCTGAGCTGCCTTTGCCAGTGGGCATTTGAGTAGTTATGACAGGTTTTGTGTGATGCAGGGTCACTAGCTGTCATAGGGAGATGGCAGCTGGTTTTCCAGATGCTCAGTTGACACAAAAGACTGCCTGGTGTCATGGACAGACCGTGGGATTTGTAATCAGAGGGTCTCAGTTAAAAGCCACCAGATCCTTGCAGTCTAGCTGTGGGACAGGGCGGTGGGTGGCCTGGGCTCTCACCTGGATTACCCTGTTCAGTGGGCACGTGCTACCTGCTCCAGCCTGCTAGGGGTGCTGTGCAGATGGGTAGTGTGGTGAGGGCACCTCGTTGTTGGACGGCCTCCTGTCTGTCATTCTCCCTGTAAGTCAGGAGTTTTGCCATCTGTGCCACCAGAGGATCCACCGGTGCCCATTAGCAGAGGTGTCCTGGGTGGAGAGGGCACAGGTGACTTGTGCCACTGGTTCCTGCTGCTAGGCTTGCAGCTCTTACAGAGGAGGGCCGGGGGTGGTGGCCCAGGACTGTCCCTTTCCTCATCAAGAGGAAGTGATCTGCCATCTATCACAGAGGTAAAGCTACTGCCGTGCCACCCTGTCAGCCTGTCAGCCAGGGAGACAGCCTGCCGGAGCTTGCAGGACCAGGAGGCCCCTTGGCCCTCTTGCCTGTGGATGTAAATCACCTGGCGTAGAGCACGCTTACATGTTCATTTCTTACTTTCCTTTTCGGTCACTGCCCTGTTGCTTCCCAAGGTCAGGATTTTGGAGCTGGGCATGGGGCAGCTTCATAGTGTCCATCATGGAGGTGGCGTGGAAGGGAAGAAGCCCCCATGGCTTTCAAGGCCCCTGCTGTGGTTCATCATTGCCCAGAGGTGGGGGATGTGGTGGGAAGGTAAAGGTGGGCAGGGAGTGGGGGCATGAGCTCAGATGCCAGCCTGGGTGGCGGGGAAGTGGAGTCCCCGGTCCCCCTTTTGCATATTTCTGCGCTTAGAGTCACGTGGATTCTGTCTAAGTCTCTTGCTGCTTTTGTGTGGCTTTGTTGAGTTGCTCTAGCTTCTCTCTGCCACAGTTTCTTTATTTCCCACGAGGGAATAATACCTAATGCCCAGGGATTTGCAAGTGTTGAAGAGTGAATGAGTTGGTCGTGTCAGGTATCTCAGTGACCCACTCAAATAGGGGTGCTCCCTTGCCCCTCAGGAGCCATCAGCAGAGGCTGCAGGGGGGATGGAGTCCCCCAACATGGCAGCCACTGAGTGGCTTCGTGACCCTTCCCAGGAGCCACACTGCGTTCTGTGCCATATCAGCACACTTCAGCCCTAATCCTTCTGTTGACCTCATCCTTATTTTTGAAGAGAGTTAAACAAAAATAAGAAAGAATATTTCAACCTAAAATATATTGTAGAAAATGGTCTTCCTTGGATTATCATGACAACAGACAGTAACCCTGGAGCTCATGTTGTCCTGAGGTCTTGGGGTTACCCCTTTCGCTAGGATGTGGGGAAGACCTGTGACTAAGTGAGGTCAGGGAACGTGTCCTGACTCATTCTGAATCCTCTTACCTGTTCTCACTTGGGCATCTCTGAAACAGCCCTGCAGCATGATGTGCGTCCACACTGGGCACAGCCACCCATGAGAGCTCATGTCCCACGCTCTTGTCAGGCTTTTTATCTGTGGTTGTTTGAGGCACAGACCTTAAGGATTTTTACCCTCTGTGCCTTCTTTTGGATTCTCTCTATTATATGAAACAAAGATTTAAGAACCTGGAAGGTAGCACCTTTTGGCTTGAGGACTGCTCCCAGAGTCTGTGCTCCCACTTGCTGTTCTGCCTCTGGAAACATTGGGTTTTGCTGTTTGTTTCCCACCTGTTTTATCGAGGGCTTAAAATGATACCTGGAAGTTTGCCTGCCATGAAGTTAATCTTCAGTATATGTGAGTGGGAACAAAAATGGGAATGTATTCCCAAATGAATGCTTTGAGACTTGTGCCTGCCATCCATCCATCATCCATCTATCATCCATCCATCCATCCCTCATATATCCATCCATGATACTTCCATCATCTACCCATTCATTCATCCATCCTCCATCCATCCATCCATCCATCCATCCATCATACATCCACCATCCATCCATCCATCCATCCATCATACATCCACCATCCATCCATCATCCATCCTCTATTCATCCACCCATCATACATCCGTCTATCCATCATCCATTCATTCATCATCCATCATCCATCCATTCATCCATCCATCACTCACCCATCCATTTCCATTATCCATTCATCCATCATCCTTTCATCCATCATCTGCCCATCCATCCATCCATCATCCATTCATTCACCATCTGTCTATCCATGATCCATCCATCATCCATCCATCCATCCATCCATCCACCATCCATCCACCTATCCATTTATCCATCATCCATCCATTATCCATCCATCCATCCATCACCTTCCCATTCATCTCCATTATCTATCCATCATCCATCCACCTATCCATCCATCATCTATCCATCCATCATTCATGATCTATCTATCATCCATGCATCCATTATCCATCATCATCCATCCATCCATCCATCCATCCATCCATCCTTTATCCATCCATGATTCATCCATCCATCCATCATCCATCATTCATCATTCATCCATCCATTATTCATACATACATACATCCATTAGTTCTGTCACACATGTAAGCCAAATCTTTTGCAATTGGTATTGGCACTTCTTAATGGCATCTTAGTGGTTGGGTCTGTTTGGCAGTCTCACTGCCTGCATTTGAATTCTGGCTTCACCACATACTGATTGTGTGACCTTGGATGATTTTCTTGATCTCCCTGTGCTTCAGTTTCCTCATCCATGAAAATGGAGATACCAGGATCTACATCTTGTTTTTTGAGGGTTAAATTACACAATCCACTTGACGTTTGGGACCACACCTGATAAGTGAGCGTGTGTAAGGTGGTGATGATGTTGAAAACTTACACATATTTTTAGCTGTTTCTGTAGCCTATTTTCTGAGAGTGGAATTACTGGCTGAAAGAGGTGACTATTTCAGAGGTTTTTCATGGGCACTGCCAAACAGCCCTTCAGGAATGTTGTAAATTAGACCAGCATTTATATCTTCCCAGAAGTAGGTGAGAATGTCCATTTTACCTGAGCATTTGCCAATGTGATCAATTATCTTAATTTTTGCAAATTGTGTGAAGAGCGTCAGTTCATTGCTTTATTTTTAATACACTAATTGCTGGTGAACTTTTAAATATCTTTTATTTGCTTGCTGCTCATTTTGTGTGTGTGTGTGTGTGTGTTGCCTCCCTACCCTTATTTTTCCTGTCCTTTTCCATTAATGTGTTCATCTGTTTCCTCCTGAAACATACGATTCATTTAAACAACTTATCTATTACTTACATTGCAAGTATTTTTCTCACATTTTTTTCAAATCTAGATGACACTTTTTGATATCCAGAAATTGAAAATAGTTAATGAAAGCTTTTAAATTTTTCTGGAAGTTCAGAAAGACCTCCATCCTTCAATCACCTATGTATGGGCATATTTATTTATTTATTTATATTTGTACATTTAATTCTTGAGTTAAACTGGATTCATGTCTGTTGATGAGATGAGGTGAGAACTCCAAGTTTTCCTTTAGTTAACCTGTTAGCCAAATCTAGAATCTAAAATGTCATTTTCACTATATAAAAATTCTAATATACGTGTGTGTATAGTATATGGTATCTATAATACACACAGAAGTGTGTTTCTGAACTTTTTGTGCAGTTCTATTTTTTTCTGTCCTTACATTGCTAACATTTTATTGTAGCTTTATGTTTTTATAATAGTAGTGCAAGTCCTGAATTCATATTTGGGGGGGGTTTAAAAAATTTCTGGGCTATTTCTGCTTCTTATTTACTTAAAATAAATTTGTCAAGTTTAAAAAATCCAGATGGGATTTTGATTGAAATTGCTTTAAAGTTTAAAGTTAATTTTGAGGACATTAACGTGTTTGTAGTAATGAAACTTCCCGTCTACAAATATAGAACTGTCTCCGTATCATTTTTTTTTTAACGTTTCACAGTTTTGTGGATTTCTTCATTTAATCCTGCACATTTCTCTTTAAATTTATTTCTAGGCGTTTTATATTTTTGTTGCTTCCCAAAGTAGGATTTTTTTCCTACTATATTTTCTAACTGGTTATTGCTGGTTGTTGATTAGATCTCTATCTGGTAATCGAATATCTTTCTGAATTTTGTCATTCATTCTAAATTCGCTCACTTTTTTCTCATGGGCTAGTAAGATGGATGATGGTAAGTAGTATTTTTTCGATTCTTTCATATAGATTTCTTCTGTCGTTGTTGTTGTTGTTTTCCTTACTGCATTGTTAGAAATTCTAGAACAATAGTAACACTCATGGTTTTGGATGTCAGGCCTGAATTTTCTGTGGTGAGAGTGTATGCACAGAGGAACTTGTGGCGGGTGGGTGGTCACAGCTGATGTCTGGACGAGACCTTCCAAACCTCCTCTGGTGCATGTCCCTTCACACGTCTAGTATTTGTGTGCCCACTCCCCACCCCCACCACGGGGGGACGTGGAAGAGGAGCAGGATGTCCCTCTGTAGGCTGGTGGGCTGCAGGGTGGTGCTGTCCTGGGGAGAAGGGGCCATGTTTAGGTCCCAGGTCTTGCTGTGTCTTCCTGGACATGCTCCTTCCTCAGTCTGCACTAGGTCGATCATGAGGGACACTGCTCCGAGGAACTTGTCCTTCCGGACGTCAGTTGCCTAATGTAGTCGGTCTGTCTCCTTCTGAGTTAGAGGCCTCCAGGCAGCTCTCCTGTCTTCTGTAATTTCTCCTCAGCACCCCTGCTCCCTTCTGCACCCACCACTTGCATGGCCACCCACCACCCACCCACACAGTCACCTACCACCTCCATGGCCACCTGCCACCTCTTGGCCACCCACCAGCTGCACAGCCACAGGGGACCCTGACGTAAAAGCGAGTGGTGTCTCCTGATCTGAGCACTGTCCTACCCAGCTGTGCTTCATAGGCTGGGCTGCGCTCTGGGGTGACCCAGACCTGCACCTCTGTGACTGTGCCATTGCCCGGGTGGGAGGTCCCGCAGCCTGTCTACAGGCAGAGCTGCTGTGACTCACTGCGCCCCCACCTGCCACCCCCAGTGCTGAGCTGATGCTCTCTGTTCCAGGGCAGGTGTGGGTGGCCGCTGGGAGGGCAGCCGGGCGAAGCTCGCTGCCAAGGCAGCAGCTTGGTGAGCTGTCTGGCCCGGGGCCACTGGTTCACTGCCACCCTGGCCTCTTCCCTGTGAGCCTTCCCAGCCTCTCCCCCTTCCCACCATGTTCCCTTCTGTGGTTTCCAAGTTTTCCTCTTCCATTGAGGTAGGGGACATACACAGTTCACCATCACGCCATCAGTTAGGTCTCAGTGACACACAACCAGGGCACCCTGCTGTCTTGTCCTGGCAAGGCTCAGGCTGCAGCGCTCAGCAGCAGCCCCGCTGTGCACCCACCTCTGGACCTGGCCTCTTGAGTCTGCCTTGAGAGGAACCTCCTGTGTCCCTGTGGTGGCCCTTCCACTCAGCTCGGTGTCCTCGGCTGGCTCACATCCTGCAGCGCGTCAGGATGCCCTTCCTTTAAAAGGCTGGGTGGTGTTCCTCTGTGCGTCGGCCATGCGTGCACTGGAACTGACGGAGTCTGCGCTTTGTGGTTGTGAGTGAGCCCCAGTGTTTGGTGACTGGTGCCAACAGTGGTCAGAAGAGCCAGCGTGCTTTGTGAAGTCATACCTCTGGATTTTCAGGATACTTTTAAATTCGCCACTAATGTCTTTTCCATTTTATAAACGAGGAAACACACGTGCAGAAGTCAGCAATTTTCCCAGAGCCGCCTTTTAAATCAGCAGCTCTGTCCTGTTATAATCCACGTCTGATCCACGGTCCTCCCGGGTTCACCCACCTTCCCTGTGCACGGCAGTGCTTCTTGGTTGTGTTCAGCCATCACCAGTGTTCGATTCAGAACACCTGCCTTCGGCAGTCTCCTCCGTGATCCTGCATCCTGCTCTGCCCCAGCCCCAGGCCGCACACACCTTCTTGCTGTCTCTGACTTGCCTGTCCTGGGCTTTCCTGTGACTGGAACCCCCACGTGTGATCTGCTTGCCCAGTTGCTTCCACTTAGGGAGTCTCGGCCTCTTCAGATGCAGCAGCCCCTGCGCATTTCTTCCCCTGACCTGCAGGTACTTTCTGAACCCACAAAGTCCAAATCCAGAGCCGCGGTGTTGGCATGCATTGCCCTCTCGCCATCGCGTACACAGGGTGGCGGTTACTTGGCGTCTTCTGTCTCTTCCTCACTTCACAAGATGGGACAGTGCTGTCCCTCGGTTGCCCACTGTGGTACGGTACATCATAAGGACTTAGGAAAAAAATATTAGTAGCTTAAAAATAAGAGCTTGGTTTGTACCAGGCTGCGCTGGACAGGGTTGAACTAAGCTCGTGTGAGGGTTACTTGTCAGTATTCTGTGGGCGATGGTTACGTGTCATGTTTGCCATTCGAAATGAGAATAGACAAATGAGAAAACGGTGATTACACGGTGGCTCCTAAGTGGTGTGGATCGTGAGTGTATGGACGGTGGGACGTGCCGCTGCTTGCAGTTAGGGTTAGGAGCCGACAAATGGACAGGGAGGAGGGTTACAGGCACAGCCCCTGGGCCTGTGGGCAACAGTGACAGCCCAGGTTCCACAGTCTCAGGGTCATTGGCCTGTGTCTTGAGGGGCAGGTTACTGAGGGCAGGCTGGGCAGGTGGCCCCAAGTCTGGAGGTTGGAGCAGGACGGGGCGTGGTGTGCTGCTTCTCCTGCTGAGGCCTGAGCTAGGAAGTGCAGGTCCAGGCCTCCATGACTCCACGTTCCTGCTGCTTCCTGCTCTCCAACCTTGGTATGGAGGCTGGCGGGCACACAGGTCTCGTCTGAAAGGGGGAGCTGGCTGTGGCTCCCTGACTGGCCTGGGTTTCTTTTGGAGACCCCCTGCAAGTGGAAGCCAAGGTCTGAGAGCCGTGCTGGGGCTCCCGAGCCTGCCGCGGGGAGCCCAGGGGTGATTTCTGCGAAATCCCTGAGAAAAAACGTCTTTGCATACGAAGCCCAGGTGCATTTCTGTTCTGGACCTCCAGCTCTGGTGGGAGCCTGCGGCAGTCCTTCAGGGTCTGTGCTGCCCTGAGAATCCCCTCCCCTCCCTCCAAGCAAGTCCTCAAACCTGATGATCTTGAAGGCGGGGACAGTCACCATCACTCTCCCTCTCTGAGCGCCTGTTCTGTGCCAGGTAGGAACTCGGTGCTTCGTGGGAAGTAGTTCATTTGTTTCTGACTGTGAGCTGCTCAGTCTTAATTCCATTTTGCAGATGAGGAAACTGAGGCACCAATGGGCAGGACTTGCTGAACTCTTGTTCATTTTTCTCAGATGTGTTTTTTAGGGTGTGGACAGACTCAGTGCAGCACAGGGTGGCTCGCCAGCACGGATGGCAGCTTGGGCCCCACGTGTGCTCAGGGCTGCTGGATCCCCCACCTTCCTGGTCCTCTCGGCTGGTCCCTTCGCCTGATTATTTCCTGGTCTTCTGAAGAGCTCTTGCCCTGATGAGGGCAGAAGGCGAGCCGAGCCGCTGGCCTGCCTGGAACTAACCAGGTGCAAGAAGGTGGAGTGAGCTGGGTGGTAGTGGTGGCTGGGAGGTCTCCCTTCCAGGATGACGAGTGATTGTCAGCAGGGACCCTAAGGTGGACTCTAATGACATCCCGGCCCTCAGCTGGAGAAATGGTCACCCCAGGTTACACCATTGGGAACCCACTCTCGAGGGAACGTGCACAGGCGGTGACTCAGCCCGAGTGTCCCTTTCCTTGAACACCTCCCTACACTGACCAGGTACGGCTGCACCCGGGGCCCCGCATGGTGTTTCCCACCCTTGGGTGCTTGCGCGTAAACCCTGCTGGGTGAGAGTCCAGGCCCCAGGCCTTCAGTTGCCAAACAGCCTGACTCCCGTGGAGAAGGGCTCACTCTGCGCCGCTCTTTCCTGAGTGCTGCTCGTTTGCTTTCTACCTTGGTGCCCTGTGATCACAGCTACTCTGGAGCCGCAGCCTGGCTGGTTCCAGCTCTGCTGCCATGCTCTGTGCCTCTGTCTCTAGTGTTCTCTTTCGTAACCGTGCACATCTTGACCATCCTGACTGCATGTCGGTGTAGAATGCTCCTCTTGCAACATTCCCCGGCGGTCTTGGACGCCTCGCCATTGGGATAGATTTAATGTTGTTGGGGAGTCATTGCAGGATTTTGAGAGGAGGTTAAGAAGGTAAGATTTATATTTCAGAAATCTCAGCCTGGCTTCTGAGTGGGCATGAGTCTGGAGGAGGGGACTGCACAGTCGCCTTTCCATCTCTGTGACAAAATGCTTGAGAAAATCAACGTAGAGGAGGAAAGAGTCATCTCCATCCTCATGGCTTTGGAGTTTTAGGATGGTCTGTTGCTTCTTGGCCTGTGGTGAGGACTGCCGATGGGAGTCGGGGTGGGGAGCAAAGCTGCTCCCCTCATTGTGGTCCAGAAGCTAAGAGAGATGGAGCACGTGCCTTTATAGAGTCCCTTCCAGAATCACATCTCTTGGAATCCACACATAGATGGCCACAGCCCTCCTGATCCAGTCACCCCCAGAGGGCCCCTGGGAACACTGCTGCAAGGTCGTCATTGTGTGCTGATCTGAGAGGGAGTTCCTGGAATTCTAACACCTGCCCTGTTCTGTGACTGTCTGCAGAGCAGCCAAGGGCAGCTTCCTTCAGGTGACGTCTGCTTTGCTTGAGTGTAGTGACAGGGTGCTGGAGGGAAGGCACACCCAGGCACGTTCCATTTCCTCTTGCGCAGGTGGGCCTCTCTCCATCTTGGCATGGTGGTGCTGTGCCCCAGCGCAGCTGGAGTTTAGAAACTGCCCCTTCCTACTGTGCAGGGAGAAAGGACCCAGGTGCCTTTGAGGAAGCTGCATAAACCTGTCCAGGAGTCTTGGAGCATGTCCAGGATCTTCAGCGTTTGTGGAGTGTTGAAATAAAGCAAAGCCATTGCATGGCCCAAATGGCGTTATGACACTGCTCAGAGCGCTTCCAGCAGAGCTGGGAAGTGGCTTCCAGTGCGTTGAGTCCTTTCCCTGCCCACTCTCCAGCCAGGCTGCAGCTGGGGTCCTTGAAGGTTCTCAGCGTCCATTAAAACACATGCATCACAATGTTGGGGATGCTGGGATAATATGAAGAGCTCCTTTAAGACAACGGACTTCGTGAATCAAAGTTCCCTGGTCTGCTAGAGCCATTCTCCTCTCAGTGCATCCCCAGGGCCCTCCCACAAGAGCCACTGGCTACCTTGGGTCACAGGGGTAGAATTGGTTGTGGGGGGACATCGCCAGGAGGTGCAGGGGACTTTGGCTCCTCATGGCCACCTACCCTTCTCTGTGTATGTCTCTGAGTCTGAGTGGTCCGTGGCCTTGAAACACCTTTGGTATCCTGAGTGCATCATAGCAGCTCGAGACCCGTGTGCGTGTGTGTGTGTGTGTGTGTGTGTGTGTGCGCCGTTCTCAGCATTCCCTACTAGACCCTCGCTGAGGAAGGGCGGGAACAAATGGAACCAAAGGAAGTCCTTACCCTGCCCTCTGGCTCTTCAATGTCATCTTCACATCTCAGCCAACATCTGGACTTTAGGCCTCCTTTTAAGAATTTTTACTTTAGCTATTTGAGGTATTTAAAAATTGTATTTGTTTCTTGGTAGGTAAACATGCGTATGGAATAAAATTCAGAAGGTGCTCTTCTGTGTATTGCAGCGGGGGACATCGGAAGACTCTTGACAGGATGCTGGGTAAAAGGGGCACAGAATTTGAGTGTAACTTCTCAACTCAGGAAAATACCGTATTTCACTGAATCTAAGATGCTGTCAATGATAGGAGGTTCCACTAAGAAAAGAGTATGCCGCCAATTAAATCATAACACTCCCTCATTGTAAAATGTATCCTGATTTCACAGATGTGAAAAATGGGTCTTGGCGTTAGTGAAATCTCCTGGGATCAGTTAGTCCCACCCATACACTGTTACCTTTATGGAACTCACGGTAAAAGTGATAGTTTTTGCGACTTGCATTATGCTTGTCCGGGCTTGTCTGAGTGTTCTGGAGAGAAGTGTCTCAGTGCAGAGCTTTGGACAGCCTTAGCCAAAGAAGGGTCAAACCTGCATCAAAGAAGCAGTGATTTCCTCCAGGGCTGGTGCCTGTCTGTCACTCAGGAACCCCACTGCCATCACCTTGGCCGTTTCCAGCT
Organism: Glaucomys volans; assembly: GCA_020662805.1. Classification (NCBI taxonomy): domain Eukaryota; kingdom Metazoa; phylum Chordata; class Mammalia; order Rodentia; family Sciuridae; genus Glaucomys; species Glaucomys volans. The sequence goes on from JAJEJO010002751.1 coordinate 387,593, forward strand.
GTGCTGAGTCTCTTACACGTTGGGTTCCATGAGTTCTCTTTATTTACACTGTTGTTATGGTGGAGCACATCCTCAAGTAGATTCTTGGGAGAGGTGGATGGGAAGGTTTTTTTTGTTTTTGAGATTTGCATTTTCTAAACCTGTCTTTTTTGTATTTTCCAATAATGGTTTGGCCAAGGATGGACTTCTAGATTGGAAATGGCTTTTGTTAAGATTTCGGCAGTACTGCCCACTGCTTCTCATGCTCGGTATTCCTGTCGAGAAATCTGGAGCCCTTACGGTTCTTGGTCCATTGGATGAATATAAGCTTTCGTTTGCTCTCCAGATTTCAGGATTTTCCCTTTGAAATCCAGTGTTGAATTTGCACAGGGAGGGATGTGCCTTGGCTTAGCTTTGTGTTTGGTCATTGTGTGGCACACCTGGGGGGCACTTGCACCCTTTGTTGTGAGAACTTCCCTATTATTCATTGGTTTTCTCCCTTTTAGTTTCTCTATTTCTTACTTTCTTGAACTTATGTTATTTAGACAAAGTATTTCCCTGTCTTCTAAATTTCTCATATTTTATTTCCTGTATTTCTTCTGATGGTTTTTAATTTCCAAACACTTTTAAAAGTTCTGTTTTGCTGATAACATCCTTTTATTGCATCCCGTTCTTAGTCTGATGTGAATTACTTACATCTTCTCTTATCTCTTGGAGGATGCTTGTTTAGCAGCTTTATTAAGTATGATTAACATACAATAAACTGTATCTACTTAAAGTATAAATTTAGGTAAGTTTGAACATAGGAACACCTGTGAAGCCGTCACGGCAGTCAGTACATGTGTGTTACTTCTGGTGTTTTCTGTGGCCTCCCTGTAACCCATCGCACCCCATCCCACCCTCCCCTGCCTCCCCAGCCCATCAGCCACTGCTCTGGCTCCTTCCTGTCACTACAGATTGGTCTGCACTTCCACAGTTTTTTAAAAATGTGGAGACACAGTATGTACTGCCTTATACCCGGCTTCTTTCATTCAGCATGATTATTTTGAGATTCAGGTTCATTCCTTTATTTATTTGTAAGTAATATGTTACTGTAAGGACACATCACCATTTATTTGTCCACTCACCTTTGGCTGGACACGTCTTGTTTCCAGTTTGTGATTATTACAAAGGAAATTGCTGTTAACATCTGTGTATGTTCTTTGAAAAATGCGTGACTTCCCCTCTTTGGGGTAAATGCGTGAACGTGGAATGGAGGAGTCATACTGTGGATATACATTTAAAGTTTTAAGAGCCTGCGCAGCTGGTTTCCAAGGTGTTCATACCTCTGTACATCGCTGTCTGTGTCTGAGGTTTCCAGTTTCTCTGCCTCTGACATTTGATGTGGCTGGTGGTGTTAATTTTGGCTGTTTTTACAGGTACATAGTCCTATGTTATGGACTTAATTTGCATGTCCTTACTGACTAGTGGTGTTGAGGACCCTTTTGTGTGCCCCGCTGCCATCTGTGCGCCTTCTTAGGTGAAGCGTCTGCTCAAGTATTTTAACCATTTGAAAATTGGGTTGTTTTCTTATTATGCATGTAAGTCTTTTATCATATACATGTTTGAAGATAATTTCTCTCAGGCAAGAATGACTTTTCTCTCTTAGAAGTTTCTTTCAAAGAGCAGGACTTCTGACTTGTGAAGTCTAACTGATCAGTCTTCTTCTTTGATGGGTAGTACTTTCCATGTCCTGCCTGGGAACCCTTCGCCTAACCTCTGTTCACAGGTGTCTTCTCCCACATTTTGTTCTGGAAGTGTTGTTGTTTTAGGTTTCACATTTAGGTCTATGACCCATTTTGAGTTCTTTCCTACATGTGGTGTGAAGTTTGGACTAGAGGTTTTGTTTAGTTTTGGTTTTGTATGCAAATATCCATTTGTCCAATAGTACCAGCACCATATGTTGAAAGAAGAAAGACTTACGTGTGGATGCCCCCAGCTGCTGCATTTGAAATTGCCACAAATTGAAAGCAGTGCCTGTGTTCAGCTGCAGGTGAATGGATAATTTCTCTTTCAGTGGATTCATCACTGATCTTAGGAGCACACTTGATTTATGGGTGTTGATGTTATGTCCTGCTACTTTGCTGAATTCATTTAGTCTTCTGTAGAGTATATTGGATCTTTGTTGGCAAATAGTGATAGTTTGAATTCTTTTTTTCCTATTTGTACCCCTTCAATTTCTTCTATTTGCTGTGGCTAGAGTTTCAAGGACTGTGTTGACTCGAAGTGGTGAAAGAGGGCATTCCCTGTCTAGTTCCAGTTCTTAGAGGGAATGCTTTCAGTTTTTCTCCATTTAGAATGATGTTGGCCTTGGGTTTAGCATAGATAGCTTTCACAATGTTGAGGTGTGTTCCTCCTGTCCCTAGTTTTTCTAGTGTCTGAACATGCAGGGGTGCTGTATTTTGTCAAAAGCTTTCCCTGCATCTATTGAGATGATCATCTGATTCTTGTCTTCAAGTCTATTGATGTGATGAATTACATTTTTTGATTTCCGTATGTTGAGCCAACCTTGCATCTGAACCCCACTTGATCATGGTGCACTGTCTTTTTAATATGTTTTTGTATGCAGTTTTCCAGAATTTTGTTGAGAATTTTTACATCTATGTTCATCAGGAATATTGGTCTGAAGTTTTCTTTCCTGATGTGTCTTTGGTTTTGGTTATCAGGGTAATGCTAGCTTCATAGAATGAATTTGAAAGGGTTCCCTCCTTTTCTATTTTATGGAATAATTTGAGAAGTATTGGTGTTAATTCTTCTTTGAAGATCTTATAGAACTCAGCTGAGAATCCATCGTTTCCTGGGCTTTTCTTAGTTGGTAGGCTTTTGATGGCATCTTCTATTCCATTGCTTGAGATTGATCTGTCCAAATAGTGTAATGGCCTCCTGTTTCAGTATGGATAGGTCAGAGGTCTCTAGAAATTTGTCAATGTTTTCAAGATCTTCTATTTCATTGGAGTATAAATTTTAAAAATAGTTTCTAATTATCTTCTGTATTTCAGTAGTGTTCATTGTGATATTTCCTTTTTCATCATGAATTTTAGTAATTTGAATTTTCTCTCTTCATTAGTGTGGATAAGGGTTTATCAATTTATTTTTTTCAAAGAACCAACTTTGTTTTGGCAATTTTTAAAATTCTTTTGTTTCAGTTTCATTGATTTTAAATACTTCTTGTCTTCTGCTTTTGGTGTGTATTTGTTCTTCTTTTTCTTGGGCTTTGAGATGTAATGTTAGGTTATTTATTCATTGACTTTATATTCTTTTAATGAATGAGCTCAATGCAGTGAACTTTCCTCTTAGTACTGCCTTCATAGTGTCCCAGAGATTTTGATATGTTGTATCACTATTCTCATTTACCTTGAAGTATTTTTTAATATCTGATCCCTGATTTCTTTTTGTTATCCATTGGTCATTCAATAGCATATTATTTAGTCTCTAGGTGTTAGAGTAGCTTCTATTTTTTATTTTATCGTTGATTTCTAATTTCATTCCATTATGATCTGATAGGGTGCAGGACATTATCTCTATTTTTTGTATTTGCTAAGATTTGCTTTGTGGCATAGGATATGGTCTGTTTTAGAGAAGGATCAAAGTGCTGTTAAGAAGAAAGTATATTTGCTCATTGATGGATGAAGTATTCTATATATGTCTGTTAAGTCTAAGTTATTGATTGCATTATTGAGTTCTATGATTTGTTTAGCTTTTGTTTGGAAGATCTATCCAGTAGTGAGAGAGGTGTGGTGAAGTTACCCAGTATTACTGTGTTGTGGTCTGTTTGATTCTTGAAATTGAGAAGGGTTTGTTTGATGTATGTAGAAGTTCCATTGTTTGGGGCATAAATATTTATGATTGTTATCTCTTGTTGATGCATAATTCCTTTAAGCAGTATGAAATGCCCTTCTTTGTCCCTTCTGATTAACTTTGGCTTGAAGTCCACTTTATCTGACATGAGGATGTTTGTTTACTTGATCCATGTGAGTGATATGTTTTTTCCCATCCTTTCACCTTCAGTCTGTGGATGTCTTTGCCTTAGAGGTGAGCCTCTTGGAGGCAGCATATTGTTGGGTCTTGTTTTTTAGTCCAGTCTGCCAGTCTGTGTCTTTTGATTGTTGAGTTTAGGCAATTAACATTCGAGATTATTAAAGAGATATGCTTTGGATTCCTGGTCATTTTGGTTTATTTCTAATTTTTGGTTTGAATTAGGTTCTCCTTTCATTGAGTATTCCTTTAGTGTATTTCCTCATTTCCCTGGTTTTCACTTTTTTTTTTTCACTTTATCTTCATGGATTATTTTGCTGGGAGTATTTTGTAGCGCAGGCTTTCTAGTTGCAAATTCTTTTAATTTTTGTTTGTCATGGAAGGTTTTTATTTCATCTTCAAATCTGAAGCTTAATTTTTCTGGATAGAGGATTCTTGGTTGGCCTCCATTTTCTTTCACAGGTTGGTATATGTTATTCCAGGACCTCCTAGTTTTTAGGGTCTGGGTTGAGGAATCAGCTGAGAGCTGGATTGGTTTCCCCCTATACATAATCTGAAATTCTTCTCTTGCAGCCTTTGAAATTCTATCCTTAGTCTGTATACTAGGCATTTTCATTATAATGTGCCTTGATGTGGGTCTGTTGTAATTTTGCCCACTTGAGGTTCTGTAAGCCTCTTGTATTTGATTTTCCATTTCATTCTTTAGATTTGGGAAATTTTCTGATACTATTTTGTTGAAACAATATGCATTCATTTGGTTTGTATCTCCTTGCCTTCATCTGTCTCAATAAATGTTAAATTTGTTCTTCTCATGTTATCCCATATTTCTTGGAAGTTCTGTCCATGGTTTCTTAACATCTTCTCTCCGTGGTCAACTCTGTTTTCAAGATTATATATTTTGTCTTCATTGCCTGAGGTTCTGTCTTCCAAGTGGCCTAGTCTGTTGGTGATGCTTTCTATTGGATTTTTTATTTGATTTATTGTTTCCTTCATTTTGAGAATTTCTACTTGTTTTCTTTTTCAGAATCTCTGTGTCTTCATTGAAGTGATCTTTCACTTTCTGTATTTTCTCTCTGATTTCATTCCTTATACCATCCTTTGCTTCCCAGATCAGTTTATGTACATTTTCAACTCCTGTGACATTTCTTCCACTGTGGTATTGATGGATTCTATTATTGAAGTATCTTGGTTTGCTTGGGGCGATTTGTTCCTTTGCTTTTTCACGTTGTTTGTGTGTCTACCCATCTAACAGTATGGATCTGAGGTAGTAGACTTTCTACCTTGTGGACTTGTAGTGTCCCTGAAGGTTTCTAGTTCCTCACTGTTTAGGGGGAGACAAATAATAACAACCAATGTAATCAATATGCAGCATTAAGCCAACTTGTTCCTACTATGATGTTTACAATGTGCATTATCACAATAAACAGAAATGAGATGATCAGGTATTGCCTGTAATAAAACCAGCAAGTTTGCAGAAGGGTTTACAATTTCAAATGGTGGACAGAGAAAGAATAGATGTGATGTAGGACGTAATGATTGTAAGGAAGGAGGAGCAAAGACAGAAGTAAAAGATTAAAGGAAGAATGAAAGAAAACAAAAGAGAGAATTCAGGGAAACAAAAAATATATATACATAAAGTAGAAATTTTTAAAAAATTAAAAATAAAAATAGAATACAAAACAAAACTAAAATATACTAATCTAACATCTAGTCACAACAAAATAATCCATGAACAGTAATGGGCTTTAAAAATGCTAGACATGAGGAAAAAAACCAAATATGAAAATATATAAATTTCCATATACCATGGAGGTCACAATTAAACAGAGAAAAAGAATTTAAAATATAGAAAAAATCTTGATGAAAAATTAAAGAATCCTTTCTGTTGAAGTTCAAAATATTCTCAGCTTCTCTTCTCAGCAGTTTTAGGTGGGGTCATCTGCAGCGTGATGGCCTCCCTTCTGGGTTGCTGGAGTGAGAAAGGTAATCCCACAGGCGGAATTCCTGGAGCAGGGTTTAATCCTAGGTGGGTTCCAGGCCGAATGCCTTGGTCTGGAGATTTTAAATCAGTGCACCTGCATCACCCAGACCTTGCTGTTTCACGCTCGAAGACTTTACCCCAGGGATCTCCTCTGGGTTCCACTCATGTGGTGAGTGACCCACTTCCTAGTCCCTTAAGTCACCTGTGGACCCCACATTTCCTGGTCTCAGGTTCAGTCTCTGAACAGTTTCTCCCACCCCACCCTTCTGAGTTCCTGGCCAGATGAGTCTCTCGCAGCTGGTCCTGCAGGCAGCCAGATTGGAGGGTGTCGGGGTAGAGCTGGGTTGACTTCCTTGACCAGTTGTCCCCTGTGTAAACCTCTCTCCACATCTGATTTTCGCCTGGTCACTTAAGCACACTCTATATCAGGTAGCCTGTGTTTACTGGGCCTGTATTTCGGGCCAAACTCAGGTTTGCCAGGAATCAGCTTCCTCAGCTGCTGGCCCCATGCCACAGCCATGGCTGCAAAATGGTTCCTTCCTTTGTCTTCTGCACGCCACCTGGAGAGATGGCGGCTTCCTTCCCCACACATGGATACTGTGCAGTGTGTCCTTCAGGTTTGTTGGGCAATGACCTTGGTCTCTGAATGCTCTGTACCCAGACGTGACTTGGCCCTCCCCAGAATGTGGGTTCCTTTAATTCCCTTAGCCCTCTACCTGCTCAAGGAGGGCCCACCCTGGCTGGAGCTTAGCCTGGCATTGGTAGTGGCTACGCCACTGGGGATTTTTTTCCTTATTATATCCAACCTCCTGTATCCCGGGTCTGCTCTGATTGTCCAGTTTTCGTTTTCAGTAAACTACTCTCCCCATTTTTGTTTTATTTACCCACCTTATGGAGAAGCTGCCTGTCTGCTTTCTTGGTTTCATGCCAGGGAGCAGCCAGGAACATGACCTCCTCTATTCCGCCGTCTTTTTTTTTTTTTTTTTTTTTTGGTACTTGGGATTGAACTCAGCACTTGATCACTGAGCCCCATTCCCAGCCCTAGTTTTTTATATTTTATTTAGAGACAGGGTCTCACTGAGTTGCTTAGTGCCTTGCTTTGACTGAGGCTGACTTTGAACTTGTGATCCTCCTGCCTCAGCCTCCTGAACCTCTGGGGTTACAGGGGTGCACCACCATGCCAGCTATTCCACCATCTCGAAAAACCCTGTTTTCTCATTTTTGTTTTCCTTTTCATTTTTTCTTTTCTGATCTTCATTATTTATTTTTTCTATGTCTTTGGGTTTAAATCTTTTAAGTTTGTTAAAGTAGAATCTGAGATAATTGATTTGAAGCCTTATTTTTTACCGACATACGCATGAGCAACATTCTACAAATTTTTTAGCATGTATTTTCATTTTAGTTCAAGTTAAAATTATTTATAATCTCCTTTTGATTTATTCTTTGTCATACAAATTATTTAGAAGTATGTTGCTTGATTTCCAAATACCTAGGGATTTTCCAGAGACCCTTCTGTTATTAATTTCTAACTTAATTATATTTTGGTAAGAGAAATAGTTTGTATGGCTTCAATTTTCTTAACCTTATTGATGCTTGTTGTCTTATGACCCATTCTATGGACTATATTCACAGGTATTTTGTATACATTTGGAAATAATGTTTGTTCTGCTATTATCATATTGAATATACTTTGTGTCAATTAAGTCAGTTTGGTTGCTAGTGGTATTTGAAGTTTTACATATTCAGATTTTCTCTATGTACTGATTTTCTGAGTACTTTTTCCCTTGATGTTTGGTATATAAGTATTCCTCTAATAATTGTGGATTTGTCTCTTTCCACTTCTGTAAGTTTTTGCTTTTTGTATTTTGAAACTCTGTTATTAGGTGCATAATGTTAAGTTTATATTCTTCTAATAAATTGACCATCTAATCATTATTAAATGAACTTTCCAGAGTAATACACCTTGCTATGAAATTTGCTTTTTCTGATATTAAAATAGCTTAGCTTTCTTTTGATTAGTGTTAGCATGACATATCTTTTCTAAGTCTCTTACATTTGAATGATTTGAATCTTTATATTTAGCATTTTCCGTATAGCCAGCATTTGGTTAGTTCTCTTGTTTTTTAAAATTTTTTTATTCCATTTAAAAATCTCTTTTAATTGGGGTGTCTATACTATTTACATTTGATGTTATTATTGATATGGGTAGGCTTCGTTCTATTATTTTGTTAGTTTTCTATTTGTCTTATCTTTACTTTGTTTCTATTCCCACCCTCAGTTTTCTACCTCCTTTTCTATGAGGTGAATATTATAAAAGAAACTTATAAATCTCTTTACTTGGAGTATTAATGGTACAGTTTTGTTGATATTTTAGTAATTGCTTTAGAACAAATATATTTTAGTTTTTGTTGATCTGGCAGCATGTTTATTTTGCCTTCAATTTAAGAAGTTATCTTTGTTAATTGTCAGATTCTTGGTTGACAGTTTTCTTTTTTCAACTCACTGACTGTGTCCTACTTTGTTTCAGGTGACAAGACAGTCATTAATCTTATAGTTGAGATGCATTCAGTCATTATTTCTTTTAATATTTTCTCTTTTTTTTTCTTCTCTCCTGGAACTTCCGTTATACATATGGTGATGTGTGTAAATGGTACCACATATTTTCCTTAAGTTCCTCTCATTTTTCCTCATTCTTTTTTTTCTCAGTTCTTCAGGTGGCATAGTCTCTATTGACTCTCCTTCAAGTTCACTGATTCTTCCTCTGTCTTCTCAAAGCTATTCGATCTATTCTTACCATTATGTATTCATTTTGGTTACCGTACTTTTCAACTCCAGGGTATTCATTTGGCTCTTTTTAAAATTTCAATCTTTTTTGATATTTTCTATTTGATGCATCTTAGTCATTATACTTTCCTTTAATTCTTTAAACATGGTTTTCTTTAGGTCTTTGAACACTTTTGTAACAGCTGTTTTGAAGTCTTTGATAAGTTCAGCATCTGGACCCTCTCAAAGACAGTTTCTCTTGCCTACTTTATAACCGTGAATTCATCCCAACTTTGTCTTTCTTTGTATGTCTCATAACTTCTGGTTGAAAACTGGGAATTGTAGGTAATATATTATAGTAAATCTAGATATTGCTTCTCTGTGTCCATTTCTATCCAGGACCTGTTGTTTTGGTTTGGTTATTTGTTTGTTAATGACTAGGCTGAACTAATTCTGCAAGGTCTTCTTTGCCCTTCAGTGTGCAGCTTTGATTACCTGCTGAGCTTTTTTATCTTATATTTCCTTTTTAGCTTAGATTCCTGGGAATTCCCCCCAGGTGAGTAAAACCAATTATTGGTCAAAAGTTGTGTTATGCCACTTTAACTAGTAATATTTCCACTCTTTTCCATTAATTTTTTGTGTGTATTGGGAACTAGTGTCTTTTCTGTTGTTCAGTCAGTGTTTGGTCAGAGATTGTGCTCAAATCTCCTGGGTGCCGGGCCCCACCTTTGCTGATGGACTGATGTGTGGACATGTGTGTGGAGGGGTGATTTCAAGTCTGCTCCACTTCTGCCTCCGCTTGCTCCTTAGTGAGAGCAGCCTTACGCACATGCCCAGCCTTCTGGATTCTCAGGGATGAGAGCCTTCCCTCCTTAGTTCCTCTGTGCAACTTATGACTGCTCTGCCATTTTGTGTGTGGCTACTGATTTCACGGAGCTAGGAGTCCCTTTTAACTGCTCAGCCACCCAGGTGTCCTTTGCTTTCAACAGGATCTTCTCTGTGCCGTATTCCAGTTAGTCAGTTCCTTGAGGCAGAGCTTTCGACTGACTTCTCTGTCCTTATGGCCTCTTTTCCTTTGGGCAGAACCTTTGTGCCACTGCACCGAGGGTAGAGGTGGGGACAGAGCTCACATCTCCTGGAGTGACACCTCTGTTCTGTACATGGGCATGGAGACAAGATGGTCTCCTGATGCATGCACTGTCCACCTGCAGGCAATCTGGATTGGGAGATGATCGATGCCCCAGTCTGTGCCCCTGCCAGGCCTGCTCTAGAGCCCTCCTTCTGCCAATGGGATGAGGGTTGAGGTTGGAACCCCTCATCCCTCACCTGGGCCCAAGCTTCTGCAATGTGGAGCCGTGGCAGGAGTGGATGGGAGACTCCCATGACCTGCCCTCCACTCAGAGTGAAACTGGGAGCTGTTGGGAGAGGGCTCCCCCTTTCCCACAGCAGTGGAGTGGAGCTTCTGTAACATGGAGCTGGGCAGCAGCCTGAGCAAATGCCGGGGACCCTCGCGGTCATGGCGGTTGAGTGGACCTTTGTTTCATGGGCATTTCCCCACTGGGGTGTGCTTTTAGGACAGCCATCTGAGGCCCCCCATGTTTGTTTTCCTTTTGTGCCTTTCATCAGCCAAATGACCCTTGTGTTAGGGAAAGGGTCCTCTGAGCCCCTCACACAGCGGTTCCTGAAGTCCAGCCGCTCCTTCTCAGTAACCACGCTTTAACCTAAACAGACTCTCGTCTTAGGATGGTTCTACATTTGCAGCAGAAAAGTGGCAAAGGTGCTTCCAAGAGTCCCCCACCCACTAGTGCCGTCTTGTTCACGTCTTCACTGTGGAGCCCTTGGTTCCACGGAGAAGCCAATGTCATTATGAGCTCAACGCTGTAATTCTGACATCTGTGTGGGTGTCATTGGATTTTCTTTAATGTCCTTTTCCGTTTGGGCCTCAGGGATCTGGGGGCTGGGCAGAGAGAAGAGATGGGTAGGAGGTGGCCGCTGTCACACGCAAGCTGTATTTGGGCAGCGCTTCATTTGTGACGGGCTTGCTTGTGGCCCCTCACAGTACGAGGCCATCCAGTGCCTGTGGCACAGGGGTCACATCTCAGAATGGAAGGAGGGCAGAGGTGCTCCCTGGGCACGGCGGAGGCCTAGGTGTCTGGGTGCTGTTGCTCAGCAGCCCTGTGGGGAGTCCGGGTCCCAGGGCTGGACGGGCGGCAGCGTGGGGACTTTGTGGTTTCAGGTTCATCTTCTCTACGACTCGCAGATGTTGATGAGGTTCGTGGGCTGTGTGAAGCTGGCAGGCTCCAAAGAGTCAAGCCGCTGCTCCTTTGGGCCGTGTTGGAAACAGTGAGGTGTGTTTGGTCAGCCTGGTGCTCAGAGGCCACCTCAGGTGCAGGTGTGTAGCCTGGGGTCCACCCAGGGAGCGTCCTGTGTGCAGGGTGGCACGTCTTCCTGGCCTTCTCCTGTCTGGGCAGTTTCTGGAACTCCCCTCGTTTCCAACGTGCTCGCCAGTTCTGGGAGTTCCAGGCACGTGCTTTGTAGAGGGCCCCTGGGTTGTCCGCGTTCTCCTCCTGGTTGGTTTGGGTGGGGGTTTGGAGGAAGCCCTGAGGTCAAGTGTCATTCTCAGCCTGTCATGTCCAGAGCACCTGCTGCCAGAGTGGCTCACCATGATGTGGCCTGGACTGTCTGGCCGAGGTCACGCGGCCCAGTGGCTCCTCTGTAAAGTGACCCCTCCCCTTTTCTGTAGCTCACAAAGCTCCTGGTGAGACCTGAGCTCCTCCTTCTCGAGGGTGCATATCTACATCACTCATTTGGAATCCTTTTGTCCCTTCTCCCTCACTTATTCAGTTACTTATTGGATGGCGTGTACGATGGGGTCTGTGGACATCTGCCTTATAATCTGGGCAGTATTCCAGAAGGCCATGGTTGATCTTGTTACTCACAGAGTTCCAGCTTTGGCCACTGGGAGCTCTGTCCACTTGGCTCTTCCAGCACTTGGACATTCCTCCATGCTTTTGAGGCTTTACCAAGTCTGGCAGGACAAGATGGTCCAGGTTTGCTTTGTGTATTCCAAGACTCCCTGGATGAACCAGCCATTTTTTCTGAGGGGACTTGGTTCTTTTTATGGGAGAACAATCATGGAGCCGTGATCTGTACATTATTAACGTACATTTTTTTCTTTTTATTAAGCTAAAACATAGTTGCAGATTGAGAAAGATGCCCAGCTCCTCTTTGGTTCAGTAAATGTGTGTTGGATGCCAGCCTGCCCTTGGGGTCATGTGTTTGATATTTAAAACCTACCTAAATAGATTTCACTTTTTCGAACAGAGTGATTAGAACCCATTCATAATGTAATGCTATTTTAGTAATGAGTTATAGTTGAATTGAAGTGGTATCATACTATTCTTGTTTGGTTGGTTAAAATAAATCTTTATTGTACAAACTCCTTCATTTCTTTGATGCTTTTAAAAATGAAGGCTTTTGTTGGGAGAAAACATGAATATCGATTTGAGTCACTAAAGGCCCATCAGATAGTGTTTCAGTATTTATGCAGAAAATTTCAAACACTTACAAAGATAGAGAATCTTATCCTGAGCTCCCCAAAACTCCTCACCTGACTTGAACGGTTTGAACTCCTGGCCATTCTGGATTAGCAAACCATTTCTTAACTTGAAATAGTGGGAGTGCTTTTTTGTGACTTAGACATGCATAATGGAAGAAGCTCGGATAAATTCTAAGAATTGCTTAATACCTGGCCTTTATAAGAGCCCATGGTGACCTGTTGCTGTCCCACCCCAGAGCAGAGGCTGTGCCCCAGCACAGTGGAGGCTCAGGATTGAGTGAAGAATATTTGCAACCAGTCAGGATTCAGGAAAAAATGGAGATTCACTCGCCCGGGTCATAGAATTCAGATCCCATTCCTGCTGAATAGCAGGGCGGGTGCCTGTCACCAGAGCAAGCGGCTCGCACTGGGGTTGGCTGGCTTTCAGGAGCAAAATATGCCAAGTATTTTTCAGTTCGGTCCGACTGAGGTTCCTCAGGTCTGTCACACACTCCTCACCAGGATCTCTTGTGGGCTGTGGTAACGTCCATGTCCAGGTGAGGTTCTCAGACAGGAAACGAGCATTTCAGTGAGAAGCCTGGGATTTGCATTTGCAGGACCCTTGATGAAGGTTTCTTAAACACCTGAAGGTCAGATGCTGGGCCGGCTTCAGCACGGTAAATGGGACAGACCCTGCTGCGTGGGGTCTGTGGTCCAGGGTAAAAGTGGACAGCCACCATGAATCACACAAACCATCCGTCCCACTGTGCGAAGTGTTTAAAGGGATGGAGGAGAGTGCTAGAGTACAGAGGTCCCTGCTTTTGTATCTGGTGTCCTTGCAGATGCTCCAGGAAGTCATATTGAACTATGACCTAAAGGATGGGTAGGAGTTGGTGAGGCCCAATGTGTGTGTATGCGTGTGTGTGTGTGTGTGTGTGCATGCGCACATGCGTGCCTGTGTGCAGGATGCATTTGGGGATAGGTGTCTCGCAGTTGAGAATGTTCCAGCCAGAGGGAGCAAGGCCCACCAAGCCTCTACTGTGGGAAAGAGCTGAACTTGACCTAGGAGCCATGGAAGGCAGGAGGTGAGGAGGAGAGTGAGCAGGCCCAGGCCATGCCTGCTCCCTGGGACCTGATAAGAAGCCTGGATGTCATAGTGCAGCTGGCAACCTTGAGGGCAGGACCTTCCAGGGCCGGCTTTACAGTGCCCGAGGCCCACCTGGCCACCATGTGAAGTGCATTGGCTGGTGGTCAAGACAGAGCGGGAAGACCATGCAGGAGGCTGCAGCAAAGTCAGGGCAAGAAGCTTAGTGACTTGGTGACCCCGAGAAGTAGGTAGGTTTGAAATCTAGCGCATACAGCTTTCAGCCTTCTTTGACTGTGTCCTGCTGACCGGAATCTATGCTGTGCCGCAGACTCAGCTCACAAACGTGGGTGTGTGTGTGTGTGAAACAAAGGCCTCATAAAACAGTGTCTGTATTGCAGGCCCAGCACCGGGATGTGTTTCCTGGTGTGTGTGTTGGGGGGGCAGAGTGTTATGAGACGAAGGAGTCTGGGTCTTCATCCTGCATGAGGCGGAGCAGCTCCAGTTTAGAGATTTCTTCTTGAAGAGAGAACCCTGGAGACACGGAGGACGGACCTGTGTGACAGACACAGGTGATTTCTCTGCTTTCCCCTCTGCTTCCGCTGGCTTCTCCTCTTTCTCCTCTTCCTCCTCCTTTCCTTCTTCCTCAGTTGACAGATGTATTCTGTAAGGGGCGAGAGTAAACATCGTCAGCATCTTTTTGGCTTCGTGGGCCATTCTCTGTCTCTGCTGCTCAGGTCTGTGATTGTGAACCAGAAACAGCCGTAGACAGTACGTGAACAAATGGTTGTGGCTGTGTTGTCAATAAAACTTTATTCATAGAAGCAGCTGGGGTCTGGATTTGGCCCTGCAGGCTGTGGTTTGCTGAGCCCCTTGGACACCCAGAAGATGGTGCTAGGGATCAGCGTCTCCCTGGGATGAAGTCAGTGTGCTGGGAATGGCGCCTGGCTCTCCCAGGTCTCCTGCAGAAACGTGGCATCTGGGCTGTGGTGGCCCTTGGACAAGGCTGACACCGGGGGTTTGCATGTGGACTCCCAGGTGAGTGCAGTGAAGTTCCTTAGAGATGTCCCATCTCACAGCCTCAGATGCAGCCACGGACAGCGCAGACTGTAAAGTGAGCACTGGGCTCACTTCCTCCGTGCCGCAGGGCGCCTGCTGGACTTGATACTGGCCAGGTGGGCATCGCTCCTTGCCATAGGACCACTGTTGGTGAGAATGGCCTTTGTTCTGGGGAGCAGCTTGTTCTGGAGGCTGCAGCTGGCATGGTCTCCAGGGCTGCTGTCCTCACTCCAGGAATGCCAGGACCCCAATGCACCTGGAAGCAAGTGGTTTGTCCAAGCACGTGCCAGCAGTGGGGACTGAGGCCCAGGCCCAGAGGGGAGCAGCCGCAGTGCTCTTGCGGAGTGTGGCAGTTCACAGACCTTCCCCTGCGGCAGGGTGGGCCCGCCCCGCCTTCTCTCACACCTCCCTTTGCTGCTCCTGCTGCGCTGTCTGTGGAAGTCCTCCTGCCCCTCCGGGAGCCAGCCCCGTCTACTCCTCTAGGAAGACTGAATCCTGCGCCAAGAGCAGTTTCCCCTCCTGGGTAGTCCCTTGTCCCTTCCTATGTTGGACGCTCAGGGTGACCAGTGTGCTTATGAGTCGGGTACCGGAATGCCTGCCTCGTGGGGTGCGTTACAGAGATCTCAGTGTGCGTGGTCTGGTTTATTCATCCCAGCACTCTGGCCCCCAGCCCTACATGGGGATGGTTTTGCAGAGTCAGGATAGTGTCTTGGAAAGGTTTTGGATGTCTACCAACGATTTCCTCCATAACCTCGGGCAACTTGTTTGGTTTCTTTGAGCCTCAGTTTCCTCAGCTATAAAACAGGCGCATCAGTTTTAGGTACATTCTGAGGATTAAAGATGAAGTACATGTGAGCTCCTGTGTCCCTTCCGTTGTTCATCATTTTGCCATCATGGACTTGATGAACTTTCTCATCAAAAGGAGCTGGGGGAGTGTTTGGGAGGTCAGGCTGAGTTCCCCGGGAAATTCTCAGGGCTCAGCACTGTGCTTTCATTGGCCCTGAGGAACCTCTGATTGTAAGACGCTGTTCTATTCTTTGTACCTCCAAACAGTAGACTCCCCTGGGGCGTCCCTGTCTCAGAGCCCAGGCCATGCTGTGGACCAAGGAGATCAGAAATTTCGGGTTCGGACGTTGGCTCCATTCACTCATTTCCTTCTGTCCCAGTCTCTCATTGGTATTTTCACAGACGCCCTAGGTGATGCTGATGTGCTACCAGGATTAAGAACATGGCACTAGGAGAACTGCCACTGTTCATTCCACGATCGCCCAGAGCTCCTGGTTGCTGGGGATTTTTATTTTAGTCTGTTTATGGAGCTGTGTTATAGGTCCCCAGCCTCTTCTCTGCTGGGAATGCTGTCACAAGTGACAGATACCAGAACTGGGAAGCAGCCAGGATTTCTCCCTCGTCCTGCCTGGGGTGCAGTCTCCAAGTTTGCAGCCCTGGCAGCTCTTGGGCTCTGGCTCAGTGGGTCAGGGAGAAGTAGACCGGACACTGGGGCTGTGGGCCAGGATGGTGCCCTGTGGCTGCTGCTCAGCTTCAGTCCTGAGAATCAGGAGGGTGGCCAAGCCAGGCCACGGTAAGGCACCCTGGATTTCAGCCCTGGTTGCAGAGATGAGAAAACGGACAGTGTGTGCATTTTGAAGTCTGGAGCATGGTGAGTTGTGCCAGGCCATACTCCTGCTTTGAAGGAGGTGGGCCCGAGCAGCTCAGGGTGGCAAGGGACGCTGGGGCTTATATTCGTCTCTCATGGACGAGGAGGCACTCACAGCCCAGGAGCAGTCAGGACCCTCATCCCACCTCGCCCTCAGACAGTCGTGAGCTGAGGACACCCCTGTGGGTCACCATCACTGTCTCTCTGCTCATGCTGGTGCATGGGGAGAGGGTCAGGCTTGTCAGTCAGCTCATGGTCTTGAGTCCAGGCTCCAGCATGTGCCAGCTGCATGACTTCAGAGTAAGTCCTGAATGTTTCTGAGCCTCAGTTTTCTCGCCTGTCAGATGGGAACAATAGCAGTGGCCACCTCCAGGGACTGTCATAAAGTAAGTACAAGTGACGTGTGGCATGGGCCTGCACTTGGCCCCACAGCCAGCAGCAGCCACTGACGTCACAGCAGGGTTCCTCGTCCTGTCTGTGGTCCTTCCCGGGGCACTGTGATTGGTCATGCTGGTCCTTGTGGGGGTCCCTGAGAAGGAAGCCCCTACTGCTGGGGAGGAGGTGCATTTTCCGGGGTCATGTTCATTGTGTTCAGGGTCTCCTCAGGAGGGGCATGCAGTTCTCTGTCTGTGGTCCCTGCCCTGCAGTAACACGATGTGGGCTCTCTCTGGTCATTTTAGTCTTTCCTCTTATTTAAGGTGTCACCCCACTTGTGCCTCTAAAGAGAGCCTTTCTACACCCTTCCTGCAATTTCTGAAGTGGCTGGGCTGCCTTTATTTTTAAACCTGGAACAACGTTACAAGTGGTAGCTGGGCCCCCAGGCCAGCCCACGGAGGTCCTCAGTCACTGCTGCTAAGCGATGGTGTCCGTCAGAATGCACGTTGGCTGCAGCCCTCGTGGATGCAGGGGCCCAGAGGAAGGTGCATCCCGAGTCCCTTTCCCAGCAGGAACACCTCTTTCAGAAGCACACCACAGGGATGGCTGGTAGGTCCTCTTGGGTGAAATG
The DNA here is from genome assembly GCA_020662805.1 of Glaucomys volans. Classification (NCBI taxonomy): domain Eukaryota; kingdom Metazoa; phylum Chordata; class Mammalia; order Rodentia; family Sciuridae; genus Glaucomys; species Glaucomys volans. The sequence continues at coordinate 404,671 of JAJEJO010002751.1, forward strand.
CCCTCAGCTTTTCAAGAATTATCTGCAGAGCAGGCTGCTCTTTGCTCCTTTAATAAGCTCACGTTCATTAGCAGTTTCTCCTGTCGGGATCACGTCAATCTGGCGGCAGGCTTTAGCTGAGGCATTGCCATGCACGGCTGATGTCGCACTGCCTGACCACTGGCTACCGAGAGGTGACTGTTGATAGGCACCGTGGGGATGGGCAGTGAGTCTGCAGGCACAAACCCAGTGCCTGGTTCTTGTCTCCTTGCTTTGCTGTGTTCTGGCCTTTAGAGTTCAGGTGACTCCATGTTTCCTGGGACCAGGGTGTGGAATCCAGGTGTGTCCACAGAGAGGGAGGTCATGAGGGAACTAGGAAAGGGCTCTGTGAGTGAGCTGGAGATCGTTCGCCTCCTGGTGGACAAGGTCCAGTTTCAGGCTCTGGAGGATGCTCAGATTTCTTCTCTCCCCACCCGCACTCTTCACAGATCTGCTTCTGCCTGAATTCTGTTTGCTGTGTCACTAAAGGCTGGTGACGTCGAGGTGTCAAGCATGGGTGGGCGAGGGCATGCTGTTGTAAAAAGACCTACCCACAGGAAATATCAGCTGTGCTTTTGAAACCCTTCCTGAATTCATAGGGCTTGGGTGCAGAGGTGCCACGGAGGGACGGGGTGTGGTGTTGCCCCCTGGGTTGATTTGGCTGCGTCACTTGTGCGCGCAGACGTGCTGTGAGCAAGGTGCTTCCTGTCCTCTGAGCTGCACAGTGTGAAGCTCTGCAAGACGGGCTCCTTGCTTCCTGTCGCTGTGTTTGGCTCTATGGGAGAGACAGCAACTTGCAGGGGTTCCAGATTGGGGCCCGGGTGACCTTGTTTCCCCCAGGCAGCCCAGGGTACTGACACTTGTCTGGAGTGTGAGTCGTTGGTTAGACTCCGTGCTGGGAAACCAGGAACTGCTGCAGGGGAAGCACAGTCCAGGGATTCCCAAGATTTAGTGCAGTGGCGAGGGGGCTAGTGGGAATGGAGACTCTTGGAATGATGCAGAAAAGTAAATCCATGAAGATCGTGGTGACCCTGGCTTGTGTCTGGGCCCTCCTCGGGGCCAAGTACAGTCATCAGTGCAGCAACCCCAGACCATTCCTTCCTAGCCTCACATACAGATGGGGAAGTGGAGGCTCTCGGAGGGTAGAGGGTTTGCTCCTGACGCCTTTCAGCAGGTCTGTGCAGGCCCAGCAATCTGCAGTTTTGCAAGCACCTAAGGAGGTCCCCAGACGTGGTTTGAGAAACACTGCCCTGGACTCCAGGTGTGCAGGGCAGGGACTATGTCTGTCTGGCTCGGCTCTCCCTCTGCAGGGCCTGGCTTGGGCCAGGGTCAGTACAGGCGCTCAGTCAGCACTTGCTGAAGGCATGAATGAGAATTGTCCCTTCCCAGCAGTCCCCGGGGAGTGTCAGGAGTCCTTGGCCGGTTCTCCGGGAGCATTAAGTCTTCATCCTGGAGCTCGTGCTGGAGTTCTGACAGCTTTGGTCTTGTTGCCAAGAACAACTCTGTCTGGTTTCCTGGTTCTGCTCCCTGGTCCCTGGCCCTAAGTCCCCAACTCCTTAGTAGCCTTCTCTAGACCTCGGCCCTTCCATGTTCTCAACAGCACCTTTCTTAGGGTCTGAGGTGTTGACTCCAACAATTACATGGTGCTGGGACCCTCTGGCCTGAGCTGGCTCTTTTGATGCTGCCCCTGGCCCATGGTTCTGGGTTCCTCATGCCGTGACCCATGTGTTGGGACATCACCTGCAACCGTCTGCTGCTCTGCCCTGGGGTGTCAGGTTACACTTGCCAGACTGGACTCCCAGCTCCTTCCACTGCACTCTTTTCCCACTGCGCCCAGCTCTGGCTCCTGCGCTGGCCAGCATTCCAGCCCGCCTTGTCTAGGAGCCGTCGGTCATTCCTGTTCTAAGGTGGTCAGGTGATATGGATCTCAGGTGGTGGGCTGGGTAGGCTTGGGTTCCACTGTGGCCTTTAGGCAAGCACTTCAGCTCTCCAGGCCTCCGAGCTTACATCTGTAGGTCAGGTCTCCTGGTCCCGACCCCTTCTTCACCACATAGACAAGAAGATCAGGTGAAATCACGCACATAAGGTGCTCAGTGTCATGGCGGTTGTTACACTTGGGGCAGCTCTGTTTTAATTAAGATTTGACAGTTTGCCAGTTTGCCATCCTTCTTTAGACACACCATGAGTTTTAGCTGTGGCTTATCCTGTCATGAATGCTGTTCACTAATGTTTTAAGTTGGTCCCTTCAGATCTGGGCCTGGCAGAGCAAAACCCACCTCTCACTCCCGATGGAGCCTGGTGCAGCAGAAAGAGTGTGAATGTGGGAGACAGTCTGGAGTATTGGTCCCTGGCTTAGCTGTGTGACCTTGGGATCTCATCTCAGCTTCTGAGTCTCAGTTGCTCCGTGTGTAAAGTGGGGACGATAACCCCTCCTGGGTTTGTCAGGGTGACTGAGCACTTGGGAGAGCACTCAGCTCAAGCCAGACGTCAGACACCTCCTCACACTCTTGGCCTTGTAAGTAAAGAGCTGACTAGAAGAAGACCTGCCCACTGAGCTCTCTTGAGCCTCCACACACCACGTGGGAAACCTGTTCTAAGAACCATGTCACATGTGTCATTCCCAGTGAGAAATGAGGGATCCCCTTGCCAATAGTAACTTGCATGCATTGTGCTTTGCACACTTGCAATGAGTTATTTTAGCTGTTTATTTCCTGTCTTTGAGGAGCTACCTCTCCAAGTGTAGGTGGCTCACCTGTCCACCAGTCCACGTCCATAGCAGGTCTCATGAGAACCCAGAGAAGACATCTCACTGAATCTCCAGTTTGCCACAGGGATTGTTCTCTTCATTCTTCCAAAGAGGTAAAGAAACCTCCTAGATGCTTCCCTGTTGGAGTCTTGGAGAGGCTGGGGACTCCCAGGTGCCCCAGCTCAGTCTCCCTCTATCTCCACTGACTTCACTGTGGCAGCAGATGTGTTCAGTGTGTTGTCTTTGGAGTGCCTTACTCCACTGTCATAGGAAATCCATGCTCCTCGGGCCTGTTGATGGCCTGAGGTTGGATAATGAGAAGCCTGGCCACCACACTCTGACAGTTGGGCTGTTTCCACCCGTCCATCTGTCCATCCATCTGTCCTTCCGTTCGTCCATCTGTCCATCCCTTCCTTTCCTTCCTTCCTTCCTTCCTCCTATTCATCGATCCATCCATCTATCTGTCCGTCATGTCAGGGGCTGTGATAAGTACCCATATAAAGTGTGAGCCAAACCAGACACTGCCCTGCTCTTGTGACCAGTGGGTGAGACATGCACTGATTGGATGGTCCCCCTAAAGGATCTATACTTATGATGCAGTGAGCTCTTTGAAGGAAAAAGCATTTAATGAGGAAATCTGAGAGTGAAGGGCCATGGCTGAGGTGGTGTTTGAGCTGAGCCAAGCGTGAGATGCTCCTGGTGGCTGTGTGCTGGGCCCTGCTGTGGTGACTTCACCGTGTGTTAACTCTTCATCCTCAGAGTGACATAAGGAAGCAGGAATGATTATCATCCTCGTGAGCAACTCAGACCTGGACTTAGACCTCTGCCCATGGGCATCGCCACAGGCGGCTGATGGAGCTGGAACTTGAGCTCAGGAAGGCAGGCAGAGCATCTACTTCTTTTTCATCTAAGGGGTGGACTGGAGTGAACTAGAGGAAAAGGGATGGGAATGAAGGTACCTCCAGGGCGGCAGGTGCTGAGGTGAGGGTTGAGGGCTTGGGAGAGGGAGTGAGACGAGGGCAGGGCGAAGGCCCTTTGAGACCATGACAGGGATTTTGTACCTTCTCTCTTGAGCAGCACAGAGACACTGAGGAATTTTAAGCAGGGAGGGGGGATGGGACCACCATCAGACACTCAGTGGCGGTATGAGCATGGAGTAGGGAGGTCAAGGAGTGCAGGGATTGTTCCCTGGAGGCTGCTGGCAGGGGCTGGTGGCTTCCACTCAGTGGAGAGCAGTAAATGTCCATATGTGTCTTAGAAGGAAATTCAGGAGGTAAAACTGAGGTCTTGGTGCTGGGAAGTAAGGACCAGGACTGTTTGTCAGAATAACCGGCCCCCTGGACAGATGGCTTAGCTGAGCGTGCCAGTGGGGTATGGTCTTCCGAAGCCCATGGTCTTTGCTGACCCTGGCGAGGTCATGACTTGGGGTCCCGCAAGATTTCTGTATCTGTCGGCCATTACAGATACAGGCATTGCTTCCTCTCTGCTGCTCAGATCCCTGCAGCCATACTCAGGTTCTTGGCCTGGGCCAAGGACCTGGTGTGCTTGTGCACCACACGGCAGTTGCGCTTACCTGCAGTTCATCTCAGGTGCTCCTCAGGTGATGGAGACTGGTCTCCTCATGTGCATAAGCTGGCCTGTACCTTTGGTGTCTGTTCATACTTATAGGGATTCTGTCTGTGACCCCTGGGGCTCTGGGCATGGCTGCCTCTCACTTGCTGGGCTGGGTGGAAGTGCTGTACTAATCCTGCCCTGTGCTCTAAGGGAGCTTTGTAAATGCCTTTCATTGGTCAGTGCAAGGGTAGCTTATTTTTTGGATGAATTTATCCTTTCACTGAGCAGCCTCAGGTGAGCCTTGTGATCTTTTGGGTTGAGAGTAGAACGTGAAGGTAATGTTTCTTGTCAGGTTTCCAGGTTGGCACCTGTGTGAGGTCTGCTGGAGTCTTGTAGGCCGGGACTTCTGGGGCAGTGGAGAGAGCTAAGATCAGGGTCAGGATAGCTGGTTTTATTGATGCTGCCAGAACTTGTGACACATCCAGGGACGTGTGATGGAAGGCATGAGACACAGGAGCAGATGTGTAAATAGTGGGCAAGCAGCCAGGTGGCAGCGGCCTCTGGATTTATTTTGTTGGTGTTGGATAGTAAGACCTTAAAGAGCACCTAAGGGGCCCAGGAGGAAAGGGTTCTGCCAGGAGGGAGGCTCAGCATTGAGGCCCGAGGACTGGGTTTTGGGACAGTGTTTAGTTCCAGTGTTCCAATTAACACGGTTGCAAAACAATGCACCCCATGCACCCCATAGGCTAGTGATGTGAAGGAGTTTTTTCAGTGCTTGTGGATTCTGTGGGTCAGAAACTCAGACAGGGATGTAGAAATGGCTTATTTCTGTGCCATGGTATCTGGAGTCCTTGCTGGGAAGACCTGAAAGCTGAGGTGTCTTGAATCCTGGGGGCTGCAATCTAGAAGCTAAACGAGTCATGTGTGGTGGTTGCTGTTGGCCTCACCACTGGGGCCGGGTTGGGCCTGAGTTGGGACACGTACTGTGGTTCCTTCACGTGGGCTCATTTGGGCCTCCACACAGCATGGCTGCCACCTTCCAAGAATGAGCATCCCAGGAGAACACAGTGGAAATCAGTGGCACTTTTGTGAGACAGACCCAGAAGTTACAGAGTCACTTCCATAAGTATTGATTGAGACTGTTGGTTGAGAGAGTCTCAAGACTCAGGAGAGGACCCTGCCTCTTTTTTTAAATTTTTACTTGTAGATGGACACAATATCTTTATATATGTACGTATGTATGTGGTGCTGAGAATCGAACCCAGTGCCTCACACATGCTAGGCAAGCGCTCTACCACTGAGCCACAGCCCCAGCCCCAGGACACTGCCTCTTTATGGCAAGGTCTTGTAAGTGGACAGGAGAATCCATCATGGCCATCCTTATGAAATACCCAGACCTAGCAGTTGGTAGATGAGGAAGATCATGCCAAGGTCACAGTCATCCCCAGATGACCCCAGGTCGAATCTCTGATCAAAATTCAATGTTCAGAGGGATCGTTCAAGCTTGGGGTTAAGCTTCAGTGTCCAAATGGAGCACTTTGAACACTAACCCATGGCTGTGGTGATAGAGCATCTGAATGGCCATTTGATTTAATGAAATAAAATGTCATCAGCCTTCTGGATGTCTGTCTACAAATAGCGCATGGCAGTCTGATTGAGTCACCTGAATGATTTCGGACCTCACTGTCAGTGCACCCAACTCACAGCCTTGCATAGATTGTTCTGTAACTTCACCCGGCTTTCCGTCCATCCACGTACTGATCCATCCACCGAGTGCTCATGAAGTGCCTACTCTGCCAGGCAAGGTGACGGCCATTATGAGCAGGAGGAGAGGTGGAAGAAGACACAGAGCTCAGCAGGTCATGGGCCACACCTACAAGGAACATGCTGTCTCTGGAGAGAGATTCTTGTACAAGTGAGTGGGGTCACTGCGGGACAGGGAGCAGCTCTTATCCTGCCTCTGAACCACAGAGTCACACCCTGATTGGGCTGCATGTGGCCTCTGATATCCACGTGGCTCTCCTCCTCTCATCCCTTCTGCTAGGTGCTGGCAGAAAGTCCATATTTGCTACTAACTTGGCCAGTTCCCTGCAGACTGGATGTTACTGAGCTTGTGACACCCGATGGATGAGAAGTCGAGAGCCAGCTGTGTGTCCTGTTGAGTCAGAGGAGGGAAACGGGGAAACGTATGCCTGGTGGCAGTGGGGACACAGTCCCTTTAGCCTACACTTCCTCCTAGTGTCCACATCCCCTTATCCCATGGCAGTGCACTGTAGCTTAGGGTTCTTACCGTGTGTGCCTCAGAGCCCCCCGGATGCCCATCTTGTCCCACGGGTGCAGCAGACGCAGCTGACCTGTGCTGCCTCCAGAGGGGATCATTTTTGCCTAGTTCACATCCACAGGCATTGAGCTCCCTGCTGTTGGCGAGGAGACAACACCAGAGGCCAGCTGACAGGAGCAGAGCCGGAGACCAGCACTGTGGTGACGCTGGCAGGTGAGCCAGCAGCCTGGGTGGGCTCCTGTGGACACCAGGCCTTCATGGTGTGCGCTGTGGTATCATGCAGTGTCCAGTATGTCCAGCGTGTGGGGATTTTTGAGGGGCTTTTGGACATTATTTTAAAACACACAAATTTAATTACATTCAATGGAATCACAATGAACAGTGGTTTGGATTTTTTATTTTTTTCAAGTTTAAAGGAATGATTCTTATTATTCACTCTCCCTGCTTACCTCCTAATCTCTTCATCCTCCCCTCTTTTTTTGGCACTGAGAAATGAACCCAGGGCCTTGCACACGCTAGGCAGTCACTGCCCCTGAACTGCGTCCGCGGCCCTCATCTTCTCGTGTGCATGTGTGGCGGAGATGCTGGTTGGGTAATGGGTGTCAGGATTCCATGGAAGTCTTCATCCCCTGGTGCCTGTGGTCAGCCAGGGCATTTGGCCCTTTCTGGGGATGTCAGGTAAGGGGTCAAGCTTGGGGGTACAGTTGGTGGGAACGTCTCTTGAAATACCTTCAGGTGTAATGAGTAGTTATTAAGCCCCTCTTCGGGATAGGTGTGTTGTTTTTTAAAACATTTAATCCTCTGAACAACCATTTGAGAGATGTTATTATCTCTGCATTGCTGAAGAGGAATGGGAGGCTCAGAGAGGTGATTCTCTGATGCTCACGCAGCAAGTAGCTTGAATTAAACCCTGGGGCTGTCAGGATCCGGAGCTTGAGCTCCCTCTCCCACTCTGCACGCTGGGTGTTCCACACGGGGAAATCCAGCTCTTTTATTAACTTGTTAATAAAACAGGACTTCCTGCTAAGCATCCAAATCAGTCCCACCCCTGCCCCTCCCAGGGGACTGGGGACATGCTGCCCCCCAGCCGCCGCAGGTGCCGTCAGGTCTGGTTCCCCACATGGGAGTTCAGGCAGCCCGGGGTTCCAGAGCCAGACTTCCTACGTTCCATGGGATCCATGGGGTCGGGTCGGTCCTCCTGTGCTCGCGTGGAAGCGCCCCGCTTCCTGTTGGCCGTCTGGTGTGTGCAGGAAGTCATCCTCCTGGGCACAGCCTTGCTTGAAGCCACCCTGCCTGGTGTTCGCCCTGCACACAGTCAGCCTCCAGGACCGTGTCATTCAACACAGCCTCCGCTTTGTTGGCGTGCTTTGCCCGTGTGTTTCCGTGTTGCGGAGGGCTGTTGCTTCCGTGTTTACAGTGGGCAGCGGGGCTGCAAATTAGTTTTAGCGACAGACTGAAGATAACCAGCTGTAGTTCAGGATTCAGATTTATACTGTCACAAAAATATATATTCATGAAACTAAAATTTCAAATTACTTCCCTTCATATCTCAAAATAAATAGTATGCTGGGTGTGTGGTACGCAGTGAAGAACTATTTCTGATTTTTAGCAAACCTCCAGATTAGCATATTCAAAACCCTTCTTGGTGACTTAGCGTTTCACAAAATTTCCAACACAGCTGTGTGTGTGTGTGTGTGTGTGTGTGTGTGTCCCCGTGTGTGCATGTAAGCAGTATTATTAGGAAATTTTTCCAAGATGTAGAATGTCACCTTCAGTCCTATGCTGCTAATACAACTGATACTGTCGTCGTCTTTTTTTCCTTACTGTTGACCGGTTTGCATCCTCTTTCATTTCCTCTCTACCTAACAGTCGCCTGTCGTCTGTCGTACTCACTCACTATTTAGTCACATAGTCTTTGCGATTATGTTTGGTGGCTTCAGCACGAGCACAAGCCCACGTGCATACCTGGCAGTGTCACGTGGGCATCTTGACACGTACATCTTATTTCCTTTTCCCTGTTGAATCATGTCCTTAGGGTATGTTTCTAAGAATGGGATTACTTGGGCCAAAGACGTGGTGACTGTTGCCATATGACCTCTAGGAGGATTGTACCCATTTGTAGTGCTGTGCATTTCCTTCAGGAATTGAATAAACTGTGGATGGACAGTTAGCAGTTGGTTCTGTGACTTTGTGACTTGGGTGTTCCTAAAAATCACTGTGTGTGTCCCGAGTCAAACAACAAAAAGTCACAAGGCTTATGGGAAGAGTAGGGGTGGGTACAGCACTCAGAAATGTCTCTAGGGGCACACTGAATGAAGAAAGTAGCATGGTTGTGCATGTGCTAAATGGGCCAGAAATCCATAAAGAGATCAACAAAAGTGGCGCTTGACCTTGAAGAAGTCTGAGCGCTGGCCAGGTGTGACTGACCACGCCCCTGAGCTGGGGCCCTGGGAAGGTGATGGACGTGTGCGTGTGTGCATTGGTGTGTTTTGTGTTTCCCTGCATGGCTTAAGTTGGCTGGTTGGAGCTTTCTGCATTTACCTGTTATTTCTTGTGAACAAAATCATGCAAAAGCAAACTTGCAGGATGCTCAGATTGTTCCCTAACATATCAATTGTGTCGGAACAAATTTGTGTTTTCAAAACAAGTTAAAGTGGTACTGAGTGTTCTTTTCTGTTTTTATTTCTCTTGTTTGATGGGCACCTTACGCTTCTATCCAATTGGCAAATGGGCCATGTTGCCAGAAGAATGTTTTCATCTTTATATTTAGACATAGGAATGTTAGGTAGGTAATTGCCTCATTTTGCTTTGTAATAAACTATTTTTGTATTTTAAAATATTTTTATAAGGGTTGCATCAACTCTATTTTATAGTAAAGATTCCATCATTACCAGATTCATGCCTGTTCTGTCTTCCTGCTTTGGAACTGAGAACAACCTGATCCACAGAACGAGCTTGTCAGACCTTTCATTTATAAGTTTTAAAAAAGTCTGTGTCTTTTATTTATTTATAAAACGAAGTCTGACTGCTGAAACATGTGGATTGCCTGTTGGGTACAGCAGTGCCCTGTGTGTTCAGCTGGGAGAACTGAGCTGAGTCTCCTTGAGGAACACCCGCCTGAGCCTCATCCTTAGCATGGGTTGGAGTTGGCCTCTTCATAAGGGACAGGTGATGCTGTGCCAGGGTAATGGGCAAAGGGGAGCTTCCTCCTTTCCTTCCATCCTCGTCCTGGACTTCTCTGTTCACCTAACAGGCTCCACTTCTTTCCCTTGGGATGCGCTCCAGCCCGGAGCACTTCTGCCCTTGTAAGACCATCCTGCCTCCCTTTCTGGATAATCCTGGGGTGATCTAGCCTCAACAACCTGGCACCCTCCTGGAGAGAAACACTTGTGGGTTAAGAGGCATCAGGGTCTCTTCCTGGGATTCATCCCACCAATCCTGATGAGACACGTGTGTCCTCACGTGTGTCCTCACCCCTCGCAGCACCAGCTGCAGGCTGCAGCTCCAAACCTGCTTCTCCTCCATCCCCGTGTCTCCTTGTCTTCCCTGTTCCGGGTGCTCCCTGCATCCTCTTTCTTCCTGATGTTTCCTGTAACCCGTTCCACATTTTTAAAAGGTGCTCCCCTTGACCGCTTTTGTGCAGAAGGAAGGGATGGCTTCCTCTTGGTTGTCCCTGGCGTCTAGCTTGGTAATTCAATGGTAGCATGTTGTCGCCAGACTCAGTAGTGAGATCTTTCCAGACACCATCTCATCTGGTCCCTGCAGTGTGCAAAAATGTGATCATTATTCCCGGGCCTCCGATGGGAGAGCTGGACCCAAAGAGGCGGAAAGGGTCTGATCGTGGTCTTGTATGCCACGTGAATGGAGGAGCCTGGATTCAGACTCAGCTTCATTTCATTCCTGCCTTGACCACGAGCTTCAAGAGGGTGGGGCCTTTGTTTCTGAGCTCAGGTTCTGGTGAGCAGTTGGAGAGAAACATTTTTCACACACCTTTAGGTGTTCCTGGGAGGGTTGTAGACCTGCAGCTCAGGGGCAGCTGTTAGATATGATTGATTCGTGCTTCTTGAAATACTTTGCAGAATTTAAAATCTTTTGATGTAGAAATTTAATCACTTGTTGGCTTTTGGGCTGGAATTCATGTCTTACCCTGAGGGAAAGTTAGAGGGGAGAGAACAGTGAGCACTTTGCCATGGGTGTCCCTGGATGAGGGTTCCTTGAGGACATGGACCATGGGTACAGTGTTTGGATTCGATCTGTCCAGTGCCTAACAGCGTCCAGCATGTAGTAGGCACTCAATATATGCTCTTGACCCCAGAAGATGAGCAGAGATAACCTGAAGGAAGATTCCACAATGTTTGTGGTTGAAAACAGGAGAAACAGATAATCCAGGGTGTTATGACGCCCACAGGCCGAATCTGTCCCTCCCTGTTTTGTAAACAAGGTTTCCTTGGAACACAGCACCACCCTTTGTTTGCTTGTTGTCGTGGCTGTGTTCACACTATCGGGTGCAGTTGAGCGGTGGCAGCAGAGACTGATCTGCAGTGCCTGGGACGTCTGCCATCTGGGCCTCCACAGAAGGTGTTCGCTGACCCTGAGTTACAGTGAAGCGGTTCTACGGAAGGGAATGGGGAGAGCATTCATGATGCTCACCGAGTCCTGCAAATGCCACGGGCAGGAGGGACTCTGCCAAGGAGACCTGCCTGCACCCCTCTCTGACTTCTTGAACTGGGGTGAGACTTCTAGAATTCTCCAGAAAATGGATGGGTTCCTGGGAGGATTAAGCCGGCTCTCCTAGAGGACTCGGTGAGTGGGAGAGTTCTGGGGGGATCAGTGAGTTTGCACCCTGGTGACATTAGGACTCTAGTACCTGTGCCTGGTCTTCAGGAGTGGCCTCTGGCCAGTCAAGAGGAGAAGACTTACTGCCCACCCTAGTGCCTCTTTCCCAATCACCATCTCTCAGGGATGGTCCTTCTTAAGGTGACCACTAAGGCAGGACTGGACAGAAGCGAGCGTGTGGCCATTCTGCTGGAGTTAACAGATTGCCACCTGCTGTCCAGGTGCAGTGTGCCCCCCTCCCTGATGTGCGCTCCTACCAAAGTCCCAGACCAGGATCCTGGGGCTGGTGGGCTCAGGAGGAGCTTGGCTAGTAAGGAAGGCGAGAGGGCAGCTGCCTGGAGGGGGAGCGCAGCAGGCAGCCCTGGACCACGGGACTCTCAGCTGCCCCCTCTGCCAGCTCTCCATCCCCCACAGCCCTGGACGTCTTGGCCTGAGGGTAATGATGAGCATGCCTGCAGAGGCCCTCCCCTTGGTCTCCCTCTCCTCACCTCAGCCACACAGCCTCCCTCACTGATGGCACTTCTCCCAGGCTTGCTCTGTCCCCTCTGACCAGAACTGTCTTCTCCTGGGCCCTCCCTAGGCTCTGGTTAATGGCGGCTCTTCCTTCCATCCCCAGCGGGGGAGCCACTTGCTCAGAGGAGCCTCCACAGCTGCCCACACTGCCCCACAGCCTGCCTGCGCTGGCAGTTCAGAGCCCTATTTAGTTGGGATTCTGTGTCACCTGATGCATGACTGCCGAGGACCTGCCTGTCCCCTGGACTGAGCATGCATGACAGGAAGAACCACGTCGTCTCCTTTTTTAATTGATTTCTAAATTTGTTCTAATCTGTTGTGCGTGACTGTAGAATGCATTTGTGCATTTTGACAGATCCCCTACATAGATGGAGCGCGACCCCTCACCTCTCCGACTGTGCGCATTGCAGGTCACATCGGTCATGCAGTCATGTAGGCACATGAGGCAATGTGTTCCTAGTCCCCGTCACACTTCTGGTGTCCACACAGGGCCTGGCATGAGGTCAGCACCCTAAGTCTTGAATGAATGAATGAACAAGCTCCATGTCCTGTGTCCCTTCTGAAGGAGCAGCTGTGGCTTCCTGGGTATCAGATTGAAAATCATAGTCATAATTTACTGAGTGCTTCCCTGAGTTAATTATTCATTGAGCATTTTGGGTTGATTGGGCTGATGGTCACTGTCCCAATGGTGGGCAGCGTGAGCTGGGTGAAGGAATGGTGGGTCAAGGGAGTGACCTGGCTGGCGAGCAGCCAGCACCACCTGGTTAATGTCACAGGCCCACTAGGATAAACATCTTGCCCAATTCTTGCTGGAGTTTTCGCAGGTTCCCTCCCTTGCCCAGTCTTCCCAGCCACACACACCAAAGCTCAGCGTGTCCCCCGGTGTGAACTGTGGGCTTGGGTGTAAAGCAGGGCGAAGGGCACAGAGCTGTGCAGCTGGGAAATAGGAGGGGGAAAGGCTCCTGGCTTACCTGGAGCAGAGCGGGAGCCACACAGGTGAGACTCACCATTCAAGGACAAGTGTGGTTTTGGAAGCAGAGATCCGGAACAGGGTAGGCACCAGGAGCAGGGCCCTGAGATAAGGGTCCCAAGAGCAGGAGAGACCAGGGAGCCTTTACCCAACACTCCAGGAGCTGGCCATGTGGGAGACTCTGGCCATTGGATTTCAGTCCTGGGAGAAGGGCTGGTTGCTCATGTCTGTCCTTGAGCCAGAGTGTAGCACAGGGTCACCAGAGTGGTTTCCAGAGGACTCTGCAGGAAGCAGTCCTTGTGGCCTGAGCGTACACAGGGGGCCGGGGGAGACCTGATATAGAGGACACATGGTGGGTATCATGGGCACCGGGTCTGGTCCAGCGGAATCTAGGGAAATTTGGGGAGCACTGAGGAGGTGGGCAGCTGGGGCTCAGAGCTGGGTCTGGGGGGCAGCAAGCCCATGGCTGTCCCCATCCACTGTCTCTCATGCATCTGTTGTGTCACCTGTGTGACAAGCCTCAAGGTTCAAGTTCAGTCAGAACCTCTACCATCCGAGGGCCGCAGTCGAGTTGAGGAGATAAGCCCATCTTTAAAGCGTGATATTATGTACCTCCATTTACCTGTGAACAGAGGATACTTTGTAATAAAATGAGTGTAGAGAAGATAATGAGCCCTGGGCTACTCCCTGGAGAGGACCCTCCTGTTAACTTCTTTGCCTGGCTTTGTGCCCAGGTGTGTGTATCATAAGTGGTTGAGATAATTTCATGAGTAAGTTTTTATATTCCTAACATTCCCCTCTTATCTTTTAGGCTAGGGTGTGTGTATTACAACATGATTCAGCCAATTCTGCAATAAACCTTTATACCGTGGTGTGCCAGTGGTACACCTGGTGGTTAAGGGACATCAGGTGACCTTCCATGGCTCTGTGGGCCTGCTGGGTGGCTCTTCTGTGGGTTTGATCTGGGCTCACTCTTGCAGCTGGGGGGAAGGTCCAAGGTGGCCTCACCCACATTCAGCATGCAGTGTGGGTACCTGGCTGGGGCGGGGGTGGCCTCTCGTCCTCCAGGTTGTGGGTGGGTTCCCCAGTTTCCTTGGAGGGTGGTCTCGGGCTGCAATCCAGGGCAAGGGAAGCAGCAGCTTTGGAGCCCTTCAGGTCCAGCTCGTGACGCTGTCCAGTCTCTTGCACCGCATGCTGTTCGGGCAGGGATTGGGAAACACCGCCCAGTCCTGGTGGGAAGGACAGCGAGACGCCCAGGGCCCCAGACACCCAGAGGTGAGTCACTGACACGGCCTTGGTTGCTGCGGCAGTGGAAACCGTTTCACTGAGTATTCCATTCCCACCTTATTAAACCCTATTCATAGAAATATTTGGAGCATATGTGTTTCATTTTAATCTGTTACAGATGTAGATTTTAATCTATGTCCTTGTAAAGCTTCAATAAATATGCATGATCCTTTACCCTTGTTGGGAGAGACAGGACTAAGTCAAGGCATATAGACGGTTTAAGCCTCTCCATAGGCAGTGTGGAATTATTTTCCGGAAAGTGGTGGCACTGCACAGGGGTCCACCAGGACCGTCCCCTCATCAGCCTTAAGCACTGTTGATTTTCAGAAAACCTTTGTCAATTTGGTGAATAAAAACCAGACTCCTGCTCTCGTTTTTGTGTGCATCCCCGATCGTCGGAGGTACCACGTGTCTCCTCTGCTGCATGCGTAAATAGTTCCAGCTTGTCCCTTGTCCCTTTACGTACTTTTCTTCAGTGATATTCCTAAAAGCTTCATGTTTCTCGACACCCGCCCCGTTTTGTGCCATTTAAATTTATCAGTACTTTTCTGCTGAATAAAAAAGTCCTTTCAAACATGTGCGCTCAGTTAAAAATGAGATAGCTCTGTTTTCTTTCAGATTGTCACAGTTGTGTGTGTGTGTGCGCTCTGTGTGTGTGTGTGTGTGTGTGTGCACATGCGTGTGTGCGTGTTTAGGCTTGCTAACCCTTGAAACCACCTGGAGTTCATTTTTTAAAAAACCCAACTCTGCTTCCTCCATTGGGAAGCGAGGGTTTGCCTCCCACTGGTTCCTGTTTGGTATTCCAGAGCCACTTACCCAGTGATCCTTCCACTTGGCAGGATTTTTGATGCTACTTTTCTACAGATTATATTCCCTAATATGCCCAGGGGTGTCCCAGGCTTTCTGTCTTGCTCAGTTGATTTATTTTTCCTGCCCTAATACTGCCCTCACGGTGATGTCGGCTTTATACCGTGTTTAATTATATAACTGTGGAAGTGCCTCTTCATTCTTCTTTTTCAAAGATCTCGTGGCTATTTTTGTTTAATTCTCCCAGAGGTGCTTGAGAATCATTTTGTGAAGTTCTGAAAATGGACCCATTGGGATTTTGATTGTAACTGCATTACATTTATTGATCACTTTGCTGCAAACTGACAGCTTCAATATATGAAGGCTTCCCATCCAGAAACGTGATACATGTAATCCCAGCCATTTAAGCCCTTTGAGGTAGCTCAGTAGAATTTGTGGTTCATCTTCTTATAGTTTCCAATATTTCTTGTGAAAGTTAATCTTTGCAATTTAACCTTTTTCGATACTTTGTGAAATGTGCTCATTTTCCCATTACATCTTTTAGCTGGTAATTTTTTAATATGTATAGAAAATTTATTAATTCTTAAAGATATTTTTATTGATTTAAAATGGCATGGATACTAAGTAAGTAGTGTTTGTTAACAAAAAAAAAGTTGAACAGGACAGAAGAGGACTGAATGAAAAGCAAAGACCCACATAGAGCCTCTTCCCCTGCACGATAGCCGACCTTTGCTGATTGTTGGGCGATAGCTATAGAGCATTTGCGGTTTACTCCAGATCTTTATTTATTTGCAGGTGTATATTTTAACTTAAATGGGGTCGTGCTCCAGGTCAACACAGCTCTCTTGATTGATTCAGACATTCTTCTTTGATAAATGATAACCCTAGAGTCCACCTTTATTTCTTTTTCTCATTAGAATTGGCTGTAAATCAGGATAGATACTCAGAAATTAAACTGCTGGATCCAGAATTTGTGCAGATGTTTTTCCCAGTGGCTTAGACAGTGAGGGGTCAGTTGTTACATGTCCTGGCTGATGCTTGCTGATGGGGTGTTCTGCCCACTGGTCCCACAGAGGCCAAGACTGCTGATGGCATCGTGACCGACCTAGAGGTGCATCAAGTGCCACTCAGAGCCTCCTCTCTCAGTGTAGCAGGAGAGAGAGATCAGGAAATTAAATATCCTGTTCAAAGCTCACAATTGCTTCTGTTCCCTGCCCACTGGCCAACCTAGTATGATGTAACCCCACGTCCCCTATGTGTAAGATGGACAGGGGAAGCCTGTCCATCTTAGTTGCACAGTAACTGTTAAGTTACTCTCCGTAAAAGCTGTGCCCGCTTACACTCCATGAGCATCTGTGACCATCCATTTCCCTACATCCTTGCCAACAGAGAACATTATTAACTTCAAAAGTTTTACTTATATTTCTCATTGTTCTCACTTTCATTCCCCTGATTAGCAGTGAGTTTAATCCTCTTTTTAATATCTGTTTTTATTTCATTGAATTTCTATTTCTAACTCTGGTTTTTGCTCATTTTTGCAATTTTTTTCTTACTGATTTTAATCCTTTGTTATAAATGTGATCACCCTGCCATTTGTCACTTAACTTTATTTTTGCTATCTTTTAGTTAATGGAGAATGTAAATTTTTGTGTAGTGAAATTTACTTTTTTTTTCCACTCCAGAGACCTCCTTTACTCCAAGTCTTTAAAAGTATGTTTGTTTTCTATATATTCTTTGTTCACCAAATTTTAATTTTAATTTTTCTGGAATTTTTGCAGAGGGCTTGCAACTTTTACAACTTTTTTCTTTTTAAAAAAATTGATTGTTTTAGTTCTTTTGCTTTCCCATATAAATTTCAGCTTTGGATAGCTATGTAAAATTCTGTTGAAATTTTGATTTCTTTTATATTAACTTTATATTATATACCAATTTGGGAAGAAGTGGCATCTTTACTATATCAAGTTCTCTGATCCATGAACATGGTATATCTCAATTTATTTATGTTCTATTTGATTTATTTCTTTGGTGTTTGTGATTTGTAGTATATTGATATGTACTTTTTTGTTAGATTTGTACCAGTTTCATTTTTTGTGTGCTATTATAAGTGGTACTTTTAAAACAAATATTGAATTCTGGTTGTTAACTTTTACACATAAATGCAATTACTTTTCTTGTGCATTGTATATTTTATTACCTGACTGTAAAGACCAGGATAAATTCTTTAGATCATAGAACTGAATATTTTCTATTCCTTTTAAAGTCAATGTGCTTTTCTTCTTTTTTTCTTTCTACTCATTGTTTATTGATTCTTTTTGGTTATACATAACCTTAGAATTCATTTTGACATAATTATCAAAGCATGGAATATAATTTGCTCTAATTCAGGCCCCAGTATTTGCCCTTTCTCTTCCTTTCCCCTGTTTCCTTCCCTCTCCATTATACTGATCTTTTCTGCTATCTATCTGTAGCTTTTTTTTTTTTAATTTGTGTCTTGTGGATATACATGATGGTGAGATTTATTGTGGTGTATTCATATGGATACGCAGGAAAGTTAGGTGAGATTCATTCCACTGTTCTTTCCTTATCCCATCCCTCCTCCCTCCCCCTCAGTCCCCCTTGTCTTTGTCTATTCCACTGATCTTTCTTCTATTTTGATGGATCCTCCCCTGCCCTTCTCTCTTTTTCCTTATTTTGGATTAGCTTCCATGTATCAGAGAAAACAGTTGAACTTTGACTTTTTGAGTCTGGCTTATTTGCTTAGCATGACGGTCTCCAGTTCTACCATTCATTTACCAGCAAATAGCATAATTTCATTCTTAATGGCTAAGTAATACTCCGGTGTGCGTGTGTGGTGTGTGTATGTGTGTGGTGTGTGTGTGTGTGTGTGTGTGTGTGTCATATTTTCTTTATCCATTCATCTGTTGAAGGGTGCCTAAATTGGTTCCATAGCTTGACTATTATGAATTGTGCTGTTATTGATATGGATACATCCCTATGGTATGCTGGTTTTAGATCTTTTGAATATATCCCAAGGAGTGGGATACCTGGGTCATATGGTGGTTCCATTCCTAGTTTTTTGAGGTATCTACATACTGGTTTCCAGAGTGTGTGCACTGTTTTGCAGCACTGCCAACAATGTACCTTTCCCCCCACATCTTGCCAACCCCTGTTATTATTTGTATTCTAGATGATTGCCATTCTGACTGGAGTGAGATGAAACCTTAGTGTAGTTTTGATTTGCATTTCCCTGATTGCTAGAGATGTTGAACATTTTTTCATGTGTTTTTTGGCCATTTGTGTTTTGCCCATTTATTAATTGCAATTGCTTTTACATGTTGACTTTATGTCTTGTAGTTTTACTAAACTCAAATTCTAGGAGACTTTCTTGTAAAGCTCATTGCATTTATTACATAGGCAATTTTGTCATCTGTAGTAGAGACAGTTTTATGTCTTCCATTTAAATTTCCATACCTTTAATTTATTTTCCTTGCTTATTGCACTGGTCAGGGCTGCCAGAGTGATGTTGAGTGGGACAGGTGAGAAGGGACGCCCTTACCTTCTCCCCAGTCTTAGAAGAAGAGCATTTAGTCTCCCACTGTTTGAGTGTGCTATTGCTGAAGGTTCTTCTGGAGATGTTCTTTACCAGTTAAAGGAGCCTCCTCCTAGTCCTAGTTTGCTGAGAGCTTTAGTTATGAAAAATGTTTGTCAAATTATATCAGATTCTTTTTTGTGACTCTTTTGAGGTGATCCTATGGATTCCTTTTATAATCTGTTAATATGGTGACTTACACTGATTTTCAAATTTTGGAACAGATTCTCAGAATAAATTCCTCTTAGTTGTGCAGTCGTACCCTTTTATATATTGTCAGAACTGACCTGCTGTTATTTTGCTGAGGATTTTTGAATTGATGTGCATGAGTCATAGTGGTCTGCAGGTTTTTTTGTTTTGTTTTGTTTTGGTTCGGTTTGTTTCTTTTTGCAGTGTCTTCATGTAATTTTGGCATCAAGATAATACTGGCTTAGTAAAACGAATTGAGAAGCATTATTTTCTCTTCTGTTTTCTGGAAGACATTGTATATAATTGATATTGTTTCTTCCTTAAATGTTTAGTAGAATTTAGCAGTGAAGTCATCTGGGCCTGGAATTTGCTTTATTGAGAGGTTTGAAACTATGACTTTGATATGAAATTAAATACAGGCTTACTCAGGTTACTAGTTTCTTCTTGAATGAGTTTTGGTGGTGTGTGCCTTCCATGTCATTGGTCCATTTCATCCCGGTGGTCAGATTCATGAGTGCTGTAATAGTGTTCGCTTGTCATTTTTTGTTACGTTTAGAGTCTGCATTTCTGTCTGCTCTCTTATTTTCGTCTTTGGTAGCTTGTGTTTTTACTGTTTTTCTTTTTAAGTCTAGCTAGAGGTTTGCCATTGTATTATTATTTCTGAAGAACTCGTTTTCTGTTTCATTCTTTTACTATTTTTTATTTTATTTGTTTCTGTTTTTCTGTTCTTTACAATTTTCTATGTTCTGCTTGCTTTGGAGTTAATTTGCTCTTCTTCTTCTTTTGTTTATTCATTTATTTTTTTGTACCAGGGATTGAACCCAGGGGTGCTTAACCACTTAGCCACATACCCAGCCCTTTTTTATATTCCATTAGAGACAGGATATTGCTGAGTTGCTTAGGATCTTGCTAAGTTGCTGAGGCTGGCTTTGACCTCACAACCCTCCTGCCTCAACCTCCCAAGTCACTGGGATTACAGGTGTGGGCCACCACACCTAGCTGTCCTTTCAAATTTATGAATATGGAAGCTCAGATGATTTATTTTAGAACTTTCTTTTTTTCTTATATAATAATACAGGGGTACAAATTTCCCTTTGAATACTGAATACCCGTACATTTTGATATTTTGTACTTTCATTTTAATTTATTTCAAGATGTTTTAAAATTTCCCTTGAGACTACTTTGATCTCTGGGTTATTGAGAAGTATGTTGTGGTCTAATTTCCAGTCTTATTTGAAGAAGACTGCCAGCTGTCTTTTTACTTTTGACATGTTATTTAATTCTGCTTTGGTCTGAGAACATATTTTGAATGACTCTTAGTTTTTTGAACTTGTAAGTTTGATGCCCAGAACATGGTAAATAATCCCTATGCCCTTGAAAGGGATGTGCTGTTAGAAGACATGACATTACAATTTCATTTCATTTGTGATTATTTTCGTTCATGTTTCGTCTGTCTCCTTCAGTAGGGTTTTTCTGAAATCTATTTTAGGGCTTTGCCTCAAGAATATTTTTTGTGCCATACTGTTTTGATTCCCTTCTCAGTTCCTTTTCTGTGTATTTTACTATATTTTCTTAGTGCTCTCATGGGGTTTGCCAATAGCATTCTAGGTTTATGATGATCTGGTTTGAATTGCTACCAATTGAGCTTAACAGTATATAAACACTCTGCTTCCATGCAGCTCTCTCCATTTATCTTATTATTATCACAAGTTGAATCTTCATACATTTCATGCCCATTCACATAGATTTAGAATTATTGCTTTGTGCATTTGTGTTTTAAATCATATAGGAAACCAAAAGACAAGTTATAAACCAAAGCCATAATAATATAGCTTTCATATTTACTGGATTTTATAGTCATTTTTATTGAAGTTTTTATATCTTTATCTGGATTAGTTATTGTTTAATGAAGTGTCTTCATTTCAGCCTGAATGACTCCCTTTAGCATTTCTTATTAGAACAAATCTACCAGTAACCCATTCCTTCAATTTTTGTTTATGAGGATGTAATAACTGATCCTTTGTTTTTAAAAGATCATTTTTCCAGATATAGACTTTTTGATTAACTTTTGTTTTTCTATCACTTTAAATATATCATTCCATTCACTTCTAGCCTCTATGGTTTCTGATAAGAAATTAGCTGTCAGTCTTATTGAGGATCCCTTGTACATAATGAGTTGTTTGTTCCTTACTGCTTTTAAGATTCACTTTGTCTTTTTATAGTTTAGTTATATTGTATCTCCATGTAGGTGTACTTAAGATTATCCTACTTGGAATTTGCTGGACTTTTTGGGTGTATAGTTGTGTTTTTCATCAAATTTGGAAGTTTTTGGTGATTGTATCCTTAAAGAGTCTTTCTGTTCCTTCCTCTTTCTCCTCTTCTTCTGAACTACCATGATATGTGTGTTGGTTACTTGATAGTGTCCTTTAGGTCTTTTAGGCTGTGTTCATTGCCGCTTATATTTTTTTCCTTTCTGCTTCTCATACTGGATAATTTCAATTGAAGAATCTTTTAAGTATGCTGATTCTTTCCTTTGCTTGCTCAAATATTTTATTTAAACCCTCTGGTGTTCTTTCATTTGTTATTGTGCTTTCCAGCTCAGAATTTCTATTGAATTTCTCTTAACATTTTCTGTTTCTTTAATCTTTCTGTTTGTTGAGACATTTCCCTCTGGTTCCCCTTACCTCTATGTTTGTGGTTTCTTCTGTCTTTTGGAACATGTTGAAGTCATTTATTTGAAGCCCTTGTCTAGTGAGTCCAATATCTGTGCTCTCCCAGGGATAGCTCCTATTACTTTTCTCTACAAACGATGTTTTCTTGTTTCTTTGCATGTTTTAGAATTTACCTGGTTTTTATGCTGTGTAGTTACTTTTCCTCCTTTTCTTACTTTTATTAATTGGAAGGGAGTGATTAAGATTGGAAGGGAGTTGCTTAAGAGAGGGGGATTAAGCTCTCTCTCCCTAATGGGGTGGGATGTCATTCTGTTCATTTCTGGTGAAAACACCACAGTGGTTAAACATGTCAGAGGAGAAACTTGGAGGCTCTGCATACATCCTGCTTGTCTTTGAAGTTTCCCCCACTCATTTTAGCTTCCGTCTGTGGCTCTTTTCTAGCAATCATTACTGTAATCTTCTAATGGTGACTTTTCTGTTTTCCTTATTATTATTATTATTATTATTATTATTATTATTTTACATTTATTGTTTGGGATCATTTTGAAAGGAATATTGTCTTCTTCTGCCAGTTGCTCATTTCCTGGGTCAGCAGACTCTCCTGTCATGGGACAGTGAGCACCTCTAGCCCGCAGGCTCTGACGTCTCTGTCACAGCAGTCCAGTTGTGCTGTTGGGTGTGAGGCTGGCCACACAGGACATGAAGGAAAGCACTTGCAGTGTCCCAGTGAAACTTTATTTCCAAAAGCAGGCATTGGGCCACGGGCGGCAGCTTGCCAGCTCCTGATCCATTCATTCATTCTTTATATCTGTCAGACAGACTTGTGTATATTCATTTTATTTGGGGTCCTAATGCAGCACTGACTTAATTTTGTTATTTAAATTGTTCCAGCTTTGGCCGCTGAACTCTTCCAGCCGGCCTCCTTGCTGTTCCCCCACCATCGTGGGCCCTCCCTCCCTCCCTCCCTCTCTCCATCCCTCACTCCCTCTCTCCTCCTCTCCCTCCCTCCCTCTGTTGACTCCTTACTTTCTAGCTCTGCTAGGCCCTCTGGGCTCACCCTGTACATGTCCTGTGCTGACCTAGAACTGGTGCCTCTGGGGACCCTGGCTCCTTTCCTTGGGGAGTGCAGCTTAGAAGCCCAGGTCTGTGTGCTGATGTCGTGCCGGCCCCACTGCCTCCCGACCCTCTCCTTGGACCCACATACACCTGCTTCTCCCCTTCCATGCTCAGCCACGCGGTGTCCCGGTCTCTGGTTGGTATGGGGGCTCCTTCTTGTCTCCCCTTCAGCGTACCTGGAGCTTACTCTTCATCCGAGGAGATCGGCCCCCCGAGCCTACAGTTCACTTACTTACTTACCCACACAAATGTGTGGAAGGGCCTTTCTTTATTTTTCTCTCTCTCTTGTGGGCTCTCGCCTTTACTTCATCCAGGTGGAGTGCTGCGTCCAGGTGTTGCCTGGGTCTGCCCCTGTCCCCTCCCTGACTGAGAGTGCGTCCTAGGTTTATGATCCAGTGAGATTCGGTTGACACAGGCCGCATTCCCCAGGGCCCTTAACGCCCATGCTGATGTTTTTTAAGGTGGACAGGAAAGGTCTTGCGCTTGTGTGTGGCTCTGTGGGTTTTGACGCATCGCGGAACCCTCTGTCCGCCGCCACAGTCCCGCACAGTCGATTTCACCCCTTAAAAGTTCCCTCCCACGGCTGGTTGGTCCTCCTCCTTTCCCGCCTGGCCCTGGCATGCATTGACCTGCTCTTCGTCCCCATGGCTTTCCCTTTTCCAGAATATCATGCAGACACATCATCAGACATGTGTACCCTGTGGGTCTGCCTCCTTCCATTTTGCAAAGTGAAGTTAAGATCTGTTGCAGGGGTCAGAGCTTGTTCCATTTCATGCCTGAGTAGTACTCCACCGCGGGACACTCGCTTGTTTATCTGCTCGCTGGTGAAGGATATCTTTGTGATTTCCAGTTTGGGGCAATTAAGAATAAAACCACCGTAAGCATTCATGTATAGCTTTTGATTTTTAGTAAATATATTTGGTCTTACTTCTGCTTTCATAATTTAGCCAAAGACTTGACTTTTGCACTTTAATGTTGTCTCATTAAAAAAAAAAAATGCCTCTTGTAGTAGGGATCTTAGTTCCATCCTTTCATTCTGTTTGGAATGTTTATTTCCTCTTCTTAGTTTTGTGGTGTCATGTGTGTTTTCCAAACAACTTTATTGGGGCCAAAAAACTCATGCATCTGAAGCATAAAGGTGACTTTTTTCTTTTTTTTTCAATTTATTGATTCTTTTGAGTAATATGACAGTGGAATCCAATCTGATGTAATTGTGCGAGTATGGAATGTGCCTTATTCTAATTAGGACCCCGTTCTTATGGCTGTACATGATGGATGGTGAGATTCAGGGTGGTGTGTTCATAGATGGATGTGGGAAATTACGTCAGATTCATTTCACTGCCTTTCCTTTTCCTCTCCCCCGCCCTTCCCTCCACTCCCCTTTGTCTAATCTACTGAACTTCTGTTCTTCCTCTCACCCTCCCCCTTATTGTGGATTAGCTTCCACATATCAGAAAACATTCAACCTTTGACTTTTGGGGACTGGCTTACTTCACTTAGCACGATAGTCTCCAGATCCATCCATTTGCTGGCAGAAGTCATAAGTCATTCTTCGTGGCTGAATAATATTCCATTGTGTGTATACATACCACATTTTCTTTGTCCATTCATCTATTGAAGGGCACCTACGTTGGTTCCATAGCTTAGCTGTTGTGAATTGAGCTGCTATAAACATGGATGTGGCTGCTTCACTGCTGCGTTGACTGGGTCCTTGGGATGGGCTCTGCAGGGCGTGTGGTCTGTGGGTTGGGCCCTTGGTTCCCTGTGCTGCGGAGGGTGCCTTCGGGGCCTGAGGGCGGTCACCTCGGTTCCCCTGTGGAGCGTCTGTTTCCCGGTGTTGGCGGTGCATTTTTATGCGGAGCTGGGTTTTTGGCTATTTCTGACCCGTTTCCCCTTCTTGAAGGCAGATGGCTGTTTCGCAGTCGCGCCGTCTGCACACACGCTTCTCCAGTGGTACAGCGCGGAGATCGCTGTCCATCTCTTCTTCACACTGCCTCATGTCACCTGAGCGTGGGGTCCTAAACCACTGCTTCTGCTTTCTTGTTCACATTACAGATAAGTGATTCTTTAGGGATCGCTTTATGTTTGCTTTTGATTTTATCATGATTGCCTAAGCAGTCACTGAGGCTTGACTCTGGGTGTTGAGTTGGTGTCACTGTTCGCGTTCGTCCTGGTACACGTCCTTACGGCACCTTCTTGAGTTTTAAGTCACAGCGTTGAGGTTTGGAGTCAGTTTTTGCAGCATACGTCTGGGTCATCTTTTTCAGAGGATAGTCTCTATTCCTGCCCCCCGGGCATGACGTGTCTCCCCGCTTCTTGTCTGCAGGACCACCCGATGGCTTGTGGAATTCTTGGGGTCACAGTATTTATTTCTCCCTGATGTGTTCCCTGAAATCAGCCTGACCTTTGTTCCTGACATGGAGGAGGATTTGCAGGTGATGGTGGAAGTTTTAAGTTTTTGAAGTGAAGATGCTTCTAAGGCTAGCAATGAAGTGTGCGTGTTCTCAGCCTCTACTTCCCCCTTGCTGAGATCCTTCTTGATCGACAGACTCGGGACGTGGTCTTTCTTCCTGTTTGCGTTGCTCGGCGTCCCTGCCCATGTTTATTTTTCCCTCTGCTGGACTTGCCCTGTTGGCTCTCTGCCCGCTCCTCACTGCCTGTGCTCATTTTCCCTAGTAATCCCTGTGCAATGGGGGGGCTTTTCTCTTGCACTTTTGAAGGGGTTTCCGAGCCTGCTGCTCCACCCCGCCTGGGTTTTTCTGCGTGTCCGTTCTGTCCTTTCCAGTTCTGCTGGGACTCCCACTCCTTTGCTGTTGGTTTTTCCCTTGGCTTGGCTACACCCTTTCTTATGTAAACGCATCTTCTTCCATTTCAGTTTCCTCCTCCACCAGCTGGTTCCGTGGCTCCTCTCTTTCCAAGACAGAGGTCGTCTTTCCTGTATCCCCATAGGCAGGGAACACACCCAGTGCCCCAACTGTGCGGGAGCTTCTGCTGGTGGGCCTCTCCTTGGGGGCTTTGGCGAGGATCGTATCCATGTTGGAAGGTTCTGTAACTCTGTTGCTGATGGAGCAAGGCCTGTCCAGGCCTGGGGTTTCCCCGCAGGGGCTCTGGGCATCCTTCCTGGTCACCTCCCTTACCTGGTTGCCCCAGAGGTCCCTGGACAGTCCTGGCTGGAGGGGGTGGGCTTTGGAGCCAGAGTGTGTGGCCATTCAGAGGGGGATCCAGGCCAAGGTCCTTAACCTTGGGGTGTCTCAGTGCACCCTCTGTAAGGAAAGAAAACGACCGCCTCACTGGCTGATTCTGAAGACTGAATGTACCGCAGGGACGGGCGCTTAGTACATGCTGCATCAACGAGAGGTACTGTTTTCTGTTTGCCTGTTGGAGGAAGGTGAGGAGGAGGGGAGTGACCCCCCAGTGGGCATCTCAGGGGTCCAGGTTCTCTCCATCTTAAGCATCTCACTTGGTCTCAGCTTGAATGGCTCTTCCTCAGAGGAGCCTTCCTGCTGTTCCCTCTGAGGAGGCCGCTTCTCTTCCCACCTGAGCTTTTTCCATGCCCGTCACATCTTCAGTACCCGTCCCTACGTCTTGCCTTGTGCCTGGGCTTTCGAGGGCTGTGCACCCCACTGGACTCCACGAGCCACGCTCAGGCCTGGCTGCACGCAGCAGCACCTTGGGTATTGGAGCCATTAAAGGCTTGCTGATTTTTTTTCTTTTTTGGTACCAGGAATTGAACCCACGGGCACCTAACCACTGAGCCACATCCCCAGCCCTTTTTATGTTGTATTTTGAGATTGGATCTTGGTAAGTTGCTGAGGGCCCTGCTAAGTTGCTGAGGCTGGCTTTGAACTTGCAATCCTCCTGCCTCACCCTCCCGAGCTACTTCAGCCCTTTCCTTCTTCAGGGTCTGTTGCTGGGTGTTGCTGGGCCCTACCTGGTTTTTGTTGTTGTTGTTAGTTACACACGATAGTGGAATGCACTGTGATACCTCATACATAAATGGAGTGTAACTTCTCATTTTTCTGGCTGTACATGATGTGGCACCCCACCAGCAGTATAATCATCTGTGTCCCTAGGGTAATAATCCTACCTGGCTTTGTTGGCTTCCCATAGGACAGCTGTGGCCAGGTGACTAGGAACTGGAGTGCTGGAGTCAAACCAACCTGGGTTCAGATCTTTTCTAACCAACTACTCGCTGTGTAATCGAGGGAAAGTTACCTACCTTCTCTGAGATTCAGTTTCCTCACTTGTCAAATGGTTATAATGCCCAGCTGAAAGCCTGGGCACAAAGATGAAAGCCAACACCATGGAAGCAATTCACACGGTGCCAGGGCCGGGCGTGGACCCTCCGTGTGATCCTGAGGAGATGGAGATGGCCATTCCCATCACTGTGGCACTGTTCCCTGCTCCCACCTGCAGAACAGAGTCCCAGGTTAGCTGGGATCATAGACGAGATTATAAATGTCAGTTTATAACAGGACCCAGGGCCGGGGGGCCACTGCTCTGCCTTCAGCAGTGTGCAGAGTCAGGAGACAGGAGAGGTGGGGGGATTCATGGGAAGGAAGCACTCCAAGCAGGGCCTGTGCTGATGGCTCTGGCCTTGGCCATCCAGCAGGTTCTGCTGAGGCTCTCCCGGGAAGAGGCAGCAAGGTCAGCAAGCCAACAAGGGACGGGAAGGAGACTGGGTCTCAGTGGTGCCAGGGGTCAGAGACTGCGGCGAGGGCTGGGGAGGTAGCTCAGTGGTAGAACCCTTGCCTATCATGAGGGAGGCCCTGGGGTCAGTCCCCGTACCACACATACGCACACAGAAATTATGGTGCAATGTCTGGGCTAGCTTGTTTCTGAGTTCCATGTGGGTGTTTTGGTTTCTCAGAAAAGTGATTGTTTTTTCAAAACTGAAAATGATTTCCATTGGTTTGTTTGGATGTTGGTTTGTTGGATGGAGTGGCGTATGATGGACACTGGATGGAGTGGCGTATGATG